>CM029596.1:104106806-104308748 GCA_017311375.1 Mytilus coruscus | reverse complement strand
TAAAATCTCCAATTTCAAATCCATTAGATGATATGTTGTTGTAGTCAAACCTGGACAATGAATCAGGACTATGCCTGAGGGTGATACATACCTTTATTTAAATGTACTTCCTAAGTTTTTTTTTTATAGAAATGTAGAGAAGTAGGAATGTGATTCATGTATATATTGGGATTCCTTAATATTAAAGTAAATTATAGAGTCAGGAAATTATTTTTTTAAATTTTGATGGGTTTCTTTATTTATTTTTATACAACTCATATTTCAATTCTCATGCGTATTTGTCAGACAGCACATAATACATGAAATTTATTTTATTTATTATATTTCATAATTTTGACATCAGATAAACTTGATAATGCAAATAGTTTGTTTATTTATTTTACAAATAAGTGAATTTGTAATCAACAATATGCTTCGTCTAGTGGGGATTCTGGTGACTCCATGTATTTATTCCCTTCCATATTGAACTCTTCAATGTTTGGCATACTCTCTACTAGAGAGTACAATGAGGAGGGGAACTTTTTGCGTACATTAATGACACAATATTCAAAATTACACATAAACAATTATGGAAAATATGGAAATTACAAAATTTGCCAATTAAACATCTGTCCACCATAATCCAAATGACGTTGATGACCACCGTATGGCCTTCAACAATGAGTAAAACCTTTAAGTAAGCAACAAATTTAAAGGTCCTGGGCTATAAAATGTGAAAAATAAAATGAGAAAATCAACAGCCTGATTTAAAACTGAACATGCTAAAGGCATGCACATACACCCTTTATCTAGAGGTCAAATCATAGGTTACTTCCATACGGACCAAAACTGAGTTCGAATCGTTCTCTTACAGAACAATAATTTATCAGCGATGTTTAAAGCTTATTTTGACAAAATTGAATAAAACTGACTGCTGATAGCGAATTATCGCTTTACTTATTTGCTTTTGTAAATGAATGAACCAAACATTTTTTTCCTTATTATGCTGTCTAAGTCGTAGCAAACTCCCCATCCCTTTAATGAACAGAGTCATAGCTTTATATACGCTAACATGCCGTGGCGTGTACATAATCTATTCGTAGAAATTTTGAAAAATAAAAAAAAAAAGAAAATTAAAGATATATTTTTGATATTCTGCCCTATTGTTACTGTATAAAACTAGTCTACAGCTACTGGTCATTAAAAATATTTTGATACTTATACACGGGTGTCATTCAGTATTGAGAAAAATTATCATGAATGAATAACTAACGGTGGTCAAGCACTGCGATCGGATTGTGAGAAATCTGGTATTTGATCGTGAATGCAAGTGTAATTCATTATTCTACTTCCAAATCTGTGAAACATCTTATGTTTCTTTAAAAGGTGGGACAAATCAAAACAAAAATAAGAATGTCTGTCAAAATGATTCAATTTCCTTAATAATATTGTGCACTACGTTAAAAAAAAATGGAGTACTTTCTAAGAAAACACAAAAGGCAACACACAATCATATGAAAATCATTAAGAAAAGAATCACGTTTTGTATCTATAATAGTCACATTCCAATATATCATGATATATTTTAAACTTAATCTTTAGTGTATCAGATAGTCAAGTTAAATCAAGTATGTAATTACTTGAAAAGTTCATAATATTTTTGAAAAGTATATTTTTGTTGATTTTAATCAAAATTGATCGTCAGGTACCGCATTATTTTGTTAATGAAAGACAAGGCGTGACCAGACTAAATGATCAGAAAATAACATTTATTTTCCAATTGACATACTAGAAATTGGTTGAAACGTGGAATGCTGTTTTCCTGCGGATTTTTATTTCCAAATTTTACAAAAATCAGCAAGGATCTTCGTTTTATAGACATAACTGCATCAGATGAGACAATTTTAACTTTTCATACGACATAAAACTTATGCAGCTTTGCTCATTGTTGAAGGCCGTACGGTGACCTATAGTTGTTAATTTCTGTGTCATTTGGTCTCTTGTGGACAGTTGTCTCATTGGCAATCATACCACATCTTCTTTTTATATTATGCAGGACGGACAGACGGATGCTATCATATAGTAACTAGACAGTGTGGTGTGTGGTATTATCAATTAGTCTGATCAAATGGTATTAAACTATCATAGCCCTATTAGATTGTTGCAATAACGCAACAGACCTTTCACGATCCTTTTCACAATCATTAAAAAGCCGTACCCGATCTTTCACGATCCGAAATAGTATTTTTTTACAAATATTCCCGTTTCTGCAAAGTTTCTGATTAAACGAAAACTAAATATTTTTAAGAACCGCTTTAAACAGTAATATACAACGATATTTTTCAAAAGGAAAGTAGTTGATGCATTTAAAAATATTTCTTTGAAATTACGAGGAACAATCTGCCTTTCGTAGTGCTCTAAAAACGGTGTACTTTTAAACCTTGATTTTTTCGGATACTGATCTTAATGTTAAACCGTTTTGACAGACAGTTTTTTTTCTCCAATATTTGTCATTATTATTCATTAAATTAGATTATTTACTGACGTTGCATGTGTCTTCACGATAAGATTTCCTTCACGATCCTATACAAGATCTTTCACGATCCAATCGCAATACTTGACCACCGTTACTTAGTCTTTCACGATCGTTTAATCGATAAACCGAATGACAGCCGTATATAAAGGTCTAGTAAATTTTGAAACGTTATGTGTTTATTGTGTTCACTTATAACATTCGTTTCCGTCAGTGGACTGTCTTTTCTATGTTGCATTCAATACGTTATTATAGTAATTTCATCCTCTCTTGGCCTTGCATGAAAAATAAACAGGCATTTTTTTTTTGTATTGCTTTAGCAATCGCTCCTAATGTTGATCTATTGGCTTTTTGTTTAAACATTCCCTTTTACATGCAGATATTAATGTCACGTGAACAAATATGTTTAGGCCTGTAACTGAAGCATTAAACAATAAAATCTTTGGTATGCGAAAATAAATCATATTTTCTGGCGAATTTATTTGTGTTATCGATTTTTTAAAGCTAATTTGTTGCTTAGTTCTTTATTTATCCCCACCCCGAAAGGAGGGGTATACTGGTTCCCTCCTGTTTGTCTGTCCGTTCGTCCGTCGAATAAAAGGAGTAGGTCCGGTAAGACCCCTTTTTGGCCCCAAAATATAGCATTTTTAAAAATTTGTTGAAATGTTAACTTTTAGCTATTTATTGGAAAATAGAATACTTTTGTTCCATAAATAACACGAATGCGGCCACTTACATTTTAGATAAAAACCATCTCAAAAGTGATGTTTTATGGCATATTTGCTAGATTTTTCATATTTAAGCTTGAATTTGAGCGTCTTTAAAGACCAAATCAGTTCAAATCTTTTACACAGACTAATTGAATCGACTGAAGTAGACACTTAAGTGTTTAAAAAATGTCATAAATCTTTCATCAGATGTACTTCGAATTTTAGGCCAAAACCAGCCCTTACCGGACCTTCTCTTTTGATTAACTACGGAACTCAAACCTTTTGTAGCAAGCTTGCTATGGGCAAGATATACAGTGTAATGCATTTACACAATCATTGCTCATCAGCTACCTCTTAACTGAATACATAATCTAATATATCATTACAGATAATAGTCATATATGAAATGTGTTTCACGTTTTTTCTACTGAAGATCAGAACAAACTGAAATTTGGGATCAGAATTGTTGTGTTTTTAGTTTTCATATACATTTCTATTTATCTTCCTGTTTACTGAGTTCTTACATGTGAGCAGTAATTCACATATTAACTTGTTTAGTTGGTTTTGTTATTTGTTGCATATTTTTTCATTAAGTCATCTAAAACCAGAACTTTTTTAAAGTTCGGCACCGAAGTTAGAATTGGTGACTAAAACATTTGTGTTTGTTTATTTACTTTCTGGACGAGAAAGGGGTTATCTTTATATAAAAGGTAAAAATTCATTTCGAATACTAGTATTTGTTAATTTTTAAAATGTATAATTATGTGACAGCAGGGAATAAGACTTCTTTATATATAGTTTTTTAGAACAAATGGTAACCGTCGACGCCGTTTGTTTGCAAAATGGCTTTTTGAATATACATGGTTTAAATATTCAGTTAGATAAGATGCTGTATTTTGTGGTCCATGTGTTTTGTTTGGCCGAAAGTAATGTCAGAATATGTCCTCTGTTTAAGTCCGAAATGCTTGTTTTTGTTTTGCAACTTGCTTTGTAGAATGTGGTTTGTCTTTTCGGCTTTTTTCTGTTTTTTGTTTTTGTTTTTGTTTATCATGATCTTCCGGTTTCTCTTCGACTTATGATTTTAATTCTCCCTTTCGGAACTTCCGTCTCCTTTTGTATAATTTATTAGAATTACGAGTTTACAAGAGATATGCAAATCAATTTATCCATATTATCGTATTTATATCAGGTCAGAGCTACTGGCTTGGAGGTAGAGATGACGTAATTGAAGGAATTTGGATGTGGGCATCAACAGATAAAGCGTTCAATTATACAGATTGGCAACCTGGTCAACCATCTAACGGCGGTGGTAACGAGAATTGTTTACATATGTATGCATCTTTTGCTCTGAAATGGAACGACGAGGATTGTACAAATAAGTACAGATTTATTTGTGAAAAAGAGTAAGAATATATATATTGATCTATTAAAAACAATCATTTTCTAAACTTCCTGATTTTTACATTCATTTGTTTTAGTTTGAAAGCAGCTAATTACTGTAAACAAACAATACGGTAGCGTTAAAATTTCACACAAAATAAAATAAAAAAACGACAATATTTATATCTTAATAAACGTCTTCTTTCTTTCTAATATTTCTACCAGAAACAACCAATTTCAACAGATGTCATGTAGTTCTTCACTAATAATACTTTTAACAAAGTATAACTAGTCATAAGTTCTTTCCTGGAGTTATTAATGATATATGAGCTGCGTCGGCTATAAATCGACCTTATGTTATATCAATACATCTGTTAACATATATCGGGTTGAATAAATCTCTACGGAAAGTCTGTAACAGGTCAAAAATTGAGTTGTTATAAGCACCCTACAAAACAGACCAAAATTCATCTTTTATCTCGTTTTTGAATGTTAAAATAGCAATCAAAGTCTAATACATGTACATGCATACGTGCACTTACATAAGGTCGATTTCTACCCGAAACAGCTCATATAATAATAGGGTATATATAAGCAACAATCAATCTATCAATCTAATGTAGCTATTGTACATGTATTAGTTGCTCTTTTCTGAACATTTAACGTATAGTATTAAATATATTATATAATTTATTTTTCTGCAGGTATTCTGGCGATGGTTCTGAAATAGTTGGATAAGGATAATAAAATTGTATTTAGTACAACTTATTTTGCTTGCATTCAGACAGTTTATACCCCCTTTCCCCTCAAAAACAGTAACCGATGGATACGTATAGGAAAGTACCCTAATTTATAAGAAGATGTTAACCCTTGTAACAAGTCAAAGGAATTGAAGTATTTATTTAATTGATATTTTTGCTGTTCCTAAGTAGTACATGTAGGACAAATTATATTGGTTCTTATTTCACTCTATTGTAAGATTAGAAAATTGTAAAAACTTACTGGAAACTGAATATTAAAGAGTCTGAATAATGTATTTAAAACAAATTTCAACAATTTTACATATCTCATTAAAATCAAAATACAATTCAGCGATACATATTGCAGCTGAAGACAATTTTGATACAATATTGAAAAGGAGAAGGTATGAAAAGAACCATTATCTAGCCCCTAGCCTGCTATTGCTAAACAATTGTATATTCTTCAATCTTTTGAAATTATGCTCTTTTCATTGATAAATGAATAGGATGGTCTAATCTGGAAAATTTATGTCGTACTGTCTATTTTGATCTCACCATGATGTCATAAACATGTTGAAATTGAAATATTAGACATAAAATGGTAATGTTACCCAATTTTTTTTCTAGACAAAGTAAAAGTCAAGGCCTGACTGAAGGAGAAGGTACATTTTGGGCCTATAATGCCATGTAATTTCAAAAGGAGAAGGTCCGGTAACGGCTAATTTCGGCCTAAAATTCGAAGTACATCTGATGAAAGATTTTAGAAATTTTTTAAACACTTAAGTGTCTATTTCAGTCGATTTAATTAGTTTATGTTGAAAATTTGAACTGAATTGGTCATTAAAGACGCTCAAATTCAAGCTTAAAATATGAAAAATCTATCAAATATGCCATGAAACGTCATTTTTCAGATAGTTTTTGTCTAAAATGGAAGTGGCCGCATTCGTGTTCAGTCTCAACATTTAAATATGTTATGTATTATCATTAGATACAACTAATATTTGAATATTAACACTGAACACGAGTGCGGCAACTTCTATTTTAGACAAAACCCGTCTTAAAATTAACACAAATGCTCAAATTGTGAAGATTTCAGTATTTTTGCATGACATAAAGAAGCTAATACCTGATGCATGTCCATTATATTGTCGAAAACAACACATATTTATGTAACAAAAGTATTCTTCTTTCCAATAAATAGTTAAAATAGATATAAGAAGATGTGGTATGAGTGCCAATGAGACAACTCTCCATCCAAGTTAAAATTTATAGAAGTAAACCATTATAGGTCAAAGTACGGTCTTCAACACGAAGCCTTGGCTCACACCGAACAGTAAGCTATAAAGGGCCCCAAAAAATTACTAGTGTAAAACCATTCAAACGGGAAAACCAACGGTCTGATCAATATAAAAAACAAGAAACGAGAAACACTTATGAACCACATGAACAAACGACAACTACTGAACATCAGATTCCTGACTTAGGACAAATGCAGCGGGTTTAAACGTTTTAATGGTACCAAACCTTCACCCTTTTTCTGAATCAATAGTGTAACATCACAACATAGAAAGACACACTATAAAATATCAACTGAAATAGCTTAACTCAATCAAAGGACACATTAACACCAGTGAACATACACTGAACAAATAAATTTGACCTATGATACAATGTAAATACAAAATAAATAAACTAAGGAAGAATAATAAAAGTAACATGCTATATCGGTATAAAATGTTAAACAATTTAAGAAAAACAATATGCTCGAACAAAATATCAGCCATTTGCAATAACTTCAAACACAGGTAAATGAAAATAATTTTGTTGTTAGGTATACGTGTACAGTTCCAATAGAGAAAGGAAATATTTTACAAAATAAATAATTTTGATGTTCATAATACGAAGTGAAAATTTATAGTAGTACCAAACACTTATCAAAGCTGGTATATAGACCAGATTTAACCCTGAATAACATTAAATAACAAAAAAGCATTACAATTACTAGTAGTATCAACAGGTCAAATAAACAAGAAAGTACGATTTGAGAGTACTCGCAGTTACTGACAGCTAGTTAAAAGCTAAAACAATTAATAATAAAAAATCATGCATCAGAGACTAAAATCAACTAAAACACATCCCAGGGATTTAGTATTTTAACGTCATGGACAGTCAAAGAAGACATGACTTGTGCAATGCCAAAAATAAATGTCTCGACAGACAGTAGGATAGTTAGGAGTTTAACCTCTTTATAGATCAAAATGAACGTGGGTGTGTCTTTATACATCCCGTTTGAAAAAAATACAAATTTAGTTATGTTTTAATTTGCTGATGACAAAATCGATATTAGTGCCAATGTAAACTATACTAAAGTTTATATTTTAACAGTATTTTTGCATGACATAAAGAAGCTAGTATCTGATGCATGTCCATTATATTGTCGAAAACAGCCCATATTTATGTAACAAAAGTATTCTACTTTCCAATGAATAGCTAAGAGTTAATATTTTAACAACTTTGTAAAAACGCTATATTTTGGGGCCAATAAGGGGTCTTACCGGGCCAACTCCTTTTCAACTGTCAAAATTTATCTGACAAAAAACGGATGAACATTCAAAAAGAAACGGTTTAAAATATCTGAGATCTACTCCAACCCACTAGGTCCCACTTGTATTGACTTTTCGTAGACCATGAAGTCTTAAAACATGGTAGTCACAGCTAAATCGTCTTCTTAACAAGGCTCTTCGTTATCAGGCTCTTGTTTGAGTTGTGTGGGAATACACGTTAAACCGTCGCTGCAAAAAATACTACGTGACCAGACTTTCATGACAACTTACATCATATCCTGTATTGGCACTTGCAAGACCATAATATTGTGATGTGTTTCTCCAACAACCTAATTGCGGTATGTAGTATGTTGGTGAGTCATCAGAACATCATATTTCTTAAACAGAGGGGTGGAAGATACAAAAGGGACAATCAAAATTCATAAGTGTATACGAAACTGACAATAAACCTTTGCAAAAAAAAACGAGGAAAAGAAACAATATCACTAAACACCACACGAAGCAAAACAAATCTTACATAATAACAGGGGTGATCTCAGGTGCTCCAGAAGGGTAAGCAGATCTTGCACCCGTCGTGTTGTTCATGGTTAGTACAAATTCGATAATGTTAATCCGTCGTGAATATGAATGTAAACCAGATCTGCAACTCGATCAGCCGACATCTGCAAACCAAGTACTATGATCAAGTTTTTAACAACTTACTATCACTATCATTGACCACAACACGACTTGGTCAAGGAAAAAAGAAAAAATGTGATGTGTAGTACTTAGTGCAGATGATGGATGTAAATGTATAAATACATGACCACGCGTAATGAGGGACACTGATTCATTTTCAATAGCTAATAACTCTTAGTTGCATATGTAATTGGAACAGACAAAAAGCTGTAAAATAATTGGGAAATTTTGTGATTGAATGTCTTAAGTCAAGTTGTTACAGTCATTTATCGGCATTTTGTACATTTTCCCTTTGATCTTACTGCCTAATATTTTTAAGATCATGGACAGTACTTGATACTCGAAAATATTAGGCAATGACGTCATGTATCAGTGCAGAAACGTCACGTGATCAAGTCCATCCGCGTCAGTTTATCAATGAAATGCACGCGACTTCATTCATACAACCGAAAACTATCCAAACGTTTTGTACGCGTAAAAGTAGTTTTACTAACTATTTCAATCTTCTTCATATTCTCAACAAAAAAACATATAGTTAAGACAAATTGCCAATTAAAAGAATAATGGCTCGCTTGATATACTTGCTGATAAAGTCAGTATCAAAAACAAAAATGCCATTATTCTATATTCGTCTACGTCTTCCATGGGGATCGTTCGAAGTGACTTTCCCAAAGTGGGTCAGTGTATATAGACTGACTTATTTTGGAATATAATTTGAGGTTTTGTTATGTTATTATGCCTTATAATGTATATTTATTCCATTTAATGTTTAGTATTATTTTTTCCCCTTTTTGGACTCAAATGTTCTTCTCTTTACTTTTGTCCCGGCGGGATACCCTGGATTTAGACATTGGACCTTGTTTCTCCCCACTGAGATTTGAAACTTTATTTAGTTAGGGGCTGTACGTGTCTGTGCGTTTTATATCAAATACGCAACCCGTTATGCTTGTTCCGATAGTGTCGCTTTGGTCCATATACTTTTTGGGATTGCCCGCCCGGCCCAAAAGCTGTAATGTGATGCTCAGTGGCATGAAATATTTTTAAATACATGTAAATGATGAGCTGTTTTTCCTGTTAGATATCTGAATTAGTTGTTTGAAATTTTTATATATTGAGGAATATCAGACGATCAGAGACCGTCCTTTACCTGTTTTATTATGATTTGTTATTTCAATTTATGACAAATGACCAAAACAAATATAGTTTATAATTTGATGTCACAGTTATGCTATTTGCTTTTTGAAAAATTCTTTGACAGATGTAATGCATATTTCTCTCGGTCCTCATAGAACTATTTGTAATAGCGGTTTCTATTATATATATATATATATATTTTGAAATATCACTCTTGTGCAGTGTAGGTCTAGTTTACCCGAGTTGAGGGTCGCTTATATAAATTTCCCTGGTCAGATCAGAGCCGGAATCATGGAAAACAGGAATAAGACCAGAGCGTGTCTGTCCTTATGTGACGTTTCTTTTCTTTATAATTTCTCTTTTCAGCAAACCTTTACAAAGACCATCATGGACGAAAAATTGTGCCACCATTTTCTTACAGTAGCATTTTTCTTTTGTATTTCTATGTTATTATGTTGTTTGGTTTACAGTAACTGTTTATTTTTGTTGGTTGTATCTTTAACCATTTCTTTAAATTATACAGTCTCTTAATATTTTCAAACTAAATCAACTCGTAAAAAATACCAGGCTTATAATTTATTTGAATTAAACAAATATTTCCCTTTAAGGACGTCCATATTTAATGTTTCATATAACAGATGAACCAGATTGTGTCATTTAAAGTATTTAGATAATTACCCCAACATTGTTTAGGGAAGTTTGAGGTAAATCTAAACTTTGTAAATACTTTAATATAGAGAATACCACAAAAGCAAACACTTTAACTACAAGGTTAAAACATGGGACTTAATAAAGGTAAGTTAAAAAGTTACCGACGTATAACAAGGTTCCGCATGAACATTTAATTACATATCGTTTCAGAAACCCAAAGTTTAAAACAATTATACACTTCTCAAACGCATTCCTATAAAGCAATTTTGATTTCCGGAAATTAAGATTGAGAATTGACTTTGACATTTTTTATGAAAGTTTAGGCAAGGCATTTTTCATAAATTTTACAAATCATTACTGAGATATATCAAATGGAAAAAAGGAAACATAAAGGACTTGTGAGTGTTGTGTTATTGTCCTCTCTCCTTGCATTAGTTGCTCATGGAGTGGCGTTTGGTTCATCAGACTGGTATCGCCAATCTTACAGTGGGGGTAGTCATTATGGTGGATTATGGCAAGTTTGTGTAGAAATATCAGGAACTGCTACGTGTACAAAAATAACTCCATGGAAAAATGATCTGTCATGTAAGTATTAGATCTAATTCATTCATTAAATCATTCATTCAACCAATCAGTCTTAATCTATTTTTTATTATTTCTTTCATCTGTTCATTCATTTATTCATTCTTTCTTGCATTCATTTAAATTTATTTTTTACTTGGATTATAACAGAATAGACCGGGCATCGAATAAGCATGGTAATATACACCAGTCTTGATAAATCCTTAAAAGAAATCGGTAAGGGACCGTGCAATATTTATCAGGAAGGTGAGACCGGTGCAAATCACAGTTGGACAAACACAATTTTCGTCCACCTCAGGCATAGGGTCTACCCTTTTTCACCTTTGGTGACCATAGGACATGAAGATTAATTCAAACTATTGCTATCAAACAAACAATTTTATTAACTAAATATCCAAACAAGAAACATGTGTACAATCAATAAAATAGTTTATATTATAGCAAAAAACAATGTAAACTTATATTAATTTGTTATATTTAAAAGTATAGTTTTTTTGTTAAAATATATTAAATTAAAATATATGTTGCTAAACTTTTTTCTCAGTATGCATGTGCTTTATAATAGGAAACACACTTAAATGATATTTACTATAGTAATTGTTTGATTGGCAAATTTTATTAATGGTCAAGTATGACATGTCGGCTCTTTATTTTTGGGTTAAATCATCATCATCTTTAATATATTATCATGGAAATACATGATATACTCATATTCATATAAATTAACTCATTTATAACAATGTGCAGACAAATATCAACATGGACATTGAAAAGCAAGTAATAATCATCAAATGAACATATTAAATGAAGAAATCTCTTTCAAGGTATATAGGCAAAGTTGAACAACATAAACATATAGTTTATCATGCCCTATTAAACTTTCCACTTTAATATTTCATAAATGTAAGAACCGTTCTTGCATATTTTTACATGTATATAGCTTCATAATTGACAAATGAAATCAAATATTCATGACAATAAATTTCAACAAAAAGAGGCAAATATAATGGGAGTACATACAAAATTCAAACTCTTCTATTCTTCAAATTTAACATGTGTAAAAGAGTATATATCTTTAAAGGGAGCTAATACATGTTTTCTTCAATTGGTATTTTTGCAAATTAAACATCACACCTACAATAGAAATACTTTTATTTCTTTGAAGGTCTACATTAAAATAAATTTATTAGGATCAAATTATGTATTTGAAACTTTTCTTTGAAGACTTCAATAAGTCATAAAAGTCATTTGACAAAATTAAAGCAGATTTTAGATTTCCTTTCTTACGATTTGAAGCCCAAATAATGCCAATGCTAAACATAAGGTAAGAGTCCAAGAAAGTTTTTCTCCCCATTTGTTAAATATCAAATATCTCGAAAAGGAGTTCAATATCCTATCAATATTTTTAGCTTATCTGTTCCTTATAAACTTATGCTGTTCTGATAAGTATCAATTTTAAATTACAGAGTTTTAAATTTCACTTAAGTACATTCTTAAATGTCTTTTTATTGTATCATTGATCATGTACATACTTAAACAACAATATTCAAATACAGTTTTCATTTATTACATGTACTACAGGAAAAACAACCATCGCTAAGGACATTTTTTTACTTAGTGCCAGATTAATTCAGATAAAGTTAATAAGACACATACTTTTTTCTGCATGTATGTCAAAGGACATTGAGTTTTTACAGCCCAAATCAAAATATGACATTCAATTTTTTTTTTGTCATAACCAGAATTTGCACCGGTCCTACATGCCTGATAAATATTGCACGGTCCCTAAGGGTAAGACAATGTCGACCAACCAGAATCTAATTACGGGGTCACAAGAAAATGTTAAAAGCCTATAAAATGTAATAATGAACTTCCTTGGTTGATATTACATGAATTTTGAAATAGACTTCTCGAAGCACAATACGGATATCAAAGACGCTAACGATTGTAGATACTAACAGATCAACGATACAAATCATCATATCAAAACTCTTTTACAATATAAAGTCAATCTGAATTCTATAAATCTTCAAAAAAAAAAAACAACAAAAAAAAAACAACAAAAAAAACCCCAAAGAAATCACCCCCACCGATCGGTCTTGTTCTTTGCTTAAATGTGCAAATTTTAAAACAGAATGGCAAGCAACCTATGTGTAAAACAGTTAATCAAAGAATGTTAATGCTTTTTTTTTTACTTGTAGCAATCATGACACAAATTTTTCTTTTTATTTTCTAAAATTATTTAGAAAACATATCTTCTCATATTTTATTCCAAAATTCTATCCAATATATTTCTCTATATTCACAAAAAGTGTTTTTTTCATGAATAATCTATGCAAAGTGGAACAATTTTGAACAACTTGTAGCTTCAAAATTAGCACGTAGAACCATAAATTTATTATAGTTTTGAAAAAGCTTAGTAAAATCTACGTTTTGGAAAAGTGTAAGAAAATTCTGTCTACGGAATTTATTTCAAAAAGTGACTGAATTGGTCAGAAAGAATTAAACAGTTTTTATCGACATCCAGGAAACAAATCTCTGTGAATCTGAAGAATTATTAAATCGATCTTAATTCTAATCTATTTACAAACATACAGATGTTGTATGATTACCAAATAGACATCTATCGACCAGAAAGCAATAAACGTGTACTTGAAAAATAGCACAGTGACCCATACTTTTTATTATATTTTAGGGAAAAAAAGCATGGTAAAATTTAATTTATTTTGGCAAAGTATAAGAAAATTCTGTCTAAAGGAATATATATCGACGATCCACCGTAACTATTAACAAGTAATCCTTCGCCCTTCAGTAAGTTCCCTGCTCACCAACGAGGAGATGGAAGTTGGGTTTCGAGCAGGATAAGTTCGTTTCAATATGCACACACACTAGGTCTTTGAAATATGTACAAATAAAAATTCAAAAACATAGCACTGCCTTGAGAAAAAGTTGATTCTATCAATTTCTCTACTCTAGTATCTTCGGATTTACTCCATCAGATACTCTGTTTTGTCTTTTCACTTCTACGTGCAACTGCTGAGATGTATCTGTTCCTTTTAGTTTAATGAATGCCCGAAATCGTAATAAAAAAAACTGTGCGCTGACGTAAAAAATCGTAATGCCCAAAAGCGCGCAAATTTTAAACGGTAATTTTTGTACAGCTAGAAAAAGGATTTTTGACCAAGCACAAAAAGCAATGTTTGCTCTCTACAGAAAGATAAAATATATATCAATATGTACTTATTACTGAGTTAAAACTTTTCGATGTTGTTATCGCACCTTTGTTAACATTATTTTCATCAGAGGAATGGGTTGGAAAATAAACAGAATATTGAGAAAATGCATCTGCAATTCTGTAAAAATATTATTGGTGTTTGGAAAAGTACACCGAATTTTAAGGTTTACGGGGTATTGGGTCCGGTTCTTTTGGGTATGTCTCTAAAACTTAGAATTGCATCTTTCTGATTCAGAACTATAAAAGCAGAGAGCAAACTGTCAAATATCCTTCTAAGACTTACGATAAACTACATGGAAATAACCCTACCAAATTCAAATGGATTCAAAATGTGAAATCTATTTTTGATGATATAGGTCTTAGTTTTATACGGAACAAACAATTAGTTGTAAATATTAATTGGCTAAAGAGTATAGTTAAACAGCGATTAACAGATCAGTACTATCAGCATTTGGTTCTCACAGATAAATAATGCATCTAGGGGGAGAACTATTCTTTTTTTAAACTGACAATTAATATAAATAAAAGGACATAGACTTCAAAAGAATCATTAACAACAGTAAAATATTACTTAAAATGTGTAATTAGTATAGCTTTAATTTTAGCTTGTAGGTACCATTTTAATAGGTAACCGTATACTATCTATATTTTAGGGTATCAGAGAACATGTCAAGGTCTAACGATGGGCGCTTCACTCTTTACATTAATCGGTATGCTAATACTAACCGTAAAGAGATGTAAAGGATCCAAACCGGTGTGCAAAAGTGCCTTTGTTGCTTCAGGTGTTTTATTCTTTATTGGAGGTAATGTTTTAATTTATTTATAAGCAAGCCTCTGTTTCATATCCAGAAGAAAATTATCTCTGGCTACGGTTTATTCATATCCAAATAGCAATAAAAGAACTCATATCTTTAATTTCCTGTTATTATTGGATAAAGCTTTTGACAAGTAAGAGTTGAAGAAGGAACATATAAAAATACATATATGGCCCTTATGATATATATTGTACAGATGCCAGGGTACCTGCTGTCAGCAATGAAAGTGATCTATTTTTTTCATATTTGTTGTTATTTTCAAGCTCTTAATAAGTTTTCGTCTCATCGGCATCCATATATCCTATCCTTTACAATTGATTGAGAAGTTATAAATGTTTCATCTCAATGCTCTCATTTCCCTATACCGTTTAAAAAAAGTTGGTTGGTAGGCCTCTGTTCATTACTTGGGGACAAACAGTGACCAAATTCTTTCTCGTCTCTTTCTGTTACGCTACCGCATTGACAATCAAACATAATGTGATTTTTTATTTTATCAACCTGTACATTAGCAAACATGTAATACACTGCAATAATGTGTTCTCCCTATTCATTTGAAGACTGATATTCAAACAAAAAATAATATAATAATATAAAAGCCATTTTTTCACGTTTACAAAAAATGGCGAGGATTAAAAGTAGAGTAAAAGAAAAGACGGTCCCAGTGATGCACAATATTACCACATTTTATAGATAGAAGTATGTTAGTTAGACATGAGTTTATCGTCTATATTTCATCAATATCTGATATTTATGATGCTAGTACTTTTCTTACTCTTAATTATCAAAAGAAAAAGGCCTTGATTTGAATATTTGTTTCAAATAAAAAACAGAATTTCATTAAGTTGAATAAAATTGAGCATGAAAATGGGGAATGTGTCAAAGAGACAACAACCCGACCAAAGAGCATAAAACAGCCCAAGGCCACCAATGGGTCTTCAACACAGCGAGAAAAACAGCTGCAGGAGGCGGGCTTCAGCTGGCCACTAAACAACACAGTAACAGATCGTTTGCTCAGTCTTTAGACTTCCATGTTGTGTTTTGTATACTTTGTTTGTCTTTTAGTCTTTTCTTCTTTTCTCATCAGTGACGCTCGAATAAAAAAAAGTCGAAAAGACCAAATAAAGTACGAAGTTAAAGAGCATTGAGGACCTAAAATTCGGAAAGGTTTTGTAATGACAATACCCTTATAACAACTCTTATTATTACCATACCTTTTGATATATAGGATGCATGTATGCGGGGTCCTTTCGAGAATAATCAGAGACTTCAGGTGTCAAACCACCAATTCAACCACTCCAATTTAGAACATATGTAAAAGTAGCCCTACTATGACGTACAAAATAGTGATTTTGATAAATTAGCAAACTAAATCACATGACTATATCTTTTTCTAATGAAAAATATATTTGGTCATTTTGAGCCCAACTTTAATTGTGCATGAACTTTCAGCACAATTTTAGTGTAGATGTGCTCAATAGTTGTTAAATGAAGATTTTCAGTAATCCAACATGCTCTTTTAGTAGAAGGGGACTACCCGAACATCATGTGTCACTACAAGACTTTAAACATTGTATAACTCAGGAAATACGTGGTTTGAATAAAGTTAAACTTAAGGTACAATATATATGGAAGGCTGTGAAAATTGAAAAAATTGGTTGAATGTATATGGACTTTGAATTGGTGGTCTGACACCTTTAACTCCTAAGCACGTGTTGGGAAAGCACTTGTCCCAATACATCTTAAAAAACAAGTATTAACTTTTCTTAAAAAATAGTTATGTAATTAATGGCATGTTGCAAGGATTAAAAGAGAGATGAAAGATACCAAAGGAACATTCAAACTCATAAGTTGAAAATAAATTTACAACGCCATGGCTAAAAAAGAAAAGAAAAAAACAGCAGACAAACAAAAGTACATAAAACACAACATAGAAAACTAAAGACATAGCAACACGAACCCTACCAAAAACTAGGGGTAATATCAGGTGCTCCGGAAGGGTAAGCAGATCCTGCTCCACATGTGGCACCCGTTGTATTGCTCATGTAAGTACAAACCCGGTGATAAGCTTAACTCGGTAGGTCATATTCGGGGAAAAGGGGACAGGGGATTTTTTCACAAAATATCTTACGACAAAAATTTATCGTAAGTTATACTGAAATGTGCATGACTTACGAGTATTTTTTCTCTTAAGATTTTTTGTGTAATGAGTCGCAGGATGGTAGTTACGACAATTGAAACATATCAGTCGTCATCTGTGAAACATATATTCAATAACGGTCAACCAACTCGTGATGGAGTCCGTAAAATTTACGAAGGAATGATTTCAACTTCACTACTTGGAACTCTTCGTTTAATAGCTTTCTTGTGAGCAGCAACTCTCTATCAAGGAAATCATGATAGAAAATACAAGCCCTGGAATATGGTATCAACTGGAGATATATACTCCGTATGCAGGTGCTGCTAGAATGTTGTAAGATAGAAATAGAAAGTTCACAGTTGGGAAGTTGAAATCATCTCTTTTGTCGTATAGTTTTGTTTTCAACCTACCCTAACTGTCAATTTCTGGATGATTTGAATAATTTTGTGAGAATACATCATCTATGTAGCGGAAAGTGAAATTAAAGGATACTGTAAACTTCTTTTCTTTCTTCCAAAGAAGTTCTTGCAATGAAGTCAGCCTCATATGAATAAAGGAACAAGTCGGCAAGAATAGAAGCACAGTTGGCTTCCATGGGAATGCCGATTATTTGAGGAAAACTCGTCCTCTTAACATAACAAATATATTGTCAATAAAAAAATCAAGCATCTTGATAATGTCAGTTTCTTAGAATTTATTGTTTGAATCAGAATGATTTTTTACAAAGTGAGATTATCTCTCCAGAAAAGATACTTGTATCTAAGTTGGCCATTCTTTTTGTGATTCAAAGTAGAACCAACTCTTTCAATTTGTCTTTTAGTTTGGATTGGGGAATACTTGTGTAAAGTGTAGAAAAGTCAAATGTTTTATTACTATTGCAAGATGAAAGAGTCTTAGATTATATAATCAAATTCGTAACAGGTTGACGAGACCATTCGTTGGCGCGCTCAATTCTCCAATTGACTGGGTCAGATCAGGTAACCGTTTGTCTGTTACGCCCACTTAATACGTTGTTTTTACATGGGACATTTAAACGTACGGGGTCGCCAAAGGGTTCTCAACGCCTAAACTCAAGTAACTCGAAAGAAAAATATACTACAGGCGTATTGATTAACATTGAATATTTTGACATTCTTCACCGATAATTGATTTTATTTATCATATCGCACGTTCTTTAAACATTAAAGAACATTTTCACTAGCTTCAAAAATAGTAATGAAGTATGAGCAATAACCTTTTTCGGACTTCAAAGCGATTTTATAATTGTCGTTTTCTAAAAATTTGTATTCATTTTTGGCTCTTCGCATCTTTCAAGTTTTATCTTGTCTAAAAGTATTTATATTTGGAACAAATGCATGGTAAACTTAAAATCATGGTGCATTTAAAAAATGAAAAAATATACTTTCGTACGGTCTTTTCACACTTGCAAAATATAGGACAGTAAAAAGCTACATGTATTTGGACATAGCTTAATACAATTTGCATTTACTTTATGAAAAAGGAATCTTTAAATTCAATATCCTAATATACTCAATTGTTGAATAAATTTATTTACTGGAAAGCTAGAATTCAAATTAGTTGGTCCAACGTTCTACTGACTGACTCAGCATTCGGACTAGGTCTTGAAAATTATTTAGAATGATACATTATAGTTTGATGAATGGGAAACTGGAATTTTTCTGCTAACCACTTTACTTGATAAAAATCCATGCTTGGTGGATAGTTGTCTCATTGGCAATCATACCTCATCAAATCATTGTTTTTTTTTTTTTTTTTTTTTTTGGGGGTCGTTTCTAATGAACATAAAGGAACAATATTTTTTTAATCTCAGTGTCGTATTTCTTTTTTTTCCAAATCCTAAATTGAAATTAATTAGTTTTTTCACTTTTTTTTTAATGATTGAGGACCGCTTAAAAAATATGCATATCCCTCCGAAACATAAATACATTTAATCAGGTCGGGTACACTATCTGTCATTGTGATACTAACGTTCCCGCTATTATAATTTGTACGACTTTACCCCCAGCAGAGCTATAGAAAAACAGTACATTAACGGGTGTTACACGGACACTTATTAGATGATACACGGACACTTTTTAGTTGTTACCCGGACACTTTTTATGAATAGAATCACTCGTGCATGATCAGAGAGTTGATGGGCACTTTAAATTTCAATTAGATTTGAACTTTTTGTTTCACCGACATATTTCCTGTCTTTTTGATTAAAATATTTACGTTAGCATCAATAACTATATTTCAAACAATTCTAGTAAATTACTATTCATATCAGTACACTAAGGATTTACCATTTAACTTAAAAAAGGGGGTATGTCTTTTTCTAAAAATATTTTGATACCCAATTTTATGAGAAAAATATATTGTGGTCAAGCAGATGACAAAATAATGTTCTGATTCCCGATTTTCCGTATACCGTATATAATCGTCTAATTTCGAAAAAAATGACAATAGTTGGGTGATAGCGTTGAAAAATAAATAATGTTCTTACTCAGAAAAGAAGATACCCCTTTTGAAGCTAAATGGTCGGTCCGTAAGTGTTTTTTTTCCTTCAACATATGGACATGAATAGTATTCTGGACAATGCTGAAAGTAAAGAAATGCTGGTACCAACGTTTAAATTTCAATAAAAAGACAGGAAATATATATAAAAACCAAATCTAATCAAAAGACAAAATCCCTATCAACTCACCAATGCACGATTGATCCTATAAATAAAAAGTGGCCATGTAATACATGTTCAAATATGCAGCAAATCGTGAAGAAAAATCATTCAACTAATGTCATCAATTTTGAACGGTAAGCTGCGATTGGATCATATAGTGACACGTGTTAAATCCTGATCAACACTATCAGAGACATATAAAAAAACCTATATGTATGAACTATTAAAAAAATCCAAAATATATGCCTATATATATATATATATATCAAATAACAAGACAAAATCCAGTTTTTCATAACATTTCTTTCACTTAATATCAGTTCTGTTTTTTTTTTTTATGAATTACTTACTAGCGAAGTTGCATTCTAAAAGTCTCAAATGTAAACAACATTCATCTTTTCCTTGAAATGGTTCTTTTTTAAAAGTAATTAAATTCTTGAAATTTTTAGAAAAAATTCTCGGCTTAAGGAAGTGAAAAAAAATATGTGTTTAAACTGTAACTTACATTAACTGGTATATGGCCATTGAAGTTTCTAATATGTTTAGTTTTGCTACCTCTTCTAAATGCAAAATGTACTACTTCCTTCCAGAAACGTCGTACAAGTCAGATACAAAACAAAGGTAACAAAAATAGGCCGGAAACAACCTGCCGTATAGTTTGTCTGCACTTGTAGTCAACAAGGTCCCGGCTAGCGCCGCGGACCTTGACCTGACTACTCGTGCAGAAAACTATCCGGCAACGGTTGTTACCGGCCTGTTTCTTTGTTACCTTTGTATTCTATCTAATACATAATTTGTAGTTTATTACGTCAACAAAACCCTGTAACAGTGTTATAACCTAAAGGCGGATTTAAGTGGGTGGGGCTGTCCCACCTTATGGAGCTTCATATATGGTTAATGCATAGATAGATATATAGACATTTTACTTGTCCCACTCCTAACGTTGTCTAGTTCACCCTTTCAAAATCCCGGAACTGAATCTGATTTCCTTATACGGATATGCAATATTTAGCATTCTAATGCTCCCGCCAATACATGCATTTTCAAATAATGCATTGTTTTCTGGGCGATTTAACGACCAATCCACTGAATGATTTGAAATGCATGACGGACTACTATGTGTTTACAATTGTTTATATCTGCATGACATACAACACAATTTTTAACACATAGCCGAAAAAAATTGATCTTTATACCTTTTCATCATTTGTGTTTACATTTATGATTCAAAATATGTTGTCTTATGTTCAAATTCACGAATAGTTACTTCGTTGCTCTATATAGGAAAAAAGTTTTTTAAATACTCGAACCATAGCCCTAATATTATGAACATAAACAAAGAAAAATTCACGAAAAAAGCGAAATACCCGAACTACCACAAAGATGAACACACAGACTAACTTCTTGTATTCGTTCACGAATTACCAGCCTATTGACAAAGACTTAAAAACTCAAAAGGTATATAAGTGATGCATCCAGGTTCCGAAAATGAGAGTCACATTAACTTTTCAGTTATCCAGTAAAATTGGGAAAGCGATTGTCAAATTTCCATAAAATGGACTACAAATTGAAAAATAATAGTTTTTTTTTTTAATTTGTTAATTCTTTTGATTTTTGATTTATTCATTCATTTTCAATTTCTGTTTTGCTACCAATAAACAGTACCGGTTTCCACTTTACATAAAGCATTATACACTGAAAAAAGGCTTTTTGTTATTCAGATATACCTTTAGAAATATACTTAAATAGAGACAATTGAGTAGTCTAATATACTTGAATATCCAAAGCAATCTGACCGTACGAGTCTTCTAAATGACTGAACGATTCAAATGATGTGCCATACGAAAGACTTTTTTTTCATTATCCTGAATCTTATCCATTGAATAAACGGTAGGTTATTCTTAAATTTTACCAACGTTGGAGTATTTTTTCCTTTATAAGATCTTTTTTTTCTGAAATAACCCCATACACTTGAAGGTTTTTTTTTATAATAAAAATCGAAATGTTTTACATGTTATATATTTTTCTATAATTTAATGATATTAGCTCTGCACATTTATTGTTATTTCAAATGAAACTGTTGGGTGTGATGATAAAAAGAATGTTTAAAACAAATTTCTTTTAAATTTTGTTGAAAGAAAGTTTAATTTATGTATCGCAATGTGACACAAGTGATTGTTGACATCCCAACTGGAGGGCCTCTGACAGACTGTGTGAGCGTCAAATCATTGTTATCGATAGCCGATGACAAACAAGTTTAAGGTAAATGATTCGCTATTATTAAGAACACAAGTATTGGTGTCGTTCACACTGTTACGGGATTGCCTCTATGTACTCTAAAAGATCCATGGGTTTTTATAGTATCCACATCTGATTCACGCCACCTGTAGAATATTTAGTTTCGCAATTTTGAAGCCCGGCTTTAAATGCTGATAAAATTAATGTTAATAGTTTAGAAAGAGATTTCATGGAGCACTTGGAAGACCCAGCAATATAACGTTGTTTGTGAGGACACTTATGTAGTTTAGGTATCAAATACAGTGAAGGAAGCTTCAGTTCTTCATCTGTGGTTGAAATTCCAAGGGAACATAGAACAGAGCTATAATTATCCAGGATTTCCTCCTTAGTATGTGTCGTGGGGTATATGTTGAGTTTCCAAGTGTATCATCAATACCTAATTCTTTTATCAAACAGTTTATGTAATGTTATTTACACACAAAAACGATGTTGATAGGGCTTTATCTGCGGGGACAACAATAATTAAATATTGTATGAATTTGATTTGTGATATCAATTAAAACCCAATTCGTAGTTCCTGAATTTTAAAGGAGACTCAGTGTACTTGTAAATAACTTTTGGAAATTTAAAAGGAAGTAGTACATGTACGTACAAGCACTTTAGATTTAAATATGAGGTAGAGATGATGTGTGTCTGAACAGTTTCATGCATATAATGCATTATTTACATCTCTAGGACTGATGATTGGAGGTGCGACCACAGTGTGGGCATTATACCAGACGGACACAATTAAAGAAAACAAGTCTTATGCTTTTTGGATTGAATGTGGCGCTGGTGGAGTTTTCATCTTATCTGCAATCCTGCTTGCACTACCAATTTATGCTCCAGAATCTTCTGTCACGCCAACAACTCAACCAAACCAACGTTGGGCAAAATATTAAATTAAAAAAAAAAAAACTGTAAACTTTTACACTGTTTCCGGTGGACGTTTATGTTTGCTTATTTTAATTCTGTTTTGATTAGTACTAAATTCATTTTTTAAAGTCTGTAATTGTATTAACTGTATATACACTGGTTACGTTTGCACTTTGAATATATTATTTAATATAAGAAAATAAGGAGATGTGAGTTATACGTCAATATACAGCAACCTATAGTAACGAAAAAAATAACAAATTAGAAATTAAACTAAAGGCTCTAAATTTGTCGCTCACCTAGAGTATATGTGCATTTTCAACAATTTCTACTCTCTAACATCATAGACTAGAATGTAATTTAATTTCTGACAATGATTCTGTTGATGTTATCTTACTTATCATTTTTTTTGGTTTAAAAATCGACATTTAAAGGCAATCACTCCTATAAGAAGACAACTGACAATTTCATAATGTTTCTCTTTTAGTAGATCTTGCCTTGCTGATCATGTTTTGCTTTTTATAAATCTAAGCAAAAACGCAATACATTTTAGAGAAATCGTCATTTAAGGACAAAAACTTCAATAAGGAGTCAACAAACGATTTCGTCCATGAAGATTATTTGAAGATCTTGTCTTGCTGATAATTTTTGCTATTTAAAGTTTTTTTCTTTCTGATATAGTTTTTAAGTTCATAGGCAAAAAGCACAATCTATTACCGGGGAATATCTCAGAACTAAAATAAAGCAAAGTAATGATTAAGAAGTACTAGTAAATTGAATACAAAATGTCTAACATTTTAAACATTTTCAGATAAATTATATATTTTCTTCTGACCTTATAGAGAACACATTTATTGAAATTGTAATATAAACAAGTAGTATAAATAATTATTCTAACTTAGAAACATAAGTTTATATTGTGTTTTAGCATTTATTCAGCAAAATGCATAATATTTTCAAAATATCTTATCACTAGTTCACTAAAGTTTGTCACTCTGCAACACAAATGACAGGTTTTATTGCTGCTAAAAATTGTAATGGTCCTTTGCTGCAACACATTTTGTATGAAGCGTGGAAGCTTATTCCATCAATATATGACAAGAAAATAAATTGAAAAGGTATGAATAGAAGAACATTAAAGTTGAGTTAGAAATAATTTTGATTTCAAATATGTCATATTGTATGTCCATGTACAAGAATGCGTCAAAGTGAGAGATGCTTTATACAATCGAGAGAATTACATACAACTTTCATGCGAGTACTCTCAGATCTGTACTTTGTGTCTTTATAAGGAATTTTATGTGCTTTGTATCGATATGATGAGTTACTGATTTTTATAGTTTGTTCTTATGTTGTGCTGTTACAACACTGTCCCAGGTTAAGGGAGGGTTTGGCACCAGCAAAAATGTTTAACCCCGCCACATTCTGTATGTGACTGTAACACTACAAACTGCTCAAAGTCTGAAAAGACCATATTTTGTGCTCGACCAGTAAGGTCGAGCACAGATTTTACTTGATTGATAAGACTCGACATAATCTTGACAGTACTTAACTGTACTCGACGCAATAATAATGGTATGCCGCAATTATTAGCGATGATACAACTTTTAAAATAATATATAGTAATTTACTAACAAAATTAAGCTATATTGAAAGTATTCCGATTTT
Organism: Mytilus coruscus; assembly: GCA_017311375.1. Classification (NCBI taxonomy): domain Eukaryota; kingdom Metazoa; phylum Mollusca; class Bivalvia; order Mytilida; family Mytilidae; genus Mytilus; species Mytilus coruscus. Next base: position 104,284,109 of record CM029596.1, on the reverse strand, counting down.
AATCGAAACTTTTACCAAAAAAAATGTGTGTAAAAAACCAAAAGAGGTAGGGCCAGTTTTTCATAAATTTATTATACACTGATAGTCTTTTTTAAAGGTCTTTAAATCTGTTAAAAAATCATCACAGCTATACTTTGAGGTTTTTACAACATTATATAGTACTTCTGAACATTTATTAACCAGATTATAAATGCTTTAAGCGACTTGCTTTAAAATTGTAATTTCGGACGGTATATGTTGGATATTTGGGAGATGAATAAAAAGGACACAAAAACCAAAACCAAAGTTATGAGGGATGCATGTATAGGTAACATGTCCCGTTTTTCAGATATAAATTGAATCATTTTTGCCAGATCAAAAATTATGAAATATTTCAAAATTATTGTAAAGTTTTATTTAACTGTAATCATACACCTGGATAACAGTTTGAAATTATGAATAAATGTGAAATTATTAAAAGCGATTAAAATGTGAATAAAGGGATGTTTTGGGGGATATGTCAGTGAAACAGCAGCCCACGAACCAAAACAAAAAAAAAACATCTAGAGGTCAACATATGGTCTTCAACAATACACGAGTGTGTACAGTTCCGACATGTCTAGCTCTAAATTGGCGCGAGTCTTTAAATTAAGCCGTGAAAAAATTTCAACAGTCCGCAATAACTATACATGAGATATTTCTCACTTAGAACATGAACAGAATAAAAGAGAGATGTATTTGTGATACACATTTTTTATTTATTTCCAAAACAATATTATTATCTTAAGGATGTACTTAGGTGAAATTAAAAAAATCAAGAATTTAAAATTGATACTACACTGAATTGCAGTCAAGTTTAGCGTTTGACAATTCATTGATAACATTCTGGCGTATCACAAACAAACGACTTGTAACGTCTCATTTCATTGGCCGAAAGTTTCAAATACAACAATTGTTGTGTGCACGTGAATTGACACAGGTGACCGACAATGGAATGTTCTATGTTACTACGAACGTAAAAACTATAAATGTTTTTGTAATGCTGTGTCGTCGCATGATTTTCAAATTGTGGGGTCGAACTCTTATACTAAGTCTTGTGATATTTTTTTTTTTTTATTTATTAATTTTCTTTATGAAACAACACAACTATCATGTACCTGACTTTATGAAAAATATAAGGATAAATACATGTGCCACTTTTATACGGATGAATACATGTACCACCTTTAATTTTCTTTCACACCGTGACGTGATACAATCATATCCTAGGTTATCGTCCCGACAATGTCGTAGTTACAAGTAATACGGCCGATGGTTTCATAATAATAATAATTTATGATGGGTTGCACATTTCTCTTTTGTTTTCATGCTATACAACGAACATACAGTAACTAAGCGTTTGGTCATTCTGAATAAACGTAATATCACAAACGAAACAAACTGTCACCGAAAGTTAGAAATAAAACAACAATAATCGTATTGTGCACGCGAATGAACACAATTGACGTACTATGGAATGTACTATCATGGTTACTACTAAAATCAAATGAATTTAAGGCATGTTTGTGTAAAAAAGATTGAAACGTCACATCGGCGAGGATTTTTCTTTTGCATGTGTGGAACTATTAAAAAATAAATAAATGCTTGTGAGAAATGTCGTAGTCTATAAGGAACAATATCAATGTACTGTTTTGATTTTAATTGCTAAGATGAACCTACCTTAAAGAAATTAAGGATGACAAAATACATGTACAAGGAGGGACTCACCTTTTTATTAATACATTTAATAAATAAACACACTTTTTATAACTGATGGTTTTTTTATTACCAAACAGCGACTTAATTGCAATGACACTTGGTCTTCTATGTAAATATTTACAATATATAATTTACGTTCCGGTTTTTCAACTGTGAACAGCAAAACAATTAATTATAAATACATCAACTATATCGCCGGAGTTACCTAAAGTACATTTCCTTTCCTTGTGCCAATGTTTTGCAATATCCATTTTTCTCTAAACAAAGCATTGTTACCCGTTCTGAGTTTTCTTAGAATTTCGGGATTTTTTTTTTCAAAATCAAGTAAACTGAATCAGAAAAAAAACACACTATCCCAAATCAATCCCTAAAACCCAAGCTTCCTGCTTTAAAAAGTTACTGGATTATGCCATGAAATGATGTAAATTTAAGTTGCCATTTATAACTAGTCATTTTGATTCCATTTTTCTATTTCTAAGTGGATGTGATATACTTGCAATAGAATATGAATAGCTAACAGTTTATTTCACAAACCTATTTACTATAAAATCGTGCAATATCTTTAGAATGTAAATAACTATTTTTGTAGTTCATTACGGAGTCCATTTCATTCATATTTCCTAATTTGGTCTCATTGCAAACACACAATGATTAGCAGATAGACAAGGTGCACGTGTTAATCCTGAACTATTTGAGGGAAGACAGTTGGATTCAACATTTCACCGCGAAACCCGTTAAGAGTCTTAATTCAAAATTTAAAAAAAAGACCTTATTAGAACTATTGTACAAAATTATACAATCAATTAATTTTACATGCACATGTATATAAGCTAGAATTGCCATGAGATAATCAAGTACACAATCCTGTACGTGATCAGTCCATCCAACTTTCGATCGTTTATAGTACGCGTGCTCTATTCTCGCAGGTGTGCTTGGGCGGATTTGAAAGTTTATGTGAGGTCGAAGGCTTGAATTAACCAATGAAAACGATCGTTCCTTAAAGAGTTGTTCTAATAGAGTTTGTTTGAATGATTATGTCGCACGACCTTTCGCTAAGCTTGGCCGCAGTTAAGTGTAAATATAAGTTGGAAGAGCATTAGTTAAGGAACAAAATAAGCTAAATTATTAGATTATTTGATTTTTAAAAAATGGCGGGAAAAGGGTGACACGGACTTTTACCTTATATTTGCATTGATATTATTTTGGTCTCAAATCGAAAGAAAAGAAATCTAGAATCTGTTTAAATTTTGGTAAATGACCTTTTAAGAGCTATTGAAGTCTTATATGAAAAGAAAATGGGTGTTATGGGGGAAAATATTTTACCCTGTATTGAAGGAAAAAACCCAAGGAGTCCGAACATCTGACACAAATTCCTAAACCTCACCTAAGTGCATCTTTAAGGTAGCTCTTTATAAGCAATATATAAACACTTGGAACATGTCGCCGATAACCTTGAAGGGATAATTGACGGGAGACGTCGAAATTGTCAGTCAGCGACGTCGTGCATTTTCGCGCTAACGTTGAGGTTACCAAGGGGGACTCAATTTTTAGGATAAATCGCTATTTATTTTCGAATCCAGCACGATGACATATATTTACTATTTGGAGAAAGCATGACAAAAGACATTAATGTAGAAAAATGAGAAAAATGACATTATAAAAACCACTCGATTTCCACATTTTAAGGTAAAAAAAATATCCCACTTTGAGCATCTTATTCGTAATTTTTTAGCATGGCTTGAATAATTAACTAGTCATTCTTGACGGGATTTATTTTCCCTTATTTTCACTTATCACAGCTTCAGACTGAATCCAATCTTATCAACTTATGACGAAGAATATCTACTCCAAAGTTTTTATAACTTTGCTCAACTTTTTTACTAAAGTGCAAAAATCCAAAATTTTCAGCCTCGATTCTCTCGAAAACAAGCACGGTGACCTATGTTTTATTTGGTGATTTCTTTTATAACTCGTCCAGGGCTACAACATATTTCAAAATTGTGAAAATGACGATATAACATGAAACTGTATCGGATGCCCTTAAAGATCAAACAAACGTTAATTTTCATTTCTTTTGGTCTAAGGACCGGAGAAATTTCTAAAATTGGGAGAATTTAACTTTCAAAAGAAATAGAAAGTTAGGCTTCATTCTAAGACTAGGGTTCTGGTATGATTATAATTTTCTCCCTTTGCCAATTTTAACGGGGAAATTCAAATATTAGCGATATCGAACGTTTTGTAAAATACCAATTACATAACAGATATTATGTTAATATTAATGTTAGAGCTCTTTTCCTAATGCTTGTAGTTTAAAGGTTTGGTTGACTTGCTTGCTTTGTTTGTATAAATGTTTGCTCAAGCTTCGTAATTAAGATTATTATATTTCATGTCAAAATGCCAGATTTTGATTGGTTAATACGAGGGAGACAATTTACTCTATCCTATGGCAAATATTCTATTACCCTTCACGGAGACGCTTGCTCAAGTGTGCGCTTTAATAAATACGGATGATTGTTATGTATAAGACGACATAGTTCATTACTTTGCATTTGAAATTTAAAGACAGAACATTCAGTATAATAAATTAAATAACACATATCTGCTCTATCACCCTCTCAGCTATGTGTTATTTATATATTGACATCTGTAATCATTAGATAGGCGGGGCTTCAGCTTGTATACATTGTACTTAAATGTTATTGGATGTTAAACATAATGCAGAGTATAATGTATACAAGCTGGAGCCCCGCCAATCTAATGATTGCAGATGGATGTCAATCTTAATTACAATGCTTGAGCAAACATTTATACAAACAAAGCAAGCAAGTCAACCAAACCTTTAAACTACAAACATTAGGAAAAAAGCTCTTAATGAATTTAATTAGTTACAAACAACTACTTGATTTTTGTCATTAGTTTTCAATCACAATCTTGATGATATTCACAATCTTTGTATTTGTACTACATGTGACACTCTCATTGAATCAAGAGTTCCAACTGGAAAACTGTAGGAGGAGTAAGCTGGACAAACCATGTATCTCTCATGCATACTTTTACAGAAAATGACAAAGTTCAACAACCTCTTATTTGTGGAAAAGTATCACAAAAATCAAAATCCTAATAATATGATCACCTTTATTATATTTTCTAAGAATATACTGAATATAAGATTTAGCTGAAAAACGGTAAAGGAGTTACTCTTGCAAATCATGTACTCTGACTGAACGCCTTATATTACGCCCAAAAAATACGATGTGCAACAACCTGTCATTTGTAGAAAATTGTGAACAAAATCAAAGTTCTCATAATATGCACACCTTTATGATGTATTATCATCCTATATGATATAAATATTAGATATTTTATGCCATATGAAACGAGTTTCTGGAGATGAAAAACGTTGAGGAAATTATAGAACAAATCCATGCATATCTTATTAACTTTGTCTTCTGTATACGTTTTTTTTTTTAATATTTATAACGAATCCGTAGCGTAGAATCGACAAAAATATTTCATTGATTCTTGAGCGAAAACTTTAGCTGCGAGTTAACTTGCGAAGTTTATCGATAGCTAACGGACTTTTTAACAATTAAGCACTCATCAAAATATTTGTGATGTCGTAGTACTTTATTCATAAATATTCACAGTATCATTTACACCCGCGCGGGTTACTTTCTTTTGGTTAACAAATGATGCACTTTTTTATCGTTCAAATCAATCGATTGATTCATTGACGGCTGTTTGACGTTCAGATATAAATATAACACGCATAACCGTGACAATAGAAGGTTTATATTATTCCACTACATGTTAATATTCATAGTGAAATCAACATTTGATTGGATGAGACTATCCCACGTGACGTTGAACAAAACTTCATATTCCCCTCTGAACGTCGGGACTTCCATGTACGCCGTTACGCACGGTTAATGTTTTTTTTTTTTTTTTTTTTTTTTTAGAAATAGTAAAGTAATTTCGTTTTCAACATTATTTCAGACCTAGAAATAAAACAAAAGAATAAATGATTACATTTTGATCAGTACTATTTATCATTGTTAATGTCGTGTTCAGTTACAAAAACAAAAATATAAGAAAAAGAAAAAGAAATATGAAATTTAAGATCTTATGTTCAGGAAGTTAAAAAAAGTATAGGTAGTGGAGTAAAACATTCATTTCCCTTGGCTTAGGGAGATATGAAGATTTTTTCACCACGAAAAGTCATATTTCATCGGGCGATGCCCTCGTGAAATACGAATTTTCTTCGATGAACAAATCTTCATATATCCCTCAGGCACGGGAAATAAATGTATATAATCATATGGATATGTAATGTTAGTTTCAAATCGATATACTTAGTTGGACTTTTGATTTGAGCATCACTGGTTAGTCGTTTTAGACGAAACACGCGTCCGGCCTACAAAGTTTCAATCCTGGTATCTATGATGAGTTTATCTAATTGATTTTGTTAAAATAACCAAATACACAGTATGCTGTATGGCCTTTGTCCATCGCTGAGGGCTAGACTGACCTACATTTGCATAAATATACGTCCTTTTTTGTCTCTGATCGATAGTTATTTCATTGGCAATAATACCACATTTTTATCAAATACATATTACAAACTGTTGATTTATTAGCGTAAACGTTTAATAAGTACATTTTTGGTTTAGCATAAACCAAGGATTTGTATAGTAAATCTTACTATACAAATCCTTGCAAAAAATTGCTATGTTTAGATGGCAATAAACATTTGCAGTTTATAGAAGTACACACCACGATATAATCAATACAGTTTTTAACTGTTTTCACTGACATAAATAAAAGCCATATATCTGATCGACATTAGATTGTATCAACAAACCATATACCCAATAGTGTTGTGCTTTTAGTAGTTAGCACGTTAAAAAGTCGGGCAGACTGAATTTATACCAGAATGGAGATTTCTAATTCTAATACGAGAATACAGGTTCCTGCTACATGTGAGTTTTGCGAAGAAGAAACTAAAATTAGTTGGAAATGTTTTAAATTGAAACATGCTAATGTGTACCAAATGTAAGGACAAAATTCATGTCAAGTTCAAATTTGCAAAGGATCATAAAATCATAGACATAAAAAAGACGTCAGGGATTATCCTGCAGAAATAGTTTGCAGTGAGCTGAAATGTACAGAACATCCAGGACTGTCTGCAGTTTTGTACGACGTGTGGAAGATAAGTTTGTACACCATGTATTTCGAAATTTCATAACGGTCATTGCTTTATAGAACATCAAAATGAAAAGAAAAATTGGATGGATTGAAGAAAAAGTAGAACTGACTAATGTTCAAATGAAAGTCAATGCGAAAAACAAAGAACTAATAAATAACACCGAGGTTAAATAAATAGGTTTAAAAAATGCAGTTGACAAACACGCAGAAGAATGAAATGACAAATTATTTAGAAAATGGAGCAAGTTCCGGGAGGAAGAAATACGCGAAGTAGAGAAAGTCGTAAATAATTTATAAGAACTAAGATTAAATGCTGAAGATATCATCCAATCTAAGGACGCCGAAAAGTTATTCATTGAAAGTGAAAAATTGTCAAGGACCCGTCCGTCTGTATAGCTGATATGAGTATCGGTACCATATCATTCCTATCGGGACAAACTACCCCGTATAACGTGCAAGTTGTAGCTAATGCCGTCAACATAAGTATCGTTAACCAATTCCAACCTGATACATCTACAGTGTTTGGTATATTGTTATGTCCTGACAATTCCCTGTGGATATGTGATGCAAATGTATTACAGAAAGTAAAATCAAAAGGAGATAAACTGACAGTAAAATCAACATTTAAAATTAACGTATTAGGGATGGTAATTACTCCAACCGGTGACCTTCTTCTGTCATCGGGTTGATCCGTACTGAAAAAAAAAAGGAGCAGTTACTGATTCTATTTATAGTGTGTCTCCGTTATACCCCACTCATATACATGTGACCAAAGGTGGCCAAGTCATAGTTGGAGTTAAGAGTGGAGGAAACATATACCTAGAAAAGGGCAGAAAAGGTTCAGTGATGAACAAGAAAGGAGAACATGAAACCATTTATGAACATGACAAAAACAACATCCAGATCTTTACGTGTCCTTATAAAATATGTAGTACAGATAACGGAAATATCTGTATAGTGGATCAGTTATCTGAGGACCTGAATGGTAGAGTTGTGGTGCTAAGCCAGGATGGTAATATCATATATGTCTATAATGGTCATCGAGAGGTCAATACAGAAAAATGCTATTCAAACCAATTAGAGTTGTTACTTCACCATCTAACAAGCTTATTGTGCCAGAATTTAACATTCCTATATTTCACATGCTTAACAACTGTGACCACCTGATCACATATTATAACGTCGGTGATATGGGAATAAGAAGTCCTTATTCTCTTTGTTTCAAAAGAACAACAGGCCAACTTACATTGGATGTACAAAATCAAGAGGAAGTTCAGACAAAGCAAAGTTGTACGAAGTGTACATTTCAGGGTGTTAGACAAACAATGAAAAATTAACACATTTACTTTTATTACCTTCGAACATTATTGATGGGCCTCAAAGTTGAATTGTTCCAAATTAATTTTTAGTGTACAATACTTTTACAATTTGATGTAACGAGAAAAACTAAAACAAAGTATACAGACCGTAAGATGTGTTCCAAAAGATTTGATGTAACGAGAAAAACTAAAACAAAGTATACAGACTGTGATATGTGTTCCAAAAAGGGAACTGTTATTATACAGACCGTGAGATATGTTCCAACAAAGGAATTGTTATTATACAGACCGTGAGATGTGTCCCAGAAAGGGAATTGTTATTATTGCTATTATTTTCAAAACACTACAAACTAATAAAAGTCTAAAATGGCCTATATCTGTACTCGACTGTACTGATTTTTACTCGACCAGTCTGAATTGGTCTGAAATTTACTTGATATTATTCGACTGTAGTCTGAACCATACTTAACAGTCTGAACCCGTACTCGACCTTTACTCTACCAGTATTTAACCATTTTATACGTGTCTGAACCATACTCGACATAGTCTGAACCATGCTCGACCTAGTCTGAACCAGGCTTGACCTAGTCTGAGCCATACTCGACCTAGTCTGAACCATACTCGACCAAGTAATAACCAACCTAGACCTATTTTTTTTTTTTTGTATCTTTCTATTGTATTTCATCAATTCAGGAACTGTTTTTAACAACAGCTATTTCCCCTGGCTAGAAATTTGAACAACAATTTGAAATCCAAAGTATATCTTATATAGCATTGAAACCAAAATTTGAAAATAAACATTATGTAATCATCAACACCATATTCATCAACACTTATATACATACATCACCTTTAAAATTAAAATAAAACAAGGTGATCAAAGGAAGTACTTTCTGTTATTATACAGACCGTGAGATATGTTCCAAAAGGAATTGTTAAAAAATATCATGTAATGATTAAGTTTCATTAAATGAATTTTCATATATAAGATATCATGTTCACATTGCTTTAATTTTTAAATGTTTCAGATATATTTTATGATTACTGGACAATTTTCAAGTTTCAAGTTTAAGCCTGGTATAGATATATGGTGTCAGTCTAATTTCATTAATCATGCAGTGAACATTTTTGTTTTATCAAACTATATATAAAATAGTATAAAAAGCAACTTAATAAAAAATGGCACCATTTTTGTTTTATCAAACTATATATAAAATAGTATAAAAGCAACTTAATAAAAAATGGCACCTTTGTTTTGTAAAACCAAGAATTTAATATAACCATGATAATAGAACTTCCATAGCAATCACTGATAACCTTTTCATAAAGGAAATGTGTTCCAAAGTTTGCAGTAAAAATTTATTTTAATTAAATTTAAATAACTTTTGTCACAATTAAAGACATGGCATACAAGAAGCACTTTAATAAGGTTTAATTACCTCAGTACATGTGTGTTTTACAGGTAAAAAGAAAACCCTTTTTTTCTTAAACTCGCGTATTACTTATCTAGTGAATCCAAAAGGCCTCGTGATTTAAGTTTTGCAGGATGTTGTAATATTGAATGGATGTTATTTAAAATTTATTACTCTCTGACCAGGTGTGATCTTTTACTGAGTTTGCCCCAAGCAGAAGGTATTACTTTATAGTTTAAAACTAATCAGAAGAACAATTTAATTCATGTCTTTTATTTTTATCCCTTTTGATATATATCATATATATATCCCAAATTATAATAAGAATAGATATATTTCTGATTAAAAGTATAAACAATTTCAGTGATTTTGTTGGCTGTTGTTACCTCATTAAAAGACAGTTACATAAATATTGTATGTGACCATGAAACCTTAATACTTGTTATTAAGGAATTTAGGAAAATTAAGTTTTGTTTTAAAAACACAAATGCTAAACAAAAAGCACCTTAATAAGGTTTTATTACCGTCAGTATAGGTGTGGTTTTCAGGTAAAAGAACTTTTTTTTTAACAAGACTCTAAAACTTTAAAATAAGATAATTTAACTATCTCTATTTGATAAACAAGACAAAAGTATCCCAAGCCATATAACGACTAATATGAGGACGTACAGGTATCTGCATCTTTATATATATATATCATCATCATCACTGGTGATCCGATGGATAAAATCTGTCGTAGAGTTGTCACTGGTTCAGACGTACATATATATTTGCCTTCGGGTTTATATGATCCGTTCATCCTATTTCGACTCTTCAAAATTCAAGAGTCTATCCTAAATTGAGGTAAATTATATGGCCTTCCAAATACCGTTTCGATTCCTAACATCACTGAAGAGACATTAATTGTCGAAATCCGGATATGTTGTACAAAAACCTTTGCACCTTTTGTTTGTGGTACATCATCTTTTCCGCAAGTTTATTGTTTTCTGTTTAGTATTAAATTTATAATTAAGATCCATTTATTACATCGGTGAACCATTTATTTTGGCAATCGCCAATGGCAGTCAGCAGAGTTTAAGAACATTTGTTGTTCGACCTGTTAGTCAAATGCGTTATGTTAAAATATACTTTTTCACTTTTTTGGTCTTTTGGGAAATGTTGTTTGTGCTGTATTCAAAATTCAAGAGTCTATCCTAAATTGAGGTTATTTATATGGCCTTCCAAATACCGTTTCGATTCCTAACATCACTGAAGAGACATTAATTGTCAAAATCCGGATATGGTGTGCTAATTTTTGCACCTTTTGTTTGCGGGATACCAACTTTTCCGCAAGTTTATTGTTTTCTATTTGGTATTAAATTAATAGTTAGGATCCATTTTGTTACATCTTTGTTGTCCGTTTATTTGGCAATCGCCAATGGCAGTCAGCAGGGTTTAAGAACATCCGTTGTTTGAACTGCTAGTCAAATGCATTTTGTTAAAATATACTTTTTCACTTTTTTGACCTTTTGGAAAATGTTGTTTGTGCTGTATTTAGACCCTCTACCAAGAAATTTGTTTTGCATGAACACGTATAAAAATTGCCGTTTTTATCCAACGCAGTCATAGGTTTGAACGTTGTTTTCAATTTAGACTTGTTTATATTTTTTCGTTTGGGCTTGTATTATATTTGCCTTCGGGTTTATATGATCCGTTCATCCCATTTTGACTTTTCAAAATTCAAGAGTCTATCCTAAATTGAGATAAATTATATGGCTTTCCAAATACCGTTTCGATTCCTAACATCACTGAAGAGACATTAATTGTCGAATTCCGGATATGGTGTACTAATTTTTGCACCTTTTGTTTGCGGTATATCATCTTTTCCGCAAGTTTATTGTTTTCTGTTTGGTATTAAATTAATAGTTAAGATCCATTTTGTTACATCTTTGTTGTCCGTTTTTTGGCAATCGCCAATGGCAGTCAGCAGGGTTAAAGAACATCCGTTGTTCGACCTGCTAGTCAAATGCGTTTTGTTAAAATATACTTTTCACTTTTTTGATCTTTTGGAAAATGTTGTTTGTGCTGTATTTAGACCCTTCTACCAAGAAATTTGTTTTGCATGCACACGTATAAAAATTGCCGTTTTTATCCAACGCAGTCATAGGTTTGAACGTTGTTTTCAATTTAGACTTGTTTATATTTTTTCGTTTGGGCTTGTATTATATTTGCCTTCGGGTTTATATGATCCGTTCATCCCATTTCGACTCTTCAAAATTCAAGAGTCTATCCTAAATTGAGGTTATTTATATGGCCTTCCAAATACCGTTTCGATTCCTAACATCACTGAAGAGACATTAATTGTCAAAATCCGGATATTGTGTACTAATTTTTGCACCTTTTATTTGCGGGATACCAACTTTTCCGCAAGTTTATTGTTTATTGACATTTTGGAAAATGTTGTTTGTGCTGTATTTAGACCCCTCTACCAAGAAATTTGTTTTGCATGCACACGTATAAAATTGCGGTTTTATCCAACGCAATCATAGGTTTGAACGTTGTTTTCAATTTAGACTTGTATATATATATATAATATATATATATATATATATATATGTACATGGCAAAATAGGCAAAGAGAGAATCGGAGAAGTTTTGGATAAAAACACTGGGTGTCCTCCATCCAGATGGAATCAATAGAAAGAAATAATTAAATTGACAGTCTAATGTTTATATTATGATATTCAGGATTTTGGATTAAAATCAATCGACCAAAACTCACCTGTATTATTACTGATCTATGCTTACACCTTATACATTATATATCAGTATTGTTAAAACTTTTAACACTGAGGAAGGCCATTTGTTGAGCCGAAATATTTGCAATTATTGTATAATTTATATCATCTGTTCAGTTTTTCCATCTTTGCGCGATGATATTCAACACTTTTTAGTGTTTTGTTTTCCATCTATTTATCGGTATTGTTACACAATCTTTTAGACTCATATAATTTTCCCTGTTTGTGTAGTATTGTCAATTTTGATGATCCAATACCTATTAAGTTTACTGGTTGGTAGATTCTTATAGACTCTCTCTCTCTCTCTCTCTCTCTCTCTCTCTCTCTCTCTCTATATATATATATATATATATATATATATATATATATATATATATATATATATAGTCTAAATAACAGCCCAAAAATGTTAGATCTGTAAATTTGCGGAGGCAAATTTTTTGTTCTTCTCCCGCCAGGATTCTAACTCATGCTTCTGTTACATCGTAGCAACACCGCCTGCACCGTGTTCAGCGCCCTAGACCACTCGACCACCTAGGCTTCATAAAAATATAGCTTTCAGTGGTCGATGTAATACCTTTCCTCGTCGGCTTTATCTAGGGCTGTAACACAGTACATGATGTATAGTGGCAGGTAGATGGTCTAAACATGTGACAACTTAATGACATACATTCTCCATCGGATAACACGTGGTTATACAGGGCTAAAACCATTATACATATAATTCGTCTCAAATTTAGCCTTTTTCACTTTTAGGTCTTTTGGAAAATGTTGTTTGTGCTGTATTTAGACCCCTCTACCAAGAAATTTGTTTTGCATGCACACGTAGAAAAATTGCGGTTTTTATCCAACGCAATCATAGGTTTGAACGTTGTTTTCAATTTAGACTTGTTTATATTTTATCGTTTGGGCTTGTATTATATACGCTTCGGGTTTATATGATCCGTTCATCCCTTTTCGACTCTTCTAAATTTAAGAGTATATCCTAAATTGAGTTAAGATCCATTTTGGTACATCTGGTGATCCGTTTATTTGGCAATCGCCAATGGCAGTCAGCAGGGTTTAAGAACATCTGTTGTTCGACCTGCTTGTCAAATGCGTTTTGTTAAAATATACGTTTTCAATTTTTAGGTCTTTTGGAAAATGTTGTTTGTTCTGTATTTAGACCTTTCTACCAAGAAATTTGTTTTGCATGTACACGAGTAAAAATGCGGTGAACCTTAAACCATAAACAACGAACAATACCTTGATTATGACTAGGCAACATGATCCCTATCAAAAACCCGGAGGTAATATCAGGTGGTCTGGGATGGTAAGCCAACCTGCTCGTGGATACCAGTACAGACAGATTTATATCTTGATGTTCACAAATTCCACATTTTCCCAAGTAACTCAATTTTGCACCTTGGATGGCAACTTTCAACCGTAAGGAATTACTTAATAGAAAATTCGTCACCAAGTGATTCAGAAGCAGTTTATCAATTATCCTTTGCATTTGGTCCATAATAATATAATTTTGATGAATACCTGTAAGTTTTGGTTTTGACCCCTATGCATATTCGAAACTGAAAAAAGTCATCCGAGACCAAACTGAGAATCCAAATGTGTCAGGAATCATACCCTAATGAACTATTTTGTACTGTCATTTACAGAGAAACAAAATGTGCGCTTTTAATGTATAGGGTGTCTATTGGATAACCACTTTATGTATCTACTTACATTTGTACTTAAATCTTATACTATGTATGTTAATTTATTTGTATATACCTTCGGCTGTTTTCTGCTCTTTGGTCGGGTTGTTGTCTCTTTACACATTCCCCATTTCCATTCTCAATTTTATACTCTATACCATTGTACTTTGGTTTACGAGATTAAAGATATATACAAAAACAATTGATCCTCGGTAAAGATAGGGCTGTTCTTGTCTTGACTAAGCATGAACTATTTGCCCCATTCGGTTGATCAAACAACAATACTTTTTAATAATTGGAGATAGTACAGCCGTTCATTCCTTGGTCATTGTTTCCTGACTTCGAACTTTTTCAAGTTGTCATTAGATCATCTTAATTTGAATGACTTGCCATTAAGACAATGATGATATCAAGTATTCAGTTACATGAACAAACATGGTGCTTATTTCATTGAACCCTGTTCCCTCTTCAATAATGGTCCACTATTCTACTAATTATAAAATCAGTGCACAGCATTAAATGTAATTTTCTGTAAAATAAGGCAGGATAAATTCACCGATGTTCAAATTTGATCAATCGATTTTTGGGACGAATCAAGGTAACAAACAAAACTGAAAGAATCGGCCGAACTCCAAAAGGGGCGAGACTGGATGAATCAATCAAGTTGTGTCGATAAATATAAAGCGTTTGAAATGTTGTATACTTTAGAGATGAGACATTTCAGGCATGTCTTGACATGCATTATCATTGATATGTCATAATCAAAATTCAACTGTTTAAAAAACTGAATTTTTCGAAATACTAATGATTTTTTTTTTCACAGGAATAGTTTACCTAAGCTGTATTTGGCAAAACCCCTCGGAATTGTGGGTCCTCAATTCTCTTCAACTTTGTACTTTATTTTGCATTTTATACTTTTTTTAATTCGAGCGTCACTGATGAGTCTTTTGTGTACGAAATTCGAGTCTGGCGTAAACATTCAATTGTAACAATGATTTTGTTTAGTGAATGCTGATACAACTATAGATTACTAATACATCGCAATAAATTCTGATAGTTGATAACAAGAATAGAACACATACATAAAGGAATGTTTAAAGGTACATAGTCACTAAATTCAAAAGGTAAAACAAACAAAAGAACAAAAACAAAAAAAACACACAAAAAAAGTTTCATGTCCTTAAAAGATCGGGACGTTCGTATTTGTTGATAACCATTGACATATACCTTTTGGTTCGATCAGTGGGCCGCCATTTTCTGTCCGTAGTTTCGATTGCTTACCAGATTTTATCCTTCATAATTAAGCTAGAAAATGAGTACATGCAAACCTGTATTTCAAAATGAAATTTGGTTTAATTATGTTAGTAAATTGTTTGTACCATTTTGTTTATGAAAAAATCACCGACGATTTTTTGAGATTAGATAAATATACAAATTAAATTATCAAAAGTCATTAACATTTCGTAAATATAAATAGTTTCCAACGAATTGTTAAACACATTTAGAGCAAACTGATGTTCAGAAGGTGTTCCAAATGTTTTTTTAAATAAACTTTTCCTTGTGTCATTTTTAGAAACACAAAATGAAATATATGTCGGCCAAAATAATACAAATGCAAAAAGAAAATCAAATTTTGAGTATAAGTATTTCAAATTTCGACCTCATTTATCTGTACAAGTGTGATATCCCATAAAGGTGTATTTTTATTATATACTTGAATTGATCAGTTAAAAAAATAGCGTGCATTTTAGTTGTCGTAAAAAAATCACCGTATGATCAAAACTGCCTTTAAATTGAAACAAAAAATTATGAATTCCATATTTGATCGGTTCTTACAACAGATGAACAAAGTAAGGTCAATTAAAGTATTTTAATAATCGTTCCGACATTGTTAAGTTTGAAATTAGTTTTAGTAAATCTAAATTAATTAATGCGTCCATCGAATCCCACAAAAAGCAAATAATACAAGGTAAAGACGGGGCACTTAATGAAAGATCAGTGGAACAATTACGTGTTATTTTATTCCGTGCGACTATCTTATTATATATCGCTTTATAAACCCAGAGTTTTAAGCAATTAAATGTTCTTCCCAAAAGACATTGAAAGAATTGGTATAGGAGAAATATGTTTTTTTGTTTGTTTTTTTTTTTTAATTGAGAATTGACTCTGAATTGTTTTTGAGACATTCCGAAAATAAATACAAGTCATGAAACCACGCTTTGTTTACAAGAATATGACAACACACGACTCTTCTTTATGTTTTAAATACCTATGGGGATCCTCTGATTTTGTTGTAATGATACACACATTCAAAAATTTGAAGGCTGAAATTTCATTGGGTTATGTACTAATTACCAGAACCGAAAGCAGAAAGGAGTGTTTTCAGATCACGTAAGCAAAGCGTAGACGCAGGATCTGTATTTTGATAAATTGTTGCTGGTATATCAAAATGGAGTGAAGGAAACATAAAGGACTTGTAGTTGTTGGGTTTTTGATCTCTTTACTAGCATTTGTTGCCCATGGAGTAGCATCTTACTTACCATACTGGTTTGGCAGGTCTGTTGGTGGTTCTAGTTATTATGGTGGATTATGGCAATTTTGTACCAAAATATCAGGAGACGTAAAGTGTAAAGACGTGAAAACACTATGGAAAGATGATATGCCGTGTGAGTATTTATCCATTCATTCAATCATATACACATTCATTTTGGTTCTTTTTATATATGCATAAATCGAGCTATCAAGCCGTTAGTTTCCTAGTTTAAATTGTTTTACATTTGTCATTTTGGGGGCTTTTATAGCGGACTATACGGTATGGGTTTTTCTCATTGTTGAAGACCGTACGGTGACCTATTATAGTTGTTAACTTCTATCTCATTTGGTCGCTGGTGGAGAGTTATCTCATTGGCAGGCAATCATACCCTAAGTAGCTGTTATTAGTTACTTCTCAAAAACAGATTGTTGTTTTCCCCACTACTTTATTGACGATAATATTTAAACATAAGTGAAACTTGTGAACTCCTTCACTGTCTAATCGTATCATAACGGCTCGTTTGTTACATTTATCTTAAAGGGACAACCATTTGATTTTTGTTGGGGTGAGGGAGCATTATTAATTTTCACCTGATGTTCAACCCTCGTATTTTTTACACGAAAAATTCATTTACACTTTTGTACACAACCATTTCCTGCATTTTGTGGTGCAGGATATTCCTTTCAATCTTGTCTTGGAAAAGATTATTTTTGACAGTTCTTTGTAGGATATTATGTTCATTTCGAAAATCTTCTTCCCAGGAAATCAAATCAATGACGATACCGATTTAAAGTTGTTTCTAAACAGCACGGTAGGTACAATATAGTGTCCGGCGGAGATCGTGTTTTTTCGAGTGAATCGGTCCACTTTTTTCGAGTGTAGATCAGGTTTTTTCGAGTGATATCACATGCGATCAAATAAAATTACTGCTATTTCGCGAATATAATAGTTTTATTCATGACTTTTCATCCTATTCTGAATACTAAACATGTTTTGAGCACAAACGACGCACATTTTTCTTGTAGTTCACTAACGATTCAGTGTTTTACATTGTCCGTGTTTTTTCGAGAGCAACATTTAAAACGTGCGGGTTTTTAAACAAATGGTCCGGGTTTTAAAAAAAAAATTGTGAATAAGAAAGAAGGCATTATTGAGCTTAAAATCTAACTTTTCTAGTTTGTAACTGTAATTTATATAATTAGCGAAGGGCAATATTATATATTCCTAATAAGTAACAAAACATAATACTTTATTGACCAAATTTAACCCTTTTTAATTTTTATAATAACTTTTTGTTCTGAAAAAATTCTATCATAACCTTGCAGTATTGAGTTATGTCATGAATTACTGGATTCTTTGTAAAACTCTCTTTAGAACCGAGAACATTTCATGCTACAATATTTTTCATGATTGATATATATTACAGTGGTGAAACATGGAGTTTTAAAAATAGGGTTAAGAAAACAAAGGGACAGAAGTTATAAATTCAATAAAATCCAACATTGTACTGCTTGATACCTTAATCTGGGAAAACATGATTTATTTATTAGTTGTAACTGGCTTTGAACTAGCTTTCAGGTTAATATCGATACATTGTATCTTTTGTTTGTTTTTTTTTTTTGTTTTTTTGTTAGTCGGTTTGTTTGTGCTTCGTAACGATCTATTGAGTTAAGCTATTTGTAATTGCTTTTTAAAGTTTAATTTAATTTTTTTGCTGTAACGCCACTGTCCAATGTTAGGGAGAGTTGAGGTCTTAGAAACATTTTTAACCCCACCACAATCATTATATGCCTGTCCCAAGTCAAGAGGCTGTAATTTAGTGGTTGCCGTTGGTTCATGTCAGTCACATTTGTTGTTTTTTTTTTTTGTTTTGTACTTTGTATTGTATGACTTAGGTCGTTAGTTTTCTCGTTTCAATTGTTGCAATTTTTCATGTTTTGGTCTGTTATAGCTGACAATAAGGTATAAGGTTTTCCTGTTGAAGGCCGTATGGTGACCTATATATACTTTTATCTTCGTCATTTGAACTGTTATGAATAGTTGTCTCATACCACATCTCCTTTTCTTTATATATATGTCTGTGGTCACATTAATGTTGTTTACAACACGAATGTTTATTGTATGATATCCATATTTGGTTGAATCGACATCGATATACGTATGTTTGGATCGATAAGCATGTGTACCTGGGAGTTGACTTGTCCGGTGGTTCACCATATTTGTCGTGGATTGCGGGAAAGTAAAGTGTAACTATATGTGCCGTCGCCACTAACTATATGACGTCGCGTATCTATGTTTATGCTTATGTTTGAATAGAATATTGAACTGTACAGTGGTATTTTCTTGAGAATCAACCTAGTCTTATCACAACGCGAAGTACACAACTCAAACCAAACATTGGTGCCGTGACTAACGGAGAGAATGGACATAAGTAGATTACAATCTTTGAGAGCGAGGAACAGAGCAGCGAAGACGAAAGTTTTCAACAAACTGGAGGACGCCACCGGTGATACGCCTTTCGACCCGGGGGAAATCTCAACATTGCTGGAAGCAGTTGATAATTGAAAACTCTAGCCAATATCGATGAACAGATATTAAGTACAGTGGATTCAGAGGGAATAACGGATGAGATAATCGAGACAGATGAGTATTATTTAGAGTTAGAAAGCAAAATTAGAAAATTCAAAAAATTCTTGAAACCCGTCGCCACCGCCACATCTTCAGTACTAGATACCAACGCCCCGGAGATTATACCACATTCAAATCCATTTACGCATTCCAGTCGGGAGTTTTCACAAACAAGTTCGACCTCAAGTCAAAACCATCGCCTACCCAAATTATCGCTTCCAAATTTTAGCGGAGATATATTAGAATGGCAATATTTCTGGGATTCATTTGAATCCACAATTCATCATAACAACACACTAACCGACATTCAGAAATTCTCATATTTGAAGTCCTTATTACAATCAGATGCCGC
Organism: Mytilus coruscus; assembly: GCA_017311375.1. Lineage (NCBI taxonomy): Eukaryota > Metazoa > Mollusca > Bivalvia > Mytilida > Mytilidae > Mytilus > Mytilus coruscus. The sequence continues at coordinate 104,264,455 of CM029596.1, read as the reverse complement.
AAACGTTGTTTCAGGCCTTACCATGACAAACCCAAATTACTACAAGGCTATTGAACTTTTAAAGAATCGTTATGGTCAAACCCACAAGATAATCAATGCATACATAGATCACTTTTGGATATGCCTGTGCCTGATGAGCATTTAGAGAGTTTAAGAGCTTTTCACGATAAGTCCGAGGCATATTTCAGAGGTCTAGAATCATTAGGACAATGTCAAGAAATGTTTGGTTCATTACTGATTCCAGTAATTCTCGGAAAATTGCCGCCAGATTTCAGAAAAAATATTACACGAGAAAACGGAATTGATGATTGGAATATACAGAAACTACGAGACGCTATTTGCAAAGAGCCTTTAATTCAGGAATCAGCACATAATGATTACATATATCAACCGTCGATAGCTTATCACACTGCAAATTTTGTAGCAAGTGTTAAGAAGGATTTTAACAAAATTCGTCCACAAGGAAAAACATCGAAATACCAAGGTATGAAAAAACCAATAAATTCCACACAAAGAAAAGCATCCACATTCTGTGAGGGGGATCACTTTTCAAATGACTGCAGGGATGTCGCAGAACATGAAAGAAGAATAGCCATTATCAAAGAGAAGAAATTGTGTTAAAACTGTTTTGGTACACACAAAGTAGCAGATTGCCGCTCTAAATACGACTGCAGAATTTGCCATCGTAAACATCACACATCACTTTGCAAGAAAAATGTAACTACGCCTCAATCGGATATTTAGGACATAACAGAAACTTCAATGTTGTACACATCGGCAAGTCAAGAAACTTCAACCGTTTTGCTGAAAAAGCAGTAGCTCAGGTAATGTCGGTGAATAATACAGCGGAGGCAAACATACTTTTCGACGAGGGTGCTCAACGGTCCTTTATTACTGCAGACTTAGCTACTAAACTAAATGTACAGAAAGAGGAGTCTGAAAATTTGAATATACTAGTTTCTTTCGGGAATAAAACTAGCGGTATTCGAAATCTAGACAAAACCACGGTACAGCTGAAAGCTCATAATGGAGAAATTATACCTATCAAAGTACTGATAGTACCCACCATAGCATCACCGCTTCAGAGTCAGAGTAGAAAAATCACGCAAGGACTACACTATCTACGTGGATTATCTCTAGCACACCCCGTTACAGCGCAGAGTCTTTTGAGCTTTCTCTTCTAATTAAAGCAGACCTTTATTGGAATATAGTGCAAGATAAAGTAATACATGGAAATGGTCCGACTGCTGTAAGTTCTAAACTCGGATATTTGTTGACAGGTCCAATACCAGTAATGAACAATAACAAGTCAACTTCAATGATGAATGTCTTGATATCGCATAAACAGGAAAGTTGCGATTTAGAGAAATTTTGGAGACTGGAGTCTTTACGAATTGACGGAAAGGAAGTTGATACGCGATTGATGGATGTCATGGAAACCTTTGCTGAATCGTCCATTACAAAACATAATGGGAAATATGTGTCCAAACTACCATGGAAAGAAAACTGCCCGGAGTTGCCAACAAATAAAGAAATCGTCGAAAAAAGAACAGAAAATGTAATACGTTGTATTTCAAAAGACAAAGAAATGTTCAGAATGTATGGAGATACTATACTTGACCAAGAACGGAGAGGTTTCATAGAAAAGGTAAGCGATGAGACACTTACTGAAAATTTAATACATTATATTCCACATCACGCTGTTCAGAAGGATTCTTTGACCACAACTATACGAATATTACAATGTATATAACTGTAGCTGTAAAGCACATTCTAACAGCGCTGGTCTCAACGATTGTTTGGCAGATTACCCGCCAATGATGAACGAACTTACTGCAATTTTAACACGCTTTAGAATGAAGAAATATGCAGTGACAGCTGATATAGAGAAAGCATTCTTGCACATAGAATTGAACGTAAATGACAGAGATGTAACGAGATTCTTTTGGTAACAGAACCCCAACAATCCGAACAGTCCATTGATAACTTACAGGTTCAAAGTAGTACTTTTTGGTGCAACCTGTTCACCCTTTATTTTGAGTGCTACATTGATAAATCACTTTAGAGAAAACCCATCTAACACATCCACAGAACTGTAAAGGAACAGATATGTAGATAACATCCTAACGAGCTTTCCTAATGAGACAACTCTCCTCAAGTTTTATTTAGAATCTCGCACACTATTACACGATGCCGGTTTTAATTTGAGATCATGGAATTCTAACAATGAAAACTTACGAACAATACAGGAAAAAGCAGGAGACGAGGATCAGACAGTTAAAATACTCGGAATGCGCTGGAACACAAAATCCGATAAAATTATGTATAATCAACTCACTTTGACTTAAACCATTGTCGTGACGTCAGCCTATTCATTTACTGTGGATTCTTTTCTAGAATTAACGCTTCCCAAATTTGTCGCTGAAATGGACTCACCAAATTATATTCAATTGTGTGCCTAATTTCATTAAGTTTGAATTGGCTAATTTACTGATTTCTGTTCACTAATGGAATTAAATTAAAAACTTACCTTTAATTTTTGTAATTTCTGTATGCCTTCACTGGGAATCGAACCCGTCCTTGAAATCTGTTATGTGTGACTGACATCAACATATCGACGAAACCTCTCGGCTATCAATGTGTTACAATTTAAATGTCTATTTTATATATATGAATGAACATAAAATACACATCGGTACAACGGACACGCAGAGCTAGTACCTTTATATATACATAATTTAGGCAATCGTATAGTATAAGTTGGTAGCCGCGAGGTTAGCATGGTTAAGATCAATGAGTGAAAGGTATGGACTTGTCGGTTTAGGTTCGAATCCCTGTATTCTCTTTATTGTCCCTATTCTTTAGTTTTCGTGGTTTTTATTTTTCTTTCTTGTTTGGATGTTATTGTGGATATGTTTGTAATAATAGCGAGTTTTACCGTTTATTTTTGGTTTATTATTGGCTATTTCACATACTTTTATAATTCAAGGTACATTTATAGCAATTGTTTATGTAACTGTTTTCTTTAAGTAACATGTTTATGGTCCAATTAACACCTTTGTGGTCTTTAATCTGTTGATCACTCGTTCTCGGGTTAATTAGTGTCATAACTTCTGATTACACGTGCATCAATTCAAATGTTTACTTTGCAATTTCCTTCAATCGAGACAATTTTAATCATGGATTAATCATCTCATTTCTGAAAGCAATTATTTTATTTCAAACGTGTTGAATGTTGTCAATTGAAGACGAACAAGTAAGTGAAAGTGAACACCTTATTTTGCAATGTCCACAAATCATTGTAAAACATCATATTGTTACTATAAATTATCTTCGTTTCTGATGGCTACAATTCTTCACTCAATTTGTTTTTTCTTCAGAAAACTAAAATCCACGAATTTAAAAACCCACGAACATGTAATTTTTGCTCAAACCACGAAAATTGATACCCACGAATTAAAGTACTTTCACAGTATTTGAAACGAAAATGATTACATTCTATTTGTCCATTTTTGTTTTATAAATATAGTATGATTTCATCTGTTAATAATTTTTACAAATGATTATACGTAAATTCCTATGCTAGAAAATCCTGATGTGCCTAGAATTAGGCTTCTTGCTAGAAATTTCGGTAACTACTTATTATATATACTTTATATATGCTCTTTAGTCGGGTTGTTGTCTCTTTGACACATTCCCAATTTCCATTCTCAATTTTATTAGAAATAAGTTCGAATATATCTTATTTTGTAAAAACAGATAATATTCACATGCCTGATAATATAAAGATCTTTAAAGGCAGACGTGTTGTGTTATATTTGTTCTTTTTTTAACCAATTAATTGTGATTTTAGATTTATCAATGCATCGTTGGACACGATAACATGGTTATTTAAACTCACATACAATACCATCTAATTAAGAAATGGCTTTAATTTTGAAAAGAAATTAACACAATAGTTTAAGATATAGATACAATGGATAAGCGTCGATTCATGAAAATAAACCATTCGCCCTCCGGGCTCATGGTTTTTTTCAAGAATCAACGCTTATCCATTGTATCTATATAACAGAAAATGATGACATACCATTAACAAAACGAGAAGTGTTACGCCAGTAGTCAAGAATCGTTGATCCGCTTGGATTAATATCACCAGTTACTGTGACATCAAGTAATTGAATCTGATGCACAACAGGAGACTGAGTTTCATATATTTGCAGACGACAGTCAACAAGCATATGGCGCGTGTGCCTATCTAGTCAAAGGGAACACCTCTAGTCTGATCATTACAAAAAACCAGAGTCGCTCCGGTAAAAACTGTAACTTTGCCACGTTTGGAACTAATGGGTGCGCTGATAGGAGCCAGATTAGCGAACTATTTGGTTGGATTTATTGACACACAGAAGACATATTTTTGGAGTGACAGTCAAATAGTGTTGAGTTGGATATCGTCAACAAAAACGTTACCTACATTTGTATCTAATCGTCTCAAAGAAATAAAAAATTGGCCGAAAACAGTGATTGGAGATATTGCCCTACACACCAAAACCCAGCAGATTATCTTACCCGCGGAATTACTGCAAAACAGTTGACAAATAGTGAACTTTGGATAAAGGGACCCAAATGGGTTGCCAACAAAGCAGGATGGCCAGCCTGGACAAGAAATATTGAATACTGTAACACATTTTCAACGATTACCGAGAAATCTATGGACGTCGAGATACATGTACCAAAGACAAGTTGTAACACAATATGTATTCAAATTGAAAACGATAGCTCGTTAAGTAAATTGGTTAGAATACCGCATACGTATTGAGATTTATTCGCAATCTGAAGATCCCCAAAAGCGAGCGAACGATTGGAATACTCAGAAATCGGAGAAGCTGAGAATACACTTATCCGTAATGTTCAACGGACGACCTTCAAACCCGAGATCGATAGTTTGAATTTATCATCAAAACAGAAACTCGCTATCGTAAGACAACTAAGACTGTATTTTGACGATATCGGATTATTGCGATGTGGAGGAAGACTAAACAACGCACCATTAGATTACAATACTAAGTATCCAATTGTGTTACCAACTAAACACCATTTTATGTCGTTGATAATTAGAGACATGCATCACAAAAATTTACACTCTGGACTAAACAGCCCAATTGCGCATATTCAGCAGAAGTTTTGGATTCCTAGGATTTGTTAATGTGTGAAATATCACCTTAGAAAATGCTCACAGTGCAATAAAGTAACAGAAAACCTTACTGCGCACATGAGCCACCACCGCTTCCAAAATATAGACTTTACGACAAATACCCCTTTTTTGTTACATGTGTCGACTTTACAGGTGCTTTATGTACAAAAGGACAAAATAACATTGACTGCAAAACTTATATTTGCCTGTTTACATGTGCAGCAACACGAGTAGTGCATCCTGAAGTTGTACCGGATCTGACAGAGGAGTCATTTATGTTAGCTATCAGGAGATTTATGGCACGTTGTTCACTTCCAAGAATAATGATGTCATATTACACTGATACATTTAAATCTGCAGCCGAATCAATTCAACAAAAAGTGGTGGATCGCGGAACTGAATGGAAATTTATCCCAAATAGAGCCCATGGTTTTGTGGATGGTGGGAACGACTTATAGGACTTACAAAAAATGCAATTAAGAAAGTATTAGGTCGATCATTTGTTACTATTGACATGCTTCGAACGATAGTAACTAAAGTTGAAAGTATGCTAAATAACCGTCCGAAAACAGACATAACCGATCCACAACCACTTACGCCATCACACTTACGAAACGGGAGGAGATTGGATTCGCTACCACATCAAATGGATGATATTGAAAACTTCCACAATTCTAATCATTCGTCTTGTAACAAAAAACCTCAGAGACAACATCAACTTATTGAACATTTCCGTACACGTTGAAGGAATGAATATTTAACATCCTTACGAGAATTTCATCGTGCAACTGGTAATAACATTCAAACTATTGAAGTAGGGGACATCGTACAAGTTCACAACGATTCTAATAGACTTATTTGAAGGTTAGCCGTCGTGAAGGATTTGATTCGTGGAAAGGATGGAATTATACGAACTGCTATCATCAAAACAGACACGGGTATAACAAACCGACCAATTGTTAAATTGTATCCGTTGGAATTACAAGGACCAAATAATGAAAATTGTAAAACGCATTATTCTCTTCGTTCCCGCCAAAAGTAAATTCCGATTTTACAGAATTAGGAAGGAAAAGGACTTTTACGATTGAAATAGTGATTATGGACTGTAGAAGCTGTTTTATGGACTGTTACAGTTGTGTTTAATTTCAATGACATTCAATGACCGAGGGGCAATTTTAAAGACAGTTGTGATTTTAGTTAAAATACAATTTGCAAGTATCGTATATTACAGAGACACGAGGATTGCGGGAACGTAAAGCGTAACTATATGTGCCGTCGCCACTAACTATATGACGTCGCGTATCTATGTAGAATATTGTAACTATGTTTATGCTTATGTTTGAATAGAATATTGAACTGTACATTAGTATTTTCTTGAGAATCAACCTTGTCTTATCACAACGCGAAGTACACAACTCAAAACCTAACAATATTTACATGAGCGTGGACATTGAGCACGTGTTACGTACAACAGTATTATCAAACTGGTTAAATGCATTGGTTTCGAGTACACCGGTATGCTCTTGTTTAGTGACAATATATATTGTCTTTTCGTGAACATAACGATTGTAAAGTTATGTCTGTTCATGTTCAAAAATTAAAGATTGATATTTTTACTAAGTAGGGTTATCCGTTACAAGATTTGTACTCTTTTTTTTTTTCTCTCTTTTTTTTTGTACAATTTTAAGAAAAGTCTAAAAGAGTTATGTACATGTATTTGCGGTCTTTTCGATCCATTCACATCCAATGTTTACATCGGGATGAGGTCCGTTTGAATTTGCTTATTAACTTAATTTCAAAAGTGTTAATTTTTTCAACATCAATGAAACCAAATAATGAGAATCTGAAAAAACTTCTTTTTAAGTCGATCTCTTATTTCTCTCAAAACAAAGTGTTCTTTTCCCCGAAATGATTTTTTTCTTAGTTTTTAGAACATTTGCTTTTCTATTTTGTATTATAATACATTCAACATTTCGCACAATGTCAAAATTTTTAATATATAAACATAGCTGAACGCTTTTGACGTTTGACGCTCTTCTGCGAGAGATGTCTTTTAATGAGCACTTGCATATCGGAGCTTCCATTCGGATACTAGTATCTGAAGATAACGGAATAGTTATACACATGACAACGAGTAAGTATAAAAGACAATGAGCATAAATAGCACATTATATGTCAGAAATCAGGACCCAAAGTTGAAAAGAATCATTCACACTTAAAAATTGTCTAACAATATTCAATTAGTTCAGGATTTAATTTTATCATATGAAATGCATTTTAATAGTTACTTTTTTTATATTGTAGGGTATCAGAGAACATGCCAAGGTCTAGCGATAGGCGCTTCACTCTTAACATTAATCGGAATAATAATACTAATAGTAAAGCTATGTAAAGGAACAGAACCTGGGTGCAAAAAAGCCTATCCTGTTTCGCGTGTTTTATTTTTTGTTGGAGGTAAATAACTTTATATGTTTTATTTTTTGCAATCATTTTATTGTTATGAATATACATGAAATATTTGTCACTCGACATTAAGTAACTAATATTCAGATCAATAAATCTCAAATTATATGGTATACAGATTCGTATTCATTGATCATTTACCTGAGCAGAAAGTTGATGAACCAGGGTTATGTCAAAGAAAGTTTCGTTATTTTTCTAAAAAAAAAAACTCATCGGAAGATACCAAGACCTTGTTGATAAATATTTCGTATCAACTTTACTAATAATACATGATGGTCTTGAAGTAAATATTCTAGTTACTGACGTTGTTTATCATCTTAATTACGTGTTGAAGTGTTCTTTTATTTGTCTTTGTAAATTATAAACCTTTACTGTTTAGTCCATTTTTGGTAATATCATTTTGGTGTGGCTCGGTACTTATGCATCCCAACAATATGTTTTTGTAGTGGTCATTTTTTGTATTCTTGTCTTTCAATTTTGCTTATGTGCTTTGTCTATATGCCATTTTGTTTTCCATTGTTGACATATTTGTTTGTTTTTATAGTGATTAAGATTATAACACAATGTTGACTGCTGTACCCTTATTTTTGACATTTTACCTATTATGTCTGTTTGTTTTGTTCACAAACTATTGTCAATATAATGGAATTTTATGTGACTGTCATACAAGTGAGAGGTTTAGCTAGTTATAAAACCAGGTTTAATCTATATGAGGAAATGCATGTACCAAGTCAGGAAGATGACAGTTGTTTTCCATTCGTTAAATGTGTTTGAGATATTTTGATTTTGTCATTTGATAAAAGACTTTCCGTTTTCAATATTCCTTGGAGTTCGGTATTTTTGCTATTTTACTAGTTACAGGAGCAGCAGTCTTCCCGTTTGGTTGTTTTCGTCATTTTGTTTCTTTTAGAAGATATTACTTTTCTCATGGTCAACATAAAAACCTTTTCTACACATAACAAAATCATTTAGAAAAAATGTTGCCAATGGAGATTCTGTTTGCTTGAAGTGGATGTAGTTATACGCAGTGTCATCCAGTCTGATTTGAAAGTTAACATGTATGAGAGTATGCGATACTCGCTGTGCCTAAAAGATATCTTCACATTAAAAGCTATTATATAATTTGCCATACCTTTGGCTGTCAGGGATGCATGGATATGGAGTCCTTTTCGGTTTTAACTCCATAGAACGTGTTTGGGAAAATGCCAGTCTCTATAAATCATATAAAACGAGCAATGACTTTTCTGAGGGATTAATTATATAATTATTGATGGCATGTAGAAAGGATTAAACATCAATTTGTTATTCAATCTGAAACTCGATTCCTAATCTCTGAAAGTCAAATACATTCAAGATTACCTTAATTTGTGTAGGTTTTTAAGTAAGATGCAAATATATGGAAGCGACCTTTTTCTTCAACAGTTACATGTAATTTTACCTTCTTTTTTATAGGCCTGATGATATTCGTTGTGACCGGAGTGTGGTCAGCATGCCATGAAGAAATTGTTAAAGAAAACAAGTCGTTTGCTTACTGGATCGAATGCGGTGCAGGTGGTCTTTTCATTGTATCTGCAATCCTGCTTGCAATACGAATGTATGCTCCATCAGATCCTTATAGGACTCCAACAGCTCAATCACATCCAAATATGACACCAACAGCTCAATCATATCCTAATACGATGCCAACAGCTCAATTATATCCTAATACGACACCAACAGCTCAATCATATCCTTATATGACGCCAACAGCTCAAGCATATCCTTATATGACGAATCAGGGTTTTGCAAAATATTAATTGTCTTTACATTTAACAACTTTCCGTTCTATATTTCCATACTTGATAACTTTGAACTTTGTTTTAATTTGTACAAAATAACACGTTATTAAAAAATATATAAAAACTGTTCATTTTCTTTATCGGTCACATTTTCAATTTTAATTTTTAGGTAAAATTATAGCGAGATAATGGGGTATTAGTCAATGTGACAAGCAACCACACGTGACAAAAATCAACAACAAATCAGACAAAAAACCAGACGCGTAGTGGTTACGCTGTCCCTTCGAATTACAGTTGTGTCTACGTTCCATGTATGTAACTAAAAAGTAAACAACAAAAATACCGAACTCCAATGAAAATTCAAAACGGAAAGTCCCTTAACAATTGGCAAAATCAAAAGCTCAAACACATCAAACGAATGGAAAACAACTGTCATATTCCTGACTTGGTACAGACATTTTCTTATAGAAAATGGTGGATTAAACCTGGTTTTAAAAGCTAGCTAAACCTTTCACTTGTATGACAGTCGCATACAATCCCATTATATTGACAACAATGTGTGAACCAAACAAACAGACATAATAGGTAAAAATGTCAAAAATAGAGGTACAGCAGTCAACATTGTGTTATAATCTCAATCACTATAAAACAAACAATTATGTCAACAACGAAAAACAAAAAGGCATATAGACAAAGCACATGCACAACATTGAAACACAAGAATACAAAATATGACAACAGCACAACAACACAATGCTAATGCATAACTGCAAATAAGCAAAATGGACGAAATAGTCAGTTGATTTTCTTATAGAAATTATTGCCCGTAAAGAAACTGTTTTATCCGTTATTTCCTCTACAAGAACTATAATAGATAAAGATAACCTGAAAACAGGAAATGCCGGTATAATCACCTAGACAATTTTTGCAAATAAGTCAACATGACTGCGATCCTTATTCCAGTTGAAATAAAAGTCATTGTCCTTCTTTTACGATTTTTGTCGATTTTACTCCCCTTCATCTTACTTCGCTGGATAGGATACAATGTATTTACAATGTATACATTTTTTAAATGTATGTTAAGTTTAACGTCATAGGTAGTACTGCAATAATCCGACAGCACAATTAACAGATATAAATAAACTCGTCATACATACCAGGATTGTGAGCCGGACGCGCGTTTAGTCTAAAAAAACTCATCAGTGACGTTCGAATCAAAAAAGTTAAAAAGACCAAACACAGAACGAAGTTGAAGAGCATTGACGACCCACAATTCCTAAAAGTTTTGACAAATATAGCTAAGGAAATCTATTCCTGGGGAAGAAAATCCTTAGTTTTTCATAAATTCAAAGTTTTGTTAACAGTTAATTTATAATTATGACCATAACAATGATAATTCTTGTCAACACAGAAGTGCTGACTACTGTGCTGGTGATATCCTTTGGGAGAAAAACTCCATCAACAGTGGCATCGACCCAGTGGTTGTCAACGGGCTTCGATGATAGTAAAGTGCCAATATGTATAATTCAAATGAAAACGTACACTTCCTGTAAATAAATTTAACAGGAAACTAATCAGAATACAGACACATAATGGTTACGCATTCGCTACGAATTATAGTTTTGTTTACGTTCCTTGTATGTTACTAATGCATAACTGTTCCCTTAATGTGGTTTGTATATCGATAACAATTTCAGGTTGATTAAATCTTCGAAACACTATCCATCTTCAATCCCTCCATTCCATAAAGGGGTATATTGGTTTACAATAGCCCACAATTCAACCTGTTGTTTTTGGTTTCATATAAAAATACTAAGTTAGAAGATCAAGAACCATCAGGGAAATGCAACATACTTTTGGTGCATCCTTCTTAGGCAATCTTTAACTACAAATCACATTAAAAAAACATGTGTTATGAATAAACAGTGATCGTTTAGGCCAAAACAAGAGTGACAGATGTGCCTCATACCTTGATGTACATCCAAATGAACAATGAGCACTTGTTAAAAAGTGACTTCAATTATTACCAGGCTACTTTTGTGATGCAGAATTTAATTAGGTTTTTAGGTATTAAATGTATAAATCTTACCTTTTTGTTATCATTTTACTAAGAGAGTTGTAATTTTTCAACAAAATTACATAATTTTAGAAACTACAGAATTACCATGAAATCAAGCAAATTTTAAAGTCAAAGCATTGATTATCCTGTAAATGGACTGATAGTCAACCATTGTTCATAGTATACAGGAATACAGAACTTAATCTACGGACTGATAATTTTCGTTCAACTGGTTGACTACCTGGCCACGAAAGTACTACCATTAGCATAGTAATCAATGCTTTTATTTGTGATTAATGTCGTGGTAATATATTAGTAGAATATTCTTGACTTTGAATTCATGTCCCGCACAAGAAGAAAAAGCATGTTGCTTCGTGCCGGTGCATATTGGAGTCCGATATCTTAATTTAGTGGTTAACACAATCCATGCTAGGTATATATCATGCCTGTTGTCGATTCGAAGCAGTACCTTTCTTCAATGTCGAAGCATGTCAGTAACATTATGTACAGTCCGAAATTGTGAATGTATATTCTCCACGTTTGAGAAAATATAGACCGATACTAGATATTCTTAAGACAATTCAACTTTATACTTTCTCCTCACTGTGAAAATTAACAACACCAACATGCATTATCATTGCCTTAGCTGTATTTGGCAAAACCCTTCGGAATGTTGGGTCCTCAATGCTCTTCAACTTTGTATTTAATTTGGCATTTTATACTTTTTTATTCGAGCGTCACTGATGAGTCTTTTGTGTACGAAATTCGTCTCAATAAATTTTAATCCTGTTAACTATGATTTTGTTTAGTGAATGTAGATATAACTATATACATGTTTAAAGATACATAATCACTAAATTCAAAAGGTAAAAAAAAACAACAACAAAAACGTTCGTATTTGTTGACAACCCTTGACAAATACCTTTTGGTTCGATCATTGGGACGCCATTTTCTGTCCGTAGTTTCGAATGCTTCGTGTACTTAAGTTTTTTACTTTTTATATCAATTGGTTGTGTCTCTGGTAAGTATTTTTATACGTGTGTTACTATACCAAGTCATGAACTGTTTTTACTAGTATTGTGTATTGCTGGTCTTCTACGGTAAAGGGCGTTCGATACAATTACAGGGGAGGTAATAATGCACTTACGTAAAATATTATTTTTCGCGACGTCAAAATGAGACAAATTTGGAAAAGATTTATTGTTTACTAAGTTTTATCATTCATAAATAAGCTAGAAAATGAGTACATGGAAACCTGTATTTCAAAATGAAATTTGGTTTAATTATGTTGGTAAATTGTTAGTACGATTTATTTATGAAAAAATCACCGACGATTTTTGTAGAGATTAGATAAATATACAAAATAAACAATCAAAAGTCATGAATAAAGGCAGCAGTAGTATACCACTGTTCAATAGTCATAAATCGATTAAGAGAAAAACAAATCCGGGTTACAAACTAAAACCGAGGGAAACACATCAACTATAAGAGGAAAACAACGGAACAACAGAAACACTGAACTGCATCAAAAACAAACGCAAACATACATAGAAATGGACTATTTGATAACAACTGACATATTCCTGACTTGGTACAGTACATTTTAAGAAAAAATGGTGGGTGAACATTTAGTAAATATAAACTATTTCCAAAGAATAGTTAAACACATTTAGAGGAAACTGATGTACAGAAGGTATTCCAAATATGTTTTAATCAAACTTTTCCTTGTGTTATTTTTAGAAACACAAAAAGAAATGTATGTCTGCCCAAATGATACAAATGCAAAAAGAAATCAAATTTTGAGTTAATATTTCAAACTTTGACCCCATTTATCTGTACAAATGTGATATCACATAAAGGTGTATTTTTATTACATACTTGAATTGATCAGTTAAAAAAAAAGCATGTATTTTAGTTGTCGTAAAAAATCATCGTGTGATCAAAACTGCCTTTAAATTGAGACAAAAAAGGAAGAATTCCATATTTGATCGGTTCTTATAATTGCTCCGACATTGTTTCGTTTAAAATTAGTTTTAGTAAATCTACATGAGTTTAATACGTTCATCGAATCCCTCATAAAGCAAATAATACAAGGTTAAGACGGGGAACTTAATAGAAGATAAGTGAAATAATTACGTGTTATTTTGTTCCGTGTGATTATCTTATTATATATCGTTTAATCAGAGTTTAAAGCAATTAAATGCTCTTCTCAAAAAAGTACTGATATAGGACAAATATGTTTTTTGTTTGTTTTGTTTTTTTAAATTAAGAATCGACTCTGAATTGGTTTTGATACAATCTGAAAAAAATACAGGTCCTGTAACCACGCTTTGTTTACAAGAGTATTACAACACACGACTCTTCTTTATGTTTTAAATACCTATCGGGATCCTCTGCTTTTGTTGTAATGATACACACCTTCAAACATTTGAAGGCTGATATTTCATTGGGTTATGTACTAATTACCTGACCTGTAGCAGAAAGGAGTGTTTTCATATCACGCAAGCAAAGCGTAGACGCAGGATCTGTATTTTGATCAAATTGTTGCTGATATATGTCAAATGGAGCAATGGAAACATAAAGGACTTGTAGTTGTTGGGTTTTTGCTCTCTTTACTTGCATTTATTGCCCATGGAGTAGCATCTTATTTACCATACTAGTATGGCAAGTCTGTTCGTGGTAATAGTATTTATGGTGGATTATGGCAAGTTTGTATCAAAATATCAGGAGACGTAAAGTGTTCAGACATAACAACTCCATGGGAAGATGATATGCCGTGTGAGTATTTCACAATTCATTCATTCATAATTATATACTTTCATTTTCCTTCATTGTTTTGTAAATAAATCAGGCTGTTACAGGCGGAAACCCAGTTGAAAAATTAAACAAAAAGAAATGGAACTCTTTATTAAAGAAGGTAAAAAAGGCCCAATTGGTAACTTTTAATTGTTTACATCTGTTTCTATGGGCTTTAAAAGTTTAATGAATGTGCAAAATTTAGAATTTTATGCATCTTATATATGTGTTTTTACTTAAATTATAGTATGGAGCTTCGAGATATTTGTAAACTTTTAAATCATAGACAAATTTTCACAAAACAGTCGATTGTGGTAGGTGCAAATACATGTGGATCTTTTTTGTGCATAAGAATAAATTCCGCCAAAAAAATTTCCAAAAGAAAGATAATAGATTGATCTTTTTAAAACATCAATTTGCATCTCTGCTCCCGGCGACAGTTTTTTTTTTTTTTTTTTTTTGAAAACCCAAAATGGTCAATAATTCAATTCATCGAAAAGAGAAAGTCGAGTACACCTTTTTATTTTCTGACGTATTTGGGTTGACTATTCTGGAAAACGTATAAAAGAAATATATTTGATACATCATCTCGCTTCAGATTCTATTATTTTTATATATTTAGGCTATAGGTTGATCGTGTTGATATAATAAGATTAAAAACTGACAGTACTAACACATGAAATATATGGGTCAAGTGAAATACCTTTCTTATGAGTCATAACAACAGAGTAGGTGTATTCGAATCACAATTTTTTGCTAAAAGTACTTGACGACAGACTTTACCAGTGGATCTTAAAAATGCATAACTTCAAAAAAAAACTTCATTTTTGTGTGTGTTATCTAGGGTAATTAGTCTTCAACCTCTGAAATTTGTTTCTCTGCCCTTCCACGAAATATTTAATTAGAATTTTTTTAAATATTTTTGAACTTTCGAAAATTCCCCTTGACAACCGATCAGACAATAGTTTTAAGTTAACCAAATGAATAAAAGTACATTAAATGATGCTCAATAGCTAGTAGATACATTTGTCTTTTAAAATACAACTGACATATAAGGATCGTAATGGTGCTATGTGGATCAATTGATCGGTTTTCAAGAGCTAAACTGACAGCGCGTCATCACTACAATAGCTTCCATTTATACGATTATAAAAATTTTATGGCGTACATGTAATTGGGAGATAATATTGACGAAGTAGAATCCTAACTGGTTAGTTTTCTCGTTTGAATTTTTTACATTTGTGATTTTGGTTTTTTTTTATAGCTGACTATGCGGTATGGGTTTTGCTCATTGTTGAAGGCTGTACGGTGACCTATAGTTGTTAACTTATATGTCATATGGTCTCTGGTGGAGAGTTATCTCATTGGCAATCATACCCCATCTTCTCATTTTTATATTCAACCTTTCAATCAGTTTTAAAAATTCTACGTTATTCATATCTTTTTTTCTTTCATTCACTCTTTCATTCATTCATTTTAATTTTTTTTTTATTTGGTTCCGTTGAATCTTTAATAGGTAATAAGTATTGAAAACCCATGTCAATATGCACTTGTCTTGATAAAGCATTACAAAAGAAATTGGTTAGTGTGGGAAAATGTTCAGAAACCTGAATTTTATTAATTAGTCAGATCAAATGAACATGTTAAAAATCTATGCAATGTAATGCTTAACTTTTTATGGATATAACAATTATGAATTTTTATTGGCACCTTAAGCCTTCCACTGTATCTTTTTTTAAGTAGTTGTTACTAGTTACTTCGCAAAAACAAATTGTTGTTTTCTGCACTACTTACGGAAGATAATATTTATACATAAGTCAAACTTGTGAACTCCTTCACTGTCTAATCGTATCATAACGGCTCGTTTGTTACATTTATCTTAAGGGACAACCATTTGATTTTTTGAAGTGGAGTGAGGGAGCATTATTAATTGTCACCTGATGTTCAACCCACGTATTTTTTCACACGAAAATTTATTTACACTTTTGTACACAACCTGCATTTTGTGGTGGGCAAGATTATTTTTGACAGTTCTTTCTAGGACATCATGTTCATTTCGAAAATCTTCTCCCCAGAAAATTAAATGGTCTACCCCATAGTATTGAAAGCAGGGTGCACACCTGTGCAATGCAGATACCAGAGACGCTTGTAGAGGCCAACAGATAACCGATAAAATCACAATGTCAAAATATTACTTATACCTGAATATCACATAATAAACCAAAAAATAAGCAATTGTTAACAACAGGCAAAACTACTCCTATAATGGAGGGGGATTTTTTAAAGAAAAAAATCAAAATTCGTCCATTTCAATCAGATGCACTTATATATTTCTGTTGTATTTAAAGGAGGGCTTTACTTCCAGTTCGCATTTTGTGTCGTTCACGAAAAAAGATTTATGCGAAACCGGATCATGTTTGTAAATTAACATTGTGATCTTTAGCCTGAATGGGACATATCAATGATGCTTTGCCATACTGAATTTAAAAAAGATACCACCATGACAGTGGCAAAACCGATGACATAAGAACAATAGAAAAGTGCACGTGGATAAGGAAAAGTCTAGTAAATCAATTGTAGAACAATGCCGATGACGATACTGATTTAAAGTTGTTTCTAAACAACAACACGGTAGGTATAGTGTCTGGCGGAGATCGTGTTTTTTTTTTCGAGTGAATCGGTCCACTTTTTTCGAGTGTAGACCAGGTTTTTTCGAGTGATATTAAATGCAATTAGATAAAATTACTGCTATTTCGCGTATGTAACAGTTATATTCATGACTGTTCATCTTATTCTGAATACGTAACATGTTTTGAGCACAAACGACTGGCTTTGAACTAGCTTTCAGTAACCGCGAGTACTCTTATATCGATACACTGTATCCATTGTTTTTTATGTTAGTTGGTTTAAT
This sequence comes from Mytilus coruscus, assembly GCA_017311375.1. Classification (NCBI taxonomy): domain Eukaryota; kingdom Metazoa; phylum Mollusca; class Bivalvia; order Mytilida; family Mytilidae; genus Mytilus; species Mytilus coruscus. Next base: position 104,247,257 of record CM029596.1, on the reverse strand, counting down.
TGTGCTTCGTACCGATCTATTGAGTAAAGCCATTTGTAATTAATTTTTACAGTTTATTATTATTTTTTGTTTTGCTGTAACGCCACTGTCCAAAGTTATGGGGGAGTTGAGGGCTTACAAATATGTTTAATAGATATAAGAAGATGTGGTATGAGTGCCAATGAGACAACTCTCCATCCAAGTCAACCACAATCATTATATGCCTGTCCCAAGTCAAGAGCCTGTAATTCAGTGGTTGTCGTTGGTTCATGTCAGTCATATTTTTCGTACTTTGTATTGCATAACTTATGTCGTTAGTTTTCTCGTTTTAATTGTTTCAATTTTTCATGTTGGGGTCTGTTATAGCTGACTATAAAGTGTAGGGTTTTCTCATTGTTGAAGGCCGTATGGTGACTTATATCTACTTTTATCTTCGTCATTTGAACTCTTGTGCATAGTTGTCTAATTGGCATTCATACCACATCTCCTTTTCTTTATATTATATATATGTCTGTGGTCACATTAATATTGTTTACAACACGAATGTTTACTGATGTCCATATTTGGTTCAATCGACATAGATATACGTATGTTTGGATCGATACAACATGTGTATACCAGGGCGTTGACTTATTGGATAGTTCAACTATATTTACATGGGCGTAGACATGTTTGACCTATCCAAATATAACAATGCTGGTGTCCTTGCAATTTATAAGATGTGGCAAACAATAAAATATACAAACATACGATGCTTTTTACGAATGTACGTGTTACCTACTACAGTATTATCAAACTGGTTAAATGCATTGGTTTCGTGCTTTGAAAAGTACTTTATTTGAACCTTTTCATTGTTTCTTAAACGTAATCGCACTGACATATAAGATTTTAAGCCATTGAAGTTTTGCTTATTCACTTGATCAAAACCTGGACCGCACTCAAAAAGCCGGACTCTCTTGAAAAACACGGACATATATAAAAAATTAGTTTATTCTAAAAATGTCCTCCTCAATGCAAAAACAGTAATTTTTATAAAGTATCTGTATGTATAAGAATATAAAGATTCAAAATATACATTTCCGTTGACATTTGCCTTGGTACTTGTATAAAAATAGCTTTATTCTATATTTTGGAATAAAAGCATTGTAAAGATTAAACTCGCAGAACAACAAATAATGTAGGGGTGATGATTTCATTTTATCACCAATACTAACTTACCTTGTATGATCTTGTATATTAAGTATAAGCATCTATTTCACGTCTTACAAAAAAAGGAAGTATGTTTGTTTACATTTTTATCATATTCACTCGAAAAAAACGTGGTCACACTCGAAAAAAACCCACCAAATCACTCGAAAAAACATGATCCCAGCCGGACACTATACCTACTGTGAAAAATCGTACATTTAAACGAAATTGTTTGTTAAACTGTGTGATTAGAAATATGCATGTAAATACACGATGTATTAAAGAAATTTAAGAAATGTTAATCGTTGCTGTATTTTGATAAAAAAAAATCATGTTTACATAAAATCTAAAGATCTGTCAGGTCACCAATTTTCGGAGTGTTCCACATAGTCCTTAGCATGTTACAATATACCCATTTTTTACATCCAAGTATTCGATTACACCGGTCTGCTCCTGAATTTTCTATATAGAAATATTGTCTTTTCGTGAATATAACACTTGTAAAGTTGTGTCTTTTCATGTTCAAAAATTAAAGACTGATATTTTTACAAAGTAGGTTATCCGTTACAAGATTTGTACGTGTTTTTTTTTTTGGGTACAATTTTAAGAAAATGTCGTCTCGATTTATGTACATGTATTTACGGTCTTTTCGATCTATTCACATCTAATGTTTACATCAGGTTAAGGTCCGTTTGAATTTGTTAATTTTGTTGCTGCCTATTGATCGATTTCTTTGGAATTTTTTTCCCTGAACTTCTCTGATCTAGCTGCATACTTATACGAAAAATTTGTATTTTCCAGAGAGGTATACATCTAGTTGAAAAATAACTTGAAGCTGATACTCCAGGAATTTATTCGCATAGCAACATTTTGAACCTATTTTACGCAAATCTCTTATAGCCTGTTGTACTCGTCGTTTGTTTTTTAGGGGAAGATGATATCATTGTATGGAAATTTTGTTTTATTTCAATTTATAATTTAATTATGTATTGTTACTATTTTCCAAAACGTTTTCTTGTACTTTTAATGTAATTAATAGTGTCCTTGTTAAAACGGGAAAAACACTGAGAAGATCATGTTTTCAGTGTTTACAGGGGAGGTGATATTAGACACAAGATTTACTATTGCGTTAGTTGTTTCTTAAGTTCAATAATTAAAAGAGTGATTGACTTGGTCAAAAAATCAAACACAATGTTTGTCAACATCAATGAAACCAAATAATGAGAATCTGATAAACTTCTTTTTAAGTTGATCTCGTATTTCTCTTAAAACAAAGTGGGTTTTCCCGACGGAAATGATGTTTTTCCTTAAATTTGCTTTTCTATTTTGTATTAAACTGTATTCAACTTTTCGCACAATGTCAAAATTATTAATATATAAATATAGCTGGAAGCTTTTGACGTTTGAAGCGCTTCTGCGAAAGATGTCTTTTAATGAGCACTTGCGTATCTGAGTTTAAATTCGGATACTAGTATCAGAAGATAAAGGACTAGTTACTAGTTATACAAATGACAAGGAGGAAGTATAAAAGACAATGAATATAAATAGCACATAATGTGTAAGAAATTAGGACCTAAAGTTCAAAAGAATCATTCACACTTAAACGTTGCGTAAAAATATTCAATTAGTTAAGGTTATGATTTTATCATATAAAATGCATTTTATTAGTTACTTTTATATTGTAGGGTATCAGAGAACATGTCAAGGTCTAGCGATAGGCGCTCCACTCTTAACATTAATCGGCATAATAATACTAATAGTAAAGCTGTGTAAAGGATCCGAACCTGGGTGGAAAAGAGCCTATCCTGTTTCGCGTGTTTTATTTTTTGTTGGAGGTAAAAAAACAATTTTGTTTTATTTTTTTGCAATAATTTTATTTTTATAAATATGCATGAAATATTTGTCACTCGACATTAAGTAATTAATATTTGATCAATGAATCTCAATACATATGGTATATAGTTCGTATTCATTGATCATTTACCTGAGCAGAAAGTTGATGAACCAGGTCTAGGGTTATGTGAAAGATCGTCTCGTTCTTTTTCTAAAAAGTTCATCGGAAGATACAAAGACCTTGTTGATAAATATTCCGTATCAACTTCACAAATAATACATGATGGTCTTGAAGTATAGATTCTAGGTACTGACGTTGTTTATCATCTTAATTACGTGTTAAAGTGTTCTTTTATTTGTCTTAAACAAAGTTTGTAAATTATTTACCTTTACTGTTTAGTCCATTTTTGGTAATATCCTTTTGGCGTGGCTCGGTACTTATGCATCTCGCCAATGTATTCTTGTCTTTCATTTTTCTTATATGCTTTTTCTATATGCCATTTTGTTTTTCTTTGTTTGTTTTATAGTGATAAAGATTAAAACACGATGTTGACTGCTGTACCCCTATTTTTGACATTTTTACCTATTATGTCTGTTTGTTTTGTTCACAAATTGTTGTCAATATAATGGAATTTTATGCGACTGTCATACAAGTGAGAGATTAAGCTAGCTATAAAACCAGGTTTAATCCACAATTTTCTACATAAGGAAATGCCTGTACCAAGTCAGGAATATGACCGTTGTTTTCCATTCGTTTGATGTGTTTGAGCTTCTGATTTTGCCATTTGATAAAGGACTTTCCGATTTGAATTTTCCTTGGAGTTTGGTATTTTTGTTATTTTACTTTTACCTAGCTATAATATACATGCATTGTTACATAGTATGCGGTTCCATATTGTGTTCTTTCCCTTTAAATTATAGATATAGGATATAAAGTAATTGTCCTCTTCCGAAAGCGACTCTTTTTTTAGACTTGCCTTGTTTTGCAGAAATTGTTATTTTCGCGATATTGAACTGTGTATGTTTTGCACCATCTCGTGGTTTCGTCCCTTACCTTTGTATCTTAGATTAATTTATGAGCAACCATCTGTTTCATGTTCTGAAGAAAAGAAATTGTCTTCAACTATAACTTATTCATATACAATCAGCAACAAAGGAACTCACAACTTGAATATCCTGTTGTTTTTAGTTTGAAGAATAAAGCTTGTGACAAGAACAAGTTACAACTGCTATTAGGTTGGGGAAGGTGGGGTGACCGCTAACATAATCCACTCCGCCACATTCTGCATGTGCATGTCACAGGTCAGGAGTCTGTTATTCGATGGTTGTTGTTTGTTGCTGTATATCTTATTTGTTTTTCGTTTATTGTTTTTTACATACATCAGGCCGCTTAGTTTTCTCGTTTGAATTGTTTTACTTTTGTCATTTCGCGCCTTTTATAGCTTGCTATGCAGTATGGATGTTGCTCATTGTTGACGGACGTATGGTGACTTATAGTTGCTAATTTATACGCCATTTTGGTCTCTGGTGGAAAGTTATCTCATGGGCAATCATACCACATTTTCGTATTTTTATAAAGATTGAATGTATTCAAGAAAAACTTGTCCCTTATGCTATATAGATACCGGCATGCTTCTATAATAAATGAAAGCGATTCTTCTTTTTTAACTATATTTCATATTTTGCAATTAATTGAAAAGTTTTAATTGTCTCGTACCTATGGTTCTTAATTACCTATACCGTTTTAAAAGATGCTGTGTAGGCCTTTGTCCATTACCGGAGGACATACGGTGACCAAAAGTCTTTCTCCTCCCTTTGTATTAAACCAAATGTTCCTTTAAATTCTAAACCTGTTAGTACAATTTCAGGTGAGTAATGTTTTACAAGACTTTATAAAGATAAGGAGATGTGGTATGATTGCCAATGAGACAACTATCCACCACAGTTAAAATGAAGTGGATGTAAACAATTATAGGCAAGCGTACGGCCTTCAACAATGAGAAAAATCCATGCCGTACAGTCGGCTATAAAAGGCCCCGACATGAAAAATATGAGACAATTCAACTGAGAAAACTAATGTATAACATAACAATTTACGAAAAACAAATTTCATAACAGACATGAATGTTCCTTTAAATTCTAAACCTGTTAGTACAATTTCAGGTGAGTAATGTTTTACAAGACTTTATAAAAATAAGGAGATGTGGTATGATTGCAAATGAGACAACTATCCACCACAGTTAAAATGAAGTGGATGTAAACAATTATAGGCAAGCGTACGGCCTTCAACAATGAGAAAAATCCATGCCGTACAGTCGGCTATAAAAGGCCCCGACATGAAAAATATGAGACAATTCAACTGAGAAAAAACTAAATTAAATGTATAACATAACAATTTACGAAAAACAAATTTCATAACAGACATGAACCAACGACAACTACTGAACTACAGGCTCCTGACTTGGGACAGGCACATACTTTGTCAGCTTAAACAACTTATTTAATCATTGTCTTTATTTGACCCAGTTTCTGATATTTATGATGCAAAACATTGTTTCTGAAAGTCCTTTTGTAACACTTAAATACCAAATGAAGAAGTCTTTAAATTTGAGATTTGATTTAAATTTGGTTTAAACATTAAAAAATGATTATCATTTACCTGTTACAGGAGCAGCAGTCTTCCCGGTAGGCTGTTTTCGTCATTTTGTTTCTTTTAAAAGATATTAGTTTTCTCATGGTAAAAATATAAACCTTCTCTGCACATTACAGAATCGGTTATAAAAATGTTGCCAATGGAGAGTCTGTTTGTTGAGGCAGATGTAATTATACAGTGTCATCCAGTCTGGTTTGGAACATTTATGAGAGTATGCGCCTAAAAAAATCCTTACAGTAATTGCTATTATACATGAAGGCATACCTTTGTCTGTAAGGAATGTATGAACGTTGAGTCCCTTTCGGTTTAATTATTGGACTTAACCAAAGGGAACGTTCTTGGGAAAATGCAAGTCTCTATAAATCATACAATTTAACAATAACTTTTCTTAAAGGTTTTAAAATTATATAATTTGTAATTGCATGTTGCAAGGATTAAACATTGATTGAATGAAATTTGTAATTCAATCTTAAACTCGATTCTTAGATCCTGATACTTCTATTCTGAATTGTATAGGCATGTACATGTGTATATGACTTCTTGAAAGGAAAATCACATTAAAGATTACATCAATTTGTGTAGTTGTTTTGGTAAGATGCAGATATATGGAAATTAACTCTTTCTTCTTTAAACAGTTAAATATGTAGTTTTACCTTTTTAAGGCACGATGATTGAAGGTGTGACGACAGTGTGGGCAACATGTCAGGAAGACATAATTAAAGAAAACAAGTCGTATGCTTATTGGATCGAATGTGGTGCAGGTGTTCTTTTCATTATATCTGCCATCCTGCTTGCAATACGGATGTATGCTCCTTCAGATCCTTATAGGACTCCAACAGCTCAATCACATCCAAATATGACACCAACAGCTCAAGCATATCCTAATACGATGCCAACAGCTCAATCATATCCAAATATGACACCCACAGCTCAAGCTTATCCTTATATGACGCCAACAGCTCAAGCATATCCTTATATGTCGAATCAGCGTTTGGCAAAATATTAATTTTCTTTAAATTTAACACTTTTTCCGTTCGATATGTCCATACTTGAAAACTTTTAACTCTGTTTTAATTTGTACCAAATAACACGTTATTAAAAATATTATGTAAACTGTACATTTTCTTCATGGTCACTTTTTTTCAATTTTAAGTTCTAGGTAAAAATATAGGGAGATAATGGGGTATTAAACAATGAGACAAGTAACCTAATGTCACAAAAATCAACAACAAATCAGAAAAAAATACAGACGCATAATGGTTACGCTGTCCCTTCGAAGTATATTTTTGTGCACGTTCCTTGTATGCTACTAATTCACAACAGTTCCTGTAATGTGGTTTATATATTGTAAACAACTTTCATTTTGATTTAATCTTCAAAACACTATCAATCTTCAACCCCTCCATTCAATAAAGGAATATATTGGTTTACAATAGCTCACAATTCAACTTGTTGTCTTTGGTTTTCGGTGAAATTCAACCTACATATGATGTTTTTATACTTTCGATGCACTCTTTTAGGATAGGCAATCTTAAAGCCAACTAGAAATGACGACCAACAACTATGTGTAATAAATAAACGGCCAGAATTTGAAACACGAGCAGAGTCCGCAAAAACATTTTCCCTGGTGGTCCTTAAAAAATATTTGCTGGTCCTCACTATTATTTCTATTGCAAAATACCAAAATTGTGTCGGTCCGTTGAAAAATGTTCATGGTCAGGACGTTCGAACCCCATATTTCCGAGAACTATGCACGAGGTGAAAGATGCAGCAAGATGTGCTTCATACCTTGATGTACACCTAAATTAACAGTGAGCGCTTGTTGAGAAGTGACTTTAATTCTGCATCACAAAAGTGGCCTGAATTTGATAAGTTTTTACGTATTCCATTTTCACTCCGCAGCGGAGGGGCATTAAGTATTACCCTTGTCCGTCTGACCGTCTGTCCGTACATCCCGAAATTGGTTTCTATTCTCGAACTTTAGTTTTCCTCAATCAAATGTTATGAAACTTATACACAAAGCTTATTACCACAAAACTCAGATCAAGTTCGAATTTGGGTGCCGTCACTTTTACCGTTCTTGTGTTATGTCCCTTTACAACGTTATATATGCATGCGGGGGCATCATCTGTGTCCCATGGATACATTCTCCATTTATTTTTATTTTAAATGCGTACGTTTTGGTCACTTTTCATAAGGGAGTTGCAACTTTTCAGCACAACTACATAATTTTATGAACTAGAGATTTACCATGAAATTAAGCAAATTTTAACGCCAAAGAACAGTTTACTCTACGGATGGACTGATAGTCAACCTTGTATATAGTACAGGAAAACATAGCTTGTTCTACTAACTGATATTTTTATACTTCATGTCAAAATGCCAGATTTTGATTGGTTAATACGAGGGAGACAATTTACTCTATCCTATGGTAAACACTCTATTACCCTTCACGGAGACGCTTGATCAAGTGTGCGCTTTATTAAATACGGATGGTTGTTATGTACAAGACGTCCTAGTTTATTACTTTGAATTTGAAATTTAATAGACAGTAATAACAGAACATTCAGTATAATAAATTAAATAACACATATCTGAGAGGGTGATAGAGCAGATTGTTACCCCGCGAAAAGACATTGTCAACCTTGGCTTCGCCTCAGTTGACAATGTTTTCTCGGGGTAACAATCTGCTCTATCGCCCTCTCAGCTATGTGTTATTTATATAATGTACGTCTAATGTGGCTGCTGGTTAGTTTAAACAATATTTATTCAGATAAATCAACATTAAACGATATTATACAAATGAAATAATATTAAGGATTCAGAAACAAGCAATTTGCTTTTACAAATCTGTCTCCTTTCTGGCTGCTGGTTGACGAACTGACCACGAAAGTACTACCATTAGCATAGAAACCAATGCTTTAATTGTGCTTAATTTCTTGGTAATGTATAAGTAGAAAATTCTGGTCTTTGGATTCTTGTCCCGCAGAAAAAAAAGCATGTTACTTCGTGCCGGTGCCGAGGGGAGTCCGCTTTTGATTTAGTAGTTAACGAATGCTAGGTACACAATGTATGTTTGCATCAGCAGAGTTACTCTTAATTGATGTCAAGTGATTTCTCTTTTTTGGATAAGTGGTAAGTCGTAAAGCCTAGAATGTTTTGGTTTGAGATTATTGGGCCATAACATAAAAAAATTAATGCCATGGTCGTGTTTTGAATTTTTTTATCGATTGTTAGTTATTGCTTCTCCGCTGGAACCGTAAAAGAGAGATAAAAATGTTCTTATACAAAATATTTGATACAGCTTTCAAATTTTGGATTTTGAACGTTCCTAATGATGGTAAATTGGAAAAAAAAGAGCTTCGGACGCACTATAGAAAATGAAAGGATATGGAGTAAATGTACATGGGACAAAATCGCACACAATACATAGAAAACATAGAAAATTATCAATGAACAGGGCTTTTATTCCTGTTCTTCATCTTGACAGTTGGATGTAGGGCCTTCAACAATGAACAAATCATTCATAACCTACAACAAGGTCAAGACGGCCCTAAGCTTATGAATTCATATTTTACAGTTGACTCCAGAATCTTCGGTTTGATTTTTCATAAGGTCTATCATTTGTGTCAGATCGGCAAAAGCAATCATGATGGAATTTTTGAGTTTGAAATTGTCACCGTTCATAGCCTTTGTATTGGAGAATTTAAATGTACCGAAGGTTATAATTGTGGTAATATCTTAGGGTTATACATTATAATCCTATGAAATTACCAAAATCATTATAACTCTAAGAAATAATTACCAAAGAAATTACCATCGGTCAAGATAAATTACCAATTCTTTACTTTTTTTACTTTTTATCACAAAATAAGTTATATCTTCGGATTTTAACAAAGTAAAAGACGGGTTGTCACTTGTGGAGAACGATCATATCTGACCCTTCCGGAGCATATTGATTAATTCCCGGTTTGTGATGGGGTTCGTGTTACTCAGACTTTTATTCTCTGTGTGGTATTTTGCTGACTTTTGTTTGTCTTAACTTCGTTTTTCTTTTGAATTATGGTTTATGATTTCCATTGTTACATGAATTTTTCGGATCCCTCTTTTTTTCTTTTCGAATGATAGAGACGTTTTTCAAAGAAGAAGGATACGTTTGAATTGTTTTGCCTTTGTCATTTTGGGGCCTTTTATAGCTGACTATGCGATATAGGTTTTGCTCATTGTTGAAGGCCGTACGGTGACCTATAGTTGAAAACTTCTATCATTTGGTCTCTGGTGGAGAGTTGTTTCATTGACAATCATACCACATCTTCTTATTTTTATAAGATCTATATTTTAGATTACGTTTGTTTGGCCCATCTTGCATGAAACATAAAACCTTACAGTTATATTCTATGCTGAACAAAATGAAATTCAATAGATGATTTGACCCAGAGATAAAGCGAATGTTGATTACGTTTGCACGTGAATCCATTATACTACTGTTTAATAAAGGCGACGGTAAACATCAACTCGTGAAATTATATGAAGTTTTGTTTTCATAAAAAATGAAAACAACACGTTATAAATTTAATGCGTCCGAACCGCTTTTCTGGATTTACCTTCATCAGGAACGCTCAAAGCCGAATATTTGAAAGCCAAGGATTTATAAGAACCGAAACAGTTGAAGAGCTATATGACCAAAAGTACCTAAAAATAACCAAATCAATCTGAGGTCAACTTTGACTGAGGGAGTTGACACCTCAGTTTCTTTATTATTTCAAAATTTATAAACGGGCAATTTTAGAAATGTTTGTTATAAATCATGTCAGTATCGAGCTGATGATACCCTCGGGAACTAACAGTCCACCAGCAGAGGTATCGACCAAGTGCTGTAAAAAATGAAAACAACACGTTATAAATTTAATTCGTCCGAAGCGCTTATCTGGATTTACCTTCATCAGGAAAGCTCAAAGCCGAATATTTGAAAGTCAAGGATGTATAGGAACCGAAACAGTTGAAGAGCTATATGACAAAAAGTACTTAAAAATATCTAAATCTTACCATTTAAAGAACACACCTGATAAACAACAAAGATATATTTTATTTATGTTAGAAATATAACAAATTATAAAATTAAAGAAGGAATTATATTCACAGTTATTAAAATAAAACAGGCATTGTTAAAAAGGTGAAATCTTCTTCATTCTTTAGAAACGTCCGGATTTTGTGTAATCACCAGTTCTGCTGGTAAGATTGTTGTTGTGTAGTAATATAAGACACCGTTTGTGGCATCCCTGGGTAAACTACAGGATCAGGTGCATTGATTGGTAAATAAAGTATAATTTCCGAAAGAAAAAAGAGCACAGCTGCAAATATTTCTAGCCAAAATCCATAAGACTTATTATTTCTGACCGCTTCTGTTTGGAACAGTGACCATATAACTAGTGCAATAGCGATTAATACATCTGAAAAAGGATAAATGGTACAAACAATCATTGTTTTCAATTGACTTAACATTTGACAATTATTAGATTTCACTTATCGAGAGTGAGACTAGTACTTCATTCCGTATATATGATATATATTATCCTGTTTAGGGTACTTCCTCAAGCCTGGGCACATTAATGACTATTGCACATACATCACCAATCAAAATCGCTCTTACAATCGGTATGTATTTCCGGTTGTATTTCCACTAGACGAAACTATGGAAACGAAATTATCATTTACGAATCGGGTTGTAATTCACCTGGACGGAGTATAACTTCATTTACAAGCTAATTATAATTTACGGCCGTAAATTCAATTACGAAACCCTAACTGTTATTTACAGCGCGGGAGTCACATTAAGTAGTCCATCTCTGATGGACGACCGTAAATCTATCATTTACGCCGTTAATCTATTATTGTCTATTAATGTGGTTCCCGCGTTCCATATACATGTGTTGTCATTTTTGTTCATTCTTCATTACGTTTTTTTATTTATCATTTCTTTTTTTTTTTTTGCCTTTAAATAGAAAATACTTTGACACTGGATCGAATAATAACATTAATGGTACCAAGTTTAATGCACCAAATGCGTATTTCGACAATAAATGTCTCTTCAGTGATGCTCGAGGCAGAAATATTTGAAAACCCAAAATGTATACAAAGTTAACGTTGAAGAACTGATCAGACCAAAAAGAACCTAAAGTATAGCCAAATCCGGAATAGGAATCAGAGCTTTGCATGAAGGGAGATATATTCCTTTATTTTAAATGATTTTTCAAAATTTTATCAGTCCACCAGCAGTGGTTTCGACTCTGTGCAAATTTCTATTCGACACATATAAATATCAGATTTAAATAATTGTTGAGTGGTAGAATCTGTTAAGAGTAAATGGAGTTCTTTATATATCAATAACTTTTTGTCGCAAAGTCACATTTTTAAATCAAAATTAAATACATGTAATAATGAAAAAATATTATAGAAACAATTATAACCAAGATACCAGGAAATATGATAACTGTCTTATACTCACTATGATTTTGAGATAAAGAACAGTAATGAAAGCGCTGTTCCTTGGCTTTTTATGTTTTTGCTGTGCATGTAATGATTTTGTGTCATGGATGGATGCGCCATATTTTTTTTTCTGTTATACAAAATGTACGTTCATTTCTTCCAATGTTTATTTCTTGTAAATTGTTCCCAAACTAATGAAGTGCAGAATGATTGTACGTACCGTGTCATTTATCTATACGTATATCTAAGTTTTACTTACCTGCGATACCAAATGTGGTAGTAGCTACTATATACGCTTTCTCAAATCCGGGTTTTGTACCTTTACTTATTTTTGCAATCAATGAGAAACATCCTATGAACGCCAATATTAGTGCAATCGTAGTAAGGCCTTGGGGAATTCTGTGATAATCTAAAAAAATATATGTATTATAACTTTTATGATAAACAAGCTATATTTCAGAACTTGTATTCGTGAATGCTTTTCAGCAGTTTGAAAGACTTATCACCATGTTAATTTACAGCCAGTTTTCACTTCTAAAAAGAGAAGGAGAAAAAACACGCATTTAATACATGTACAATGTATCGTACGAATATTTGTTTATGTTACTTGTACATGTACAATGTAACAATGTAATCGTACGAATACTTTATCAAAATAACCAGTGTTATTTAGTTTAATAACAGTATCGAACGAACAACAACTGGTTGGAATATCAGCTAGATCTGTATTTAACTGGAAAGGGGATTGAGCACAAACTGAATCGTGCACTCCACTGCCAAAGGTTAAGGGGAGGGTTGAACGCTCACAAATATGTTCAAGTTGAAGGCCGTACAATGACATATTATAGTTGCTTTTTATACGTCGTTTAGTCTCGGGTGGAGAGTTGTCTCATTAGCAACTATACCACATCTTCTTTTTTTTTCATTTACTCCACTATATTCTTTATGTACCTGTCCAAAGAAAGGAGCTTGTAATTTGGAGGTTGTCGTTGGTTGCTGTCTGCCCTATAAGTTTTTCGTTTGTTATTTTTGCATAAATCATGCCATAAATTTTCTTTTTGAATTGTTTTAGATTTTGGAATGACAGAGTCTTTTATATCTTACTTTGCGATATGTGGTTCGCTCATAGTTTGGGGTATTAAATGCTTTATAGTTGTTTAAGTCCTCGTCCGTCCTTTTGTCACTGGTGGATATAGTTGTCTCTTTGGCAATCATACAACGATACGGTAGATAAATGGGGGAGGCGGTTTCTAACCAGTTTAAACAAAGTACAGTCAACAAAAGCGGTAACAGGTTGTAATATAAACTTAACATGTACAAAACTATGAATCGTGTATGATTCAAATGAGAAAGGGCATTGGAGAATGTCGTATGGTGTATGGGGAATAGTACATGGTGTAAGAGTGTCTGGCATATGGTATAATGGTGTCTGGCATAGGGTGTAATGGTGTATGGTGCATGGTGTAACGGTGTCTTGTAAATGGCGTATGGTGTTTGTAATAGGTGGATAGTTAAAAAAAAAAAAAAACGAAAAACGACAAACCATGGTTCAATAGCGAGCTTAGGAGAGAAATACGCACTAGAGATCGATTACGAAAAAGGCTTTAAATCTAAAAACAATCGGATATTTTGAAGTACAAGCGACAGAGAAATAGGGTCAATAATATGAAAAAATTGCTAAAGAACATTTTGAAAGTAATTTAGACCACATTATTCTAAATAATGTATCGAATACAAAACTTATTGGAAAATAATGAAAATGTTAATCAAATCTAACAATGGATCAAATAACATCCCCCACTCCAAAATATTATAAATACCGAAAAATAGACGAAATTGCATATAAAGATGAAGAAAATGTGAGCTTTTGAACAAGTATTTTAACTTAATCTCCAAATTAGGTGAAGAAAATATCAACGTACCACAATTAGAAACTAAATCTAACAATAAAATTTGTGACATACATGTCACTATTCAAGAAATTATAGATATGATTAATATTCTTGATCCAAATAAAGCCTCGGGACCAGATGTGATTAGCCACAGGATGCTCAAGATCTGTCCAGATAAAGTTGCAATACCTCTTCAAATTATATACAACAAGTCCCTTAGTCAATGTGTATATCCAACCAGCTGGAAAATTGCAAATATAATAGCTATTTTCAAAAAGGGGGACTCATCTTTGCCATCTAATTACAGACCAATATCTTTAATTAGCTGCGTGGGAAAGTTATGGAACGAGTTGTGTTTAAACATGTATATAATCATCTATTTAATAACAAACTAATTTATGAATACCAATCAGGTTTTTGCCAAAACATTCAACAGTGCATCAATTAATAGAAATCTATGATTGTATCTTAAATGCACTAGAAACAAAAGAAATTTGCTGTATTGTTTTTGTGATTTTCGAAGGCTTTTGACAAAGTTTGGCATGTTGGTTTACTACATAAAATGAAAGCATATGGCATTGAGGAAATCTTTTAAATTGGTTCACTAGCTATCTATATCAAAGAAAACAAAAGGTTATCATTAATGAATCATCCTCTACTTTTGCAATGTTTCAGCTGGTGTACCCCAAGGATCCGTTCTTGGTCCTTTATTGTTTATCATATATATTAACGATATTGCTGAACAGTTAACTTCTTTGTGCAGACTATTTGCAGATGACACTTCATTCAGTTACTCGGGTCATGACGAGGAACTTATACAATCAGTTGTTAGTCGTGACCTGAGACAGCTGGATGAATGGTCAAGAAAGTGGCTGATGTCTTTCAATCCTGAAAAACAGAAATTATGATGTTTTCAAATAATGAGATACAAGACCTTAATTTTACTATGAACAATAAAAAATACCAATTGTGCGATCTCATAAGCATCTAGGGTTACATTTAGAAGTGACGCAAAATGGAACAACCATGTTGAAAATATATTAAATAGTGTTAATAGCATCTGAATATACTGCGAAAACTCAAATATCAACTTAGCCGACAAAATTTGGAAAAACTATATCTATTATTTATTAGATCAATTTTTAATATGCAACTGAAGTACAATTGCGGAAAAGGTTATTCAATTAAATTAGAACAGCTACAACTTGAAGCTGCACGAATTGTAACAGGTTTGCCTGTTTACACACACTCTGAGACTGTCTTCAAAGAGGTTGGTTGGGAAACTTTAGAGGAACGAAGAAAAAGAAAAAACTACAATTATTTTATAAAATTCAGAATAATAATGCCCCTGAATATTTATGTAGCCTTGTGCCCCCTAAAATTCAAAGTACAACACAATATCCCTTACGAAATGGACAAGATATCATTTTACCATTTTGCAGGCTGACACTGACTTCCCAATCATTTATCCCATCAACAATTAAACTTTGGAATAATTTGAACATATCAGTTCGAAATGTAGACTCATTATCAAAATTCAAAGTAGAATTAAAAAACCACGAGATTCAAAATGAGAATCAATCTAAACATTATTTATATGGCCCAAGAAAATTGAATATAATATTAACCCAATTTAGATGTTCGGCATCCTTCTTGAATTGTGACTTGTTTAGAGCTAACATTATATCTGATCCAACATGTAAATGTGGTTTGGATATTGAGGACATGCACCATTTTTTCTTTGATTGTCCTTTCTATCTAAATGAAAGGGCTATTCTTTTTAATGGTCTCAGCTGGCTTCCCGAAGGCTGCGAGTTGGACTTAAAACTATTGGTTTTTGGAAAAGAAACTCTTTCCTATGATCAAAATGTTCAAATTGTTAAACAAGTATTCAGTTTTATAAAGAGATCAAAACGATTCCTCGTAGTATAGTATCAGCATAGGTAAAACACACATCATCATCATTATCATCATCATCCTAATCTCTGTCCGTTCTTTCCACATTCCTCTCCTTTTTCAGTATAGTTTAGTAATATTTATGTTGTTTATATTATATGATGCATGCTCATGCTCAATTTGTATTGTTATATATATTGTATTGTGGAGAAGACTTTATAAGTATGTTTTACTTGTGTCTGATCCTTTTTGCTTTGAGCAAATAAAATATGTTTAAACTAAATAGTTAACACCATTCTAGGACTGTAAAGAATGGTTTTTTTAAAGTCCAGTGGCAAATATAACATAAAATTGAGAATGGAAATGGGGAATGTGTCAAAGAGACAACAACCCGACCAAAGAGCAGAAAACAGCCCAATGCCACCAATGGGTCTTCACTACAGCATGAAAATCCCGCACCCGGAGGCGGTCTTCAGCTGGACCCTAAACAAAAATGTGTACTACTTCAGGACGATAACAAATTAACAATACGTACAATACGAAGGTTCTTCAAAATCGGTCAACTGGGATGAAGGACAAGATATTAGGACAGCAACTAGAACAAGAAGGGATTATGTACTTATGCAGTCACGTACGTTAAGGTCAATAATTGTTGATTTGATGCAAATGAAACTCTTTCATTGTTACAATGAGACGGTGTAGGCAAGATGCAACGAATAATTTTTTGTCAGTCGATGAATTTTACATGGTACTTTAAACACAGTGTACTTTATTATCTTTTGCCTGAAGAATTATGCACAAAACTATATTATACAAATTAGTTTTGTCATCGATATCGAGAAATCTTTGGTTTTATAACCAATCAAATATGTATAATTGAATTTTTACGTTTGTTAAAATAACTTCCGGAATAAGAAATCACTTGAATTCCTTTTTCTCGAAATTGGGAAGGTGTCGTAGCGAATTTTAATAATATTGATCAATAATTAGAAAATTCGGCATTTCAAGTTAACAGTAAAGCTACTTAATGTATAATATTCTACAAGTTCATGGTTCATGCATATGTAAATGGCATCTCAGATGTGAACACTGAGTCAAGAATCCGATCGAGCGAATTAAAATTCGAAATCACAAATATACTTTCAACAATTTAAAAATTAAAATGTCCATTTCTAGAACTCTAAAATACGAGTTCCGTTTTAAATAATACTGTTATATATTTGTTTTGCAGATAAAATGTAGATCCTTATATACTTTCACAGTCGATCTGTACTAACTACAAAATCCACTTTCACATAACAGATAGTTCTTTATCATTTCTTTGCTTATTCTCGAATTTCAATTTAAACAATTAAATTTCTGTCGTTTTTTGTTTTGAATGCATTAAAGTCCATTTGTCGGGCGCATTGCATTAGAGCCATTTTTTTTTTTAAATGCAGTATATTTCATTTGATCCACAAGGTTATATTTCATTTGCGCTAGAAACAAAAATTGCTTTTGCGCCTATTTAAAGGTAAAATGTAACGTAAGCGGTTTTTTTTTTACAGTTTCTATCCTGAAAATGAGGCTCGTAATAAAAAGAAAGGTAGAGTATCATCCTGGGTTAGCAAGTTAGTTCTGACGCATACTCATTTCTCATACAAAACTTAGAGTCACTAATAGGTATACATTTGTATAGTGTTTACATGTTCGAAGTGGCAAGATGGACAAAATAGAAAAATAGAGGAAATAACTTTTGTATTGCATGACCACGCATATAGGATATCTGATATCTAATGCATTGAAAACAGGAGACAAGTCGTATAGATATACCCTAAAATTAGTATGCTATCAAATATATGTTGTAACAATATTATTAAAAGTCTCTTTTCAATTTATATCTATTTTTTTTATTTTTATCTGTATTATTGGCGCAAATTAAATGTTTATTTTCGGGCAAAGGAAATATCATGTTTTATGGCACTAATAAAAGATTTTTTTGGCGTAAAAGCAAAGCACCACATTTTCAATTTGTGTCATTCATTAAAAAAGAATAAAAGAATAAAAACTCACACTCAAGATCAGAGTCCCACAGGGAATAGTCCTTACAAACAGTACCAAGTATTCCGCTGGTACTAAAGCATCCTTTCCATAGTCCCATGTGAACAGTGATTGATCCTATTTCCTGACTATACCAGTATGGTACAGAAAAACCAATTATATGTAATAAAAGGGCCAAACCAGAAAAGGACAGAGCTGCGACCATTAGTCCCTGGTGCTTTCGTTTCGCCATTGATTTTTTAGATGAATTAAGTAACAGAAATCACAATATATATTCAAAAGTATTAACTCCTCATTCGATAGTTATTCACATTTAATATAAAACAGTATATGTAGTTACATGTATATGCTTTGAATGAAGACCTCTTATCAGATACAGTATTTGAATACGTAATTATTTAACTAAAACAAAAGACTTATTACAATCATTCAACTGGAGTTTGAGGTAAATAACTGTAACTGCCTTTTATGTGCCAACTTTAAAAACAATTGACTATACATTCCTAAAAGAAAATTCATATACTATGGGGATAATTATCATCGTGGAGTTGTTCGTCTGTCTCTTCCATTCTATATATATTTACATCCGTTCTGGCCAGTTGATAAACCACAAATCCATTTGGAACATTACACTCTGTATTTTTCTTTTTAAGAGAAATATAGATTCCATCACTGCATCAAGTTTATAACGACATTTTTTCACTCGAGACGGTTAAATTTAAATATTTAAAGCGCGAGGCTTGCCGGGCGTTTTATATAATTAAATGTTTACTAATGAGAGTGGAGAAATATCGTAATAAACGAGTTATATTGGTGGAATCTGTTTCTCTAATGATTTTTATACTTCCTTTTCAAACATTTGCAGAAAGTTGTGTTCTTTATATGTGGCGTCATCAGGCATGTTCGCCTTTTTCATGACGTCACAATAGGAAATACAGAAGAAACCAAAATAATATGATGTCATAATTAAATTTCGAACAATCGTTTGCCAAGAACAGTTATTTCACTAGTGAGGAGAACATTTTTTTCACAATTGGTTGGGAAATGTGCAAGTAGTGAAAAATTAGAGAAACAGATTTTGTGATTTATAACCCCGTTGATTACAATTATTACATAATAATCAACTCTCGATAGTTACATGTCAATTTGAAAATGTTCGGCAAGCCTTGGATTTTTGTGTGGTAGAATCAATATATAACCCATTATAATTCTCTTCAAAAGATTGCATGTGATTCCAAGAGGATAATTAAAATAAAACAATTCGAACAAAAAACACTATGAAAAGTGGAGAAAGGCATATAGAAAATATTCCACAAAACACTTCACAGAAAGCTTTTTAGATTAAGCAAAAGAACTTCTAGAAAACAGGCTTTCACTCACGTGCTCCAGCAGTCAACAATTCCCGCTCAAATAGTTACACTCGTCCTGCATAGAAAACATACCATTCATCAATACTATTTCATATGTAAAAGTATCTTTCTGATACATTTAGCCGACTTGAATTATGTAGTTATGTGCCAATTCAACGTTAATATGTACAGAATGAACAACAAGTCTTTTATATATATCCTTTACAAAGTAGCTATACTAATCTACTCTTGCTTTTATTAAAATATCAAAAGTTACATTTATAGTTGAAAATTTATTTGAGTAAAATTTTACTATAAAAATAGGAAGATGTGGTATGATTGTCAATGAGACAACTCTCCACAAGAGACCAAATGACACAGAAATTAACAACTACAGGTCACCGTAAGTCCTTCAACGATGAGCAAAGCTCATACCGCATAGTCAGGTATAAAGTATACTTAATTGGCAAGCATTTTATTGCGTATAGTACAAAGTTTCATTTAACAGTCATAATTACACATTCTATTAGACGTGTTAGGAAAGTTAATACGATTTTGACGCTGATGTTAAATACCAATACCACTACAGGCTATAGTGGGGACCATCTCAAAAGCACAGATAATCATTCAATATAGTTACCTGTATGGGTTTGTTTGATAATGCTGAGATGATTCTTAAACAATAAAATAGTAATAATTTATTCCGCAACACACGGACGAGGATCCAGCAAAACAACACGAACATTAGTCTTGCATTGTGTCATAGTAGAGATTGATTAAGTTTAAGATCGTTGTTCCCCATTTCTTACTATTTTGTTGAACGACTGCAAGGAAAATCTACAAAGTGATCAGAACAAATAAATAGAAAACACAGGAATCAAATCACATTCGAATCCGAGTTTTACTCTACATCAATCTTTGTTCAAAACGTTCGTTTATTTGAAATTTATTTGAAAAATAATTGTCATGTCGGGGCCTTTCTTAGCTTTTATATGCGGGAATGGTTTTGCTCCATGTTGGGGGTCTGTCATACGGTGATCTATAGTTGCAAACATTTACGTCATTTGGTCTCTGGTAGATAGTTGTCTATTTTGGCAATCATACCGCATCTCCTTATTTTATATCATTTTTAGAATAGAGAAATGTGTTACACAGTAGCGTAAAATTCTAAAAATAAACCAAACTAGAAATTTGTGTACTTGACAATTAAAAAAAAAAGACTGAAACAAAAGCGTTTTCAATTTGGTTATCTTTATATTTTTGTTTTATCTAGAAAGGTCACTGACAATTTTATATAATGTTAAATGAATTAATTCTTATTCACATTAAAAATTTTGCCCTGACAGTTTCCTTCTATCAACTTTAATCAGTTAGTTTTTCGGAAAAGAGAGGTTATCGAATTAAGTTTTAAAAGATTACAACGTTTGGACATTATCAAGCATGTTAAATTTACGTTTCGGTGAAGGGTCGGAAGTTGTTTTTTTTTTTTTTTTTCTGTTACCACGGCTTCCTTCACCAACAAAACAGAACACCACGATTAAATTGAGATATTGTTGAAAGTAGCGTTAAACTTTCACATGGAGAAGTTAATGTTAGTATCTTTGGGTCAGGAGCACGCGGGGGTATGGGGGGTCTCTTCCTATATGAAGGTATATACATATGTGCCGCTGGAATGGGTCCCTTTTGATACGTCAAATGTATCAATGGGGTGCAAGTTTAACGAGGAAATATATAAAATAGGTAGTAATTGACCAATTGTGAAATATTGTATATGCATATAGGTAATATTTGAGCTGATAAAGATATGAATGGGTTATGATTTCGCTGTGAAATATATGTATAGGTAGGGATTTCACAATTATTCAATATATGAATGGGGTGATTTTTGAATCCCAGCTGCACAACTGTACCCAAAATCCCATGTTTCGATTTGTTTCATTTTGCTTTGCCTTAGATTCACTATACACTCCGCTTTCTAAATTGGACGGTATATAGTAATGGTTGAATTGGTCCATCCGTCCGGTATGTCGTCCTCTATCCATTCATTGCATTCATACCCAGATAGTAGTAGACAATACGAATCACATATAGCTCATGAGAAGTGGTTTTCTTGAACATTAAAACGATGCGCAGCAAGACAAACTTCTTCTGTAGCCCCCTGCTTCTTATAGTTTTATATAGAAATAGCACTGTATCCACTTGTGTCCACTTTTTATTTACTTTTTTATATATAGATATAACGATGCGTTCAGATTAGTACTGATTTGTTTAAGCCACACATGTATACGCGTCCCTGTATCCATGGACACAAAATGCATGCTAACTATATTTTGCAACGGAAATAGGAATATCTATTGTGGAGAGACAAACTGAGTTATTTAACTATTAAACATATTCTAATCATATCGCTTAATATATATATTTGGACTTGTGGCCGTAAAATCCGTCATTCCCATTCGTACATATATTTAGGTCTTTCCACTTTTCCGTGGAAAGACCTATTGTTTTTGTTCTGATTATTATTTTTTTTTTCTTCCGCCTAAATTTTGTTCTTGCGGGGTATTGTTATTTCACAAGATGTCGCTTAGATATTACGCATATGATATCGAACAGTTTATACGCTTTTAAAACTGACACCATTGAACCAAATACTTTACGTTGTAAGAGTTATCTCCCAAACACTGTTTTCCTTGTGTCCACTACTCCTTCGCAACCGTAAAAGATTACGACAAATTTATTCTACCAAATTGCTCGTTACGTCTTCAGGATTAGGGTTACTATTTGGACCGGAGCTATCCGGAGACTCCATATGAGAGTTATTTCCCCTTATGCATTTGATATAAGTGATATGTATTTCTAACTGGTAAACCATAAGTGATATAGGCCTAGAGTCTTTTGATTTGAGGTCCTTGATCTGAAAAAATGAAAATTAGGTCAAGGTCAAAGGTCAAGGTCATATTTTGAATTTTGATTTTGGCTAATTCTCACTTCTTTTCATAAACCGTACAGGATATCGACTACATATTTTTTTCAAATTGTCATTTGCGACATATGTCGTAACTCATAAATTTTGTTGGAAGGTGCGTAGACAATAAATGGGAGTTTGCGCCCTCTTATATTTTGAATTATGCGTAAAGTGATATAACTCAATAATCATACATATTAAGGAACGTTCTAGATTTTGACCTTTGCTTCAAATTCATATTTATACATCATTAAGCCTAGGACTCTGTGCTGTAGGTATCAAGCCATATGACTTTGAAAAAGCAACCGGAAGTGACCTTGTGTAAACCAGAAGTAGCTATTTTTGGACTTATTTTATATATATTTTTTAAATCAGCTAAGAATTACCTATCATTTGACACTGAATATTACATTTTAAACCGAATTTTAATATTTTCATATCAAAATGAATAGTAAGAAGTGGAAAGACCTTCAATTGTTCTCTGAACAATTGGTTTTTAATTTTGTTAAGTTTTGTTTCAAACAAATACAAATTAATGTGTGAATGTATGAAGATCTACGTAAGGCCAATGCACGTCTTAAAATTTGGAGTCGACGTTAACTGTTCGCTTCATGTTGTATCAAACACACCACAAAGGTAAACTATTATACTACGCCGGGATACTTTTCAGTGCAATTGCATTTTGAGAAAGTCCACACTTAAATCTTGTATCGGTATTGGTATTTAACATCAGCGCAGTATTTAAACCCCTTTCCTAACACGTCTATTGTAAATCTATCATCAAACGTAAGGTCGTAATACCTATCATCATTCAAATGTTTTAAATGAATTTATAAAGAGAAAAATAAACAGATGATTTGATAGTCCTTCATGCAAAACAAGGAAACAATAGAAGAAATAATGATCTACTGAATATCGATGAATCGCAACTACCATTTAATTACTATAATGTATAGATTTTGCAAGTCCATGCTTCATTAATGTTACATGTACAACAGTTAGAAAATATCTAAATTTAAATCAGTTTACTGAACAATACTTAATTTGCTAAAGGATAAACAAATAAATGAAGATAGAATCATTCTTTACGTCGCACGTGATGTCAGATGAGTCAAAATATTTAATAGAATTAAAAAGGGTATCATATGTCAGAATATATCACCAATACATTTAATACTTAGGTGACATAAATAAGGTAAGCGTGTTTGTGATACTTTCATTGTAAGACTGCTTGATTTCATTATAATCTACTCGGGCCAAGGGTAAATAGACATGGGACGAAATGTTATTTCGATACCCCTCTGGATTTCCGCTTTTTTATTCCTCATACGTCTTTTTGCTTCGATGTTCCTCTATATTCTCAATAGATTGAACAAATCTTAAGCTGTCGTTTTAAACTTACTATAAACCTTGTTTACGTAAATAATAGCTATCACTTCTTTTAATCTTTATATATATATATATATATATATATATATATATATATATATATTTGCATACTAATATAAAATTTAACTACCGGGAGTTGCCGAAATATTTGTCACGGACATTTCTTCACATCTGATTAACTCAAAGTTAGATAGGTTTTCATATCTGACAGTATCGTCTATTCTAGACGATCAAATTTCGATCCGGCAATAACATGATAGTAATTAGTATACTTGCTGAGGAAGAATTCTCTTTGTTTTGTTGGATATATAAATAGGCTCAGCCAGGTCGATCTTAAAGGGGAAATTTTAATTGTTGAGAGAGTGTCTGGCCCTTAGCCCGTTTAGACAGATTTTTTGGGAATATTAGGGGAAAATTGTAAAGCAAGGTTTCTGATCTTGTTTTAAATGTTCTTGTTCTATAGTTATGGCCGACATTTTTCAAATGTCCTGCCGGTTCACTGACTTTTCAAAAGTTGCCTAATTTATTTGTTGCATTTTCTCTCTCCTCTTCACAAATGTTCTACTGAACGTTTAACAATCAATAGTTACCTGTCATTAAACATTTATATTATTAAACAATTTTATGACAATTGATGGAATAAGACTAATTCAAAAATGGCGTTGAATTAAAAGGAAAGTCACTGTTTTAGACGTTTTGATTGGTCAAGGCGTAATTTACTCCGAGACTGTGGAATGTAGTTTACGTTGAAAGTTGAACTTTTGAATGGGTATATCGGCTATGAAAACAAGAGATCGACTTGGTTTAGAGTGGGTAAAATACCAATATTTTGTAAGTAACAGAAACTGTGTCAATATAACACATATGTATAATTGCATTTTGCAGATCGCATGGGTAATGGTTTGGTAAGTAAAGTTATATGTAAATAATAAAAGAATGTGTGAGGAAACTTGCCACAAAGTTCAAGATCAAAGGATGGCACTGAATTAAATAATATCGATATTTTAGAATATAAATTAACAGTACTGTTTTATACCGTATCTGTGAGTGGTTGCAGTTACAAAAAATTAGCTCCGTGTCATTCTCCCGATTGTTACTGACCACTATCATTTTAAACAGATATAGCGTTGTCAAACATAATGTACTTGTAAAAAACTTGTTTCAGACGGCACATCCTAAATTTTACGATGATGTTGTTTAAGAAATTTATGTACGACCCGGGTAAACTTATCAATCCATATATGCACTTTCACGGTACTAAAAATCTGTCGATACCTATATTTTGGCATTGCACAAGGTCATGTTTTTCTCTGACTGTTAATGACGTCTTTCCACTAAATCCATTGGATGTTGAATGTCATCTGATTGATCTATTAGTCTTAGATACATGATTTCTTTTATTAGTTGTTATTGGCTTTGAACTAGCTGTCAGTAACTGCGAGTACTCTCAGATCTGTACTGTGTGTCTTTTGTTGTTAAGGATGTATAAATTCCCTGCCACGTCCGATCTATGTTTTTGTTAGATGTTTTTCTGCTTTGTATCGATCTGATGAGTTAAGCCTTAAAGTTTTTCAACTGATTTTATAGTTTGTTCTTATGTTGTGTTGTAACACCACTGTACCAGGTTAGGGGAGGGTTGAACGCTCACAAACATGTTTAACCCCGCCACATTCTTTATGTGCCTGTCCAAAGTCAGAAGCCTGTAGTTCAGTGGTTGTTGTTTTTTCATGTCTGTCATATTTGTTTTGTTATAAACTAGGCCGTTAGTTTTCTCAGTTGAATTGTTTCATATTTTTCATGTCGGGGCCTTTAATAGCCGACTATACGGTATGGGTTTGTCTCATTGTTGAAGGCCTTTAATTGCTTACATCCACTTAATTTGAACTTGGATGGATAGTTGTCTCATTGGCAATCATACCACATCTCCTTATCTTTATATAGTGTAACGCCTATAAAGTAAGTGAAACCCATATTCAAACAGAAAAGAGAGAAAAAATAATCGTGTAATAGACTATTTTCATATTACCGACTTTTGACTCCGGAGTTTATATTTTTTCGACAGGTTACCTACTCGGCGGTAGGACATCCTGGTACTCGGTCAAGTAAGAGCATCTTAAAGAAGTAACATCAAGCTTACAATCGGTTCAATTATGGTGGGGGTAACTGTTACATGTCTTCTGTGCACGACAAAATCATCAGAAAACAGTAAACTTTCTCCCTAAATTGCACCAATTATACATTTGATTTTACTCTTTTTGGTCGCTCTCACCTGACAGGGTACCTTGATGTCCTACCTCAGAGTAGGTAACCTGTCGAAAAAAATTTAAAATCCGGAGTCAAAAGTCGGTAATATGAAAATAGTCTATTGTGTTTAAAAGAAAATAAGTGTAATCTGATTAAACAAACAACACTGTATTATTTTTTTTTTTGTGTCAGCTACTTTATTCACAGATGCAAAGAACAACTATATACCAATCCTAGCGGGAAATGATATAATTACGTTTTCGGACTTTCAATTAGTTCTTTATAATATACAAATTTTATTTTTGGTGTTGTAAAAGTGTATCTGACTTATGAAATGCAACACGCTCTCAATCAACAATCGGGAACGATAAACCGTCTCTTTTGTCGTAAATATTTGTATAAAGTTTCCGTGAGAAACTGAAATATCCTAAAATTTGAAAAGGATACTTATTGCTGTTTATATAAGAGTTAATCAAATTAGTTTCCCTTTCGTAGATTCAGTAATATAATTAGTAAATTGTTGATTATTTAGCGTAAAAATATTATCAAGCTAACGATAAGTGTTATAAAAGGAATCAAAACGGATCTTTATTGAGTTGGTGACCATAAACTGTGATTCATTACAATATAGGAACACGTCTACTATTAAAAGAGCGTAATTGGTGCACATAGGAATACCTACAATACTTTGATAAACTTTATTGCCGAAATGTAAATAGGTGTTGACGAGGAGAAATTTTACAGATATAATCATCTCATCACAGTTTTATTAAGTATATCTAACAGCTTTAAAGGTTTTTACTCTGACAAACATTAAAATAAACTAGCAAAGTCTTTGCATATTAGCTTTTGCTACATATGTATAAATAAAGTACTTCCTGAGATGTTGAAAATGTTAAAGAACTATTAAATTACATTTGATCGATTTAACCAAATAGTGTAACCGTTTTCGTTTGCTTAATTTTTCGAGAGAAAAAAAATGGTCACACATCCTTTCTTACCAGCTGCAAATTCCTACCTGGTTTCATTTGATATTCAGAATGTATGTGGGAAAAAAGAAATTTTGTCTCAGAATGGGACGAGTAAACAGCCTTGGACCAAATCTAGTCGGGGTTTGACTACTCCAGATACGACTGTGGCCAGCGAATTTGTGAGCACCCTTTACGACAATACAAGTTTTGGATCAACAACATTAGATGTAAGATATTTAAATACAGTCAGTGTATATTAATGTTTCGTGTTTCACAGATCTAACAAAAAAATAATTTTTTTAGTCAGGTTTAATGTATAAAGCAGAGTGGAGACAGACAGTTTCATGATAGGTAAAATGTCTGTGGAATTGAAGTAGGTCTACTTTCTTTAAAATCACACATATGTAAATTGATAGATTCAGACAGAAAGACAGAAAGATAGATTTTGTTCGTAAAATCTTTCCAGTACCACTGCAAATAACTTTTGGTTTTTCATCGAAAATAACTTGCGTACTATTACCCAGCTGTTTTCAGCGCGTTGATCGACTCTCGTCAATTAAAAAATGACCTTTTATTTACCCAGTTTTGGTAAATAAGTTAAATGCAAAACCATAACTGTGCAAAACTTTAAAAAAAATTAAAATAATGAACTCCCTTATACGTACATGAAGGATAAATATACTATCAGGAATAGTGTGGTTTGTCATATATCATTTCTATTTACGACATTATGTATGTGTTTGTCCCAAATCAGGAACCTGTAATTCAGTGGTTGTCGTTTGTTGTCGTTTATTATATTTGACTCCCTTATTGATTTGTACATAAATAAGGCCGTTAGTTTTTTTCTCGTTTAAATTGTTTTACAATTGTCGTTTCGGGACCGTGTATGGCTTACTTTGCGGTATGGGTTTTACTCATTGTTGAAAGCCGCACAGAGACCTATAGCTGTTAACTTCTACGTCATTTAGTCTCTGGTGGACAGTTGTCTCATTGACAATCATAGTACATCTTTTTATTTTTACGTGAGGATGTGAAAGGGTGATATTAAAGGGAAATGCTGTATTAATACATGTCACAAAATCCGTACACTTGACAAAATCTAAAGCAATGTTCTTCATCTTAAATTCACAATGAGGCCTCCAAAACGGAAAAAGCTCAAATCTCACTGCAAGTTAAAGATGGCCCCAACTAGCAACAGTTTGAGCGAAATCCTTTGCTGTGTTGACATTAATTATCATTTATATAATCATAATTATAAATTCACTATTTACAAAACTTTGGATTTTTCGAAATAATAAGGATCTTCAACCCCAGGAATAGATTACCATAGCTGTATTTGGCAAAACGTTTAGGAATTTTGGGTCCTCAATGCTCTTCAACTTCGTACTTTATTTGGCCTTTTTAACTTTTTTAACTCGAGCGTCACTGATGAGTCTTTTGTAGACGAAACGCACGTCTGGCGTTCAAAATTTCAATCCTGGTATCTATGATGAGTTTATTTACTTATGTGCATTGAAGAACACAGGCTTGGTGTAATATCAGCAAATATCATATTATAAAGGACAGTGAAATCAAAGAATGCTATCATAATTTGCCAGAAATCTGATTGTAAAATTCAGAAACAATTTATTCTTTAAGAAAATCAGAAGACACAGAAGATATGTTGTTGTTGATTGTCTTAGTTAGGAGCTACCATTTGATTTTTATGGGGGGGCTAGGATGAAATTTGAAAAAAAGGACAGGACAGGAGTTTTGAGTAAAAAAAGGCAGGATGAGCAACTTGGCAAAAAAATGTAAAAAAGTCAGGATAAACTAAAAAAAAAAAAAAAAAGGCAGGACAGAGATTACAACTAAAAAAAAATGAAGGACAAAATTTTCATCCTATTCCCCCCCCCATAAAAATCAAATGGTAGCTCCCTTAGTATATCTGTTAATTTTTTTTGGAGGAGTCAGTGTTTGATGGTTAATGTGGTCTGTTGTACTGTCAAGTATTTTTGGTGATTTGTGTTATACGTTTATAGATATAGGAAGATGTGGTATGAGTTCCAATGAGACAACTCTCCATCCAAGTAACAATTTATAAAAGTAAACCATTATAGGTCAAGGTACGGCCTTCAACACGGAGCATTGGCTCACACCGAACAGCAAGCTATAAAGGGCCCCAAAATTACTAGTGTAAAACCATTCAAACGGGAAAACCAACGGTCTAATCTATATAAAAACGAGAAACGAGAAACACGTATGAACTACATAAACAGACGACAACTACTGTACATCAGATTCCTGACTTAGGACAGGTGCAAACATTTGCAGCGGGATTAAACATTTTAATGGTACCAAACCTTCTCCCTTTTTCTGAAACAATAGTATAACATCACAACATAGAAAGACACACTATAAAATATCAATTGGAAGGCTTAACTCAATCAAAAAACGTAAATTAACACACAATGAATGTATTGAAAGAAAAAATAGCAACACATAATGTATGAATGGGTGTTGGATTATGAGAAAAATAAAAATATTAATAGTCCATACAACAATATACAAAAGGACACATGCTATCACACAAAAAGTCATATAATGAAAAGAACGACATCCGTTCTCGAATTCTATATAACCTTTTGCCTGTAATCAAAGCCAGTAATTGTAAAGACTTAAGTTCATTGTGAGAATATGACATTGAAGAAAAATGTCTAGAATAGTTTTTAAACCCAACCATTTAATGCCGAGTATCAATTTTCGTTAGTATGATAAGTAATGAAATTAGAAAACGCGTGTGTGTCAGGTTTGCAGCTAGAAATTAGCATTAAGATATTTGTCAAACTGTTCTGTCCTTGAATTCTGTTTTATAGAAAGAACACATTGCTTTCATTTTTATGTTAAACTAGATGTTGTTCAATTGAGTATGGGTTTTGAGTAATTACTATAAAAAATATAATATATCCCTGGAAGTCTAGTTCATTTGATTTTTCCTAAATTTACAATATTAAATATCTAAACTTTTTATAGCTATTCGATGAGTCGACACCAAATATGAGGACGAGTAATGACCCATCTACAATAGAAAGCTCAAACATAGATAACCAAGATGAAAAACCGAGAAAGGTATTCTGTTTTACTGATAAAAATAGATTGTCATAGCGCGTTGTATTGCAAGGCGTACACTTTTAAAGTGAGTATTGTGTTTTGAATTATTTAAACTGTAGACTTCAAGTCTTTCGCCGCATTTTTGGACGCAGAACAATTTTGATTAAATACATATAGGGATCACGGCACTAACGTTTACATTATAAATGAAACAGTTCATTTTCTGATTTCTACATTTATAGTCAAGTGTAATTCTGGTCTGATATACATTCCGGTCTTCTGTATGATAATAACTTTTTTTTGAGTTGGCTTTCTACCGGTTAAAGGAAGACAACTCTGTTGTTGAAAAGAGGCGGAAGATACCAAAGGGACAGTCAACACTGGTTATCCGAAGAAAAACTGACAACGTTATAGTAAAAATCGAAAGACGAAAAAAGGACTAACAAGTCCACAAAACACTACATAAAAAACTAAAGACTAAGCAACACGAATCCCAACAAATACTGGGGGTAATCTCGGGTGATTCGGAAGGGTAAGCAGATCCTGCTCCACTTGTGATACCTGCCATGTTATTCATGGTAAGTACAAATTTGGTGACAAGTCTCATTCGGTAATGTGCTTAGTAACTTTTTACAAATGCAGTACACTTTAATAACAAATGGTGTGTCACGTGCCGTTGTTTAGAGAAATAAATTATTTCTTTGACAGTTTAATCTTTTTTGGTATTTCTTGCATTTTTTATGATAGTTGTTTTATTATTTCATTCTTGATATGCAATATTGGTGCATACTGTAATTTGAACAATTTCAGACGGTCCAGTTCGATGAAAAGATTGAAAGGCTACAACGTTTAGAATGCATTAAGCAATATATTCTAGACAATAATAATCGGGTAAGTTAGCAATATATTAATATGTTCGTTTCAAACATGTTTTTTAAATAAAGTTTCCTATCAACTTTCAAATTTTGACCTCTCAGTAGAACAAAAATAAAGAGGAAGTTGCCATACCTCGTGTAAAAAAATTGTTCAATCAGGAATGGTTGTTGACTGGACAGATAATATACCAAGTTATCAGGAAACAGACTGTCCTTTCGCATGACCAACATGATTCTTTAAACAAGTTTTGTTTGTTTGAAGGAGGATAGCGCTCTTTGTAAAGCCATAAAAGAAGGATCGTCGTATTCCATTCGAGTAATAAATGATTTGATCAAGTCGGGAGAGGAGGATCTTAATTTCAGAGACAACAAGGTACCGGTAACAGTTTTAAATTGTATAAAATAAGTATTGTGTATTTTTGATGTTGTTAAATTAAAGGAACATGGCGTTTTCTATTATGTATATCATATAAAAATAAGAAGATGTGGTATAATTGCCAATGAAGTTCCTGATTATGTTTCAGATTAGTTTTAACACATTTTGTCTACCCTGTACGTATTCATCATAACTTCCAGTGTTTGGAAGAAGAACAAACACTT
This sequence comes from Mytilus coruscus, assembly GCA_017311375.1. Classification (NCBI taxonomy): domain Eukaryota; kingdom Metazoa; phylum Mollusca; class Bivalvia; order Mytilida; family Mytilidae; genus Mytilus; species Mytilus coruscus. The sequence goes on along the minus strand of CM029596.1, from coordinate 104,215,807 downwards.
TTGTGAATAACCAGACATTGAGAAAACGGGTTCCCAGCCATTACTTCCCAACACTTCACAAACAAATTAGTTAAATAACATTATTTTTTTTTTATGTATTGACAGCTATATTGTATACCGCACTATTGTATGAACAGCGTTCAAACTCACAAGTCGAAAACAAATTGACAATGCCATGACAAATTGACAATGCCATGACAAATTGACAATGCGACAAAAAAACAACGAAGAACAAAAAGACAGAGAACAATTTAAAAAACACAACATTGAAACTAAAGACTTGGGAAACGAGTGACTATAGATAGTCACTTTTACAAATTACTCTCCTATATGAATGTCAAAACTAAATTCAATGGACAGAACAATAGAAAACATTTATGCAGATTACCGAACATTGAAACAATGACTTCACAACCAGATTATGATTTATGTTTATTGATAGGGAGATCCTATATTGTATACAGCACTATTGTATGAACAGTATGATGTTGTAAAGTTGCTAATTGAACACGGAGCAGAGGTCAACCACAGAAACAAACAGGTTTGAAATATGTTTGTACTGTATTTAACTCTTTAGCTGCGAAACTTCTTGAACTTGCTCAGTTTCATCAGGATGGAATGTGCAAATGGAAAAAAGTTGACTACCGTGTCTTCGTAAAAAGTTGTCTTATTGCGAAAAATAATTAAAATAAAGACTAGCAATAGCCAGTCATTTTTGTACTAGCGCTGGGTAGCAAATTATGTCGCAACTCAACGGTTGGACATCAAAACTTCATGATATCGAAGTTTAATTGATATACCTTTTGTGTATTCTAGAAATTTATAGCTTGTCAGTAATGCTAAAACCTAAATATAGGTATAAAAAGGAATCAGACTTCCACAGTCTCCACGGAAAACAAAATTTTTATATTATTTTGTTTATTAAAAAGGCAAAATAAAAACACGGTATTGAACACATATGGATCGGCATATAATTTTTAAAGCTTTTCTCAAATGTCAATAACATATTAGTACTACTAGTACTAACATATCATGCCCGTTTTAAACAAATCGCAACATGCCATGTGGTATCTTTTCCAATCCGCTAGCAGTGACATCAAATAAGCAGTAATACATACAAGACCGTTGGTTTTACCGTTTGAATGGTTTTAATAGTACTTTTGGGGCCCTTTAGCTTGTTGTTCGGTGTGAGCCAAGGCTCCGTGTTGAAGGCCGTTTGACCTATAATGGTTTACTTTTATAAATTGTTATTTGGATGGAACATTGGCACTCACGCACATCTTCCTAAATTTATAAAATACTGAGTATCTGTGTGGTAACATACTTTTCAAATTACTTTTGCTTTTTTTACGCATATCTTCATTCCCTTTATCATCTATTTTGGTTTATGAATAAGAGTTAGTGGTACCGATTAACAGTCGCGTTTCTGGAATAACGTTGTTGGTGACACTCAATTAAGAGGTCAAAAAATTCAAGTGCATGAAACGTTGTTTGTGAGCTGCAAAACTTTTAAAATCTGAACAGACAAGACCGTCATAGAACAACTTTTTGTCTAAAGGAGTTGCAATCTTTTAGATTTTTTTCGAATAAATATGCATGTACTTTTTAGAAAAATAACTGAAAATATCAGATTAAATGTTTTGCTGTCATCTAAGATGTTAGCTCTTTTTGAAAAAAAATATGATATTATAGTGGGATCCAATCATATATACTGCCGTCCAGTCTAACAGAACAGATATAGTGGAAATGATGATAGAAGCCGATGCGGATGTGGATTGTAGAAATAGCAAGGTATTATTTTTACCACGATTGTATAGTTGCCAATATACCTAAAATAAAATTTGGAAGTACGATCCATCTTGGATGTTTATATGTAACTTTCATTCCTGTTTTTATATCATGTAACTATCTAAAAAATAAGGAGATGTGGTATGATTGCCAATGATACTACTGTCCACCAGAAACAAAGGGACGAGGGTGTAAAAACCAATAATTCAGTACGCTTTAAAAGTTATGTATAAGTTGATTTAATGCATTCTTTCATTTGGTCATGCTTCAAAAAAACCTATGCACATTCAATTATTTTGATTTTTTTAAACCTAAACGTTACCAGTCCGTCATTTTTAGTATGTTTTGTATTTTACCACTCAATTATCTTATTATGGTTTAATAGTGTTGAACTACAATAGTTAATGCAGTTTACTTTGAAGAGCAGTTTGCTACATGTTCCTCAGTTTAAAATAAACATATTTTTAATCCATAAGAAATAGTGGTATTGTGAAAACAATAGTCGCTTGTACTGATTTTCACGACTTGTGCACGATAAATGATATATCTTTAAGTTAAATATTTGCAAAAAGTAATGAACAGTTTACGCCAATCAACTCCAAGTAATTTGACATGGAAGAAAGGACAATATAAATGAGCCCTGTTTTGTCCCAGCATGGTATGTGATTTGCAAAATCATAGGAAACTATCAAAAGTTGAAGGTAATAAATCAGTCATGAACATTATCGGGTAATGTTGACACATAAAAAATAAAATTGAGAATGGAAATGGGGAATGTGTCAAAGAGACAACAACCCGACCAAAGAGTAGAAACACAGCCGACGGCCACCAACGGGTCTTCAACACAGAGAAAAATCCCGCACCCGGAGGTGGGCTTCAGCTGGCCCCTAAACAAAAATGTGTACTAGTTCAGTGAAAATGGACGTAACACTAAACTCCAAAACATATATATGAACTAATTAAAAATTAATTGAAAGGAGCAAAGACAGAATATGAACCAGCACACAGGAATTGAATAAAGTAAAAAGATAAAACTGTTCGGCTAAAGACACCAAACGCTATCCGTCATCAAGTACCCGACAAAATACGTAAACTACAAATCCAGAGGACAAAAACAAAAGACAGGGTATATCAGGGTAGCGCCTGACGTCTGACTAAATAGTAGAATGGGGCTGAATAGTGAAATATGAGTTTTAGATAAATATTCCTAAAGTAATGAACATAGAGAAGTTCTCGCTCGGACACACCATTATCTTGTATATTATAAGATCATAAACATGAAGCACGGGGAGGCAATCTACTGTCTCCACACGGCACTAAAGACAAACTCTGTAAAAAATAAAATTGAGAATGGAAATGGGGAATGTGTCAAAGAGACAACCACCCGACCAAAGAGTAGTAAACAGCCGAAGAATATTTACACCCCCCCCTACAAACATAACAATAAAAACAGCTTGAGAATAACTCTCAGGCTAGGTACTTTCAACTTTTCTAAACGTAAAAATAAAATATCTACTGATAATCCTAAAAATTTACATGCTTATAAATAATGGTTCGTGTTGAAAGTAAACAATAAACTTTGGCGTTTGACGCCTTTGCAGATCATCAGACTGACAATGGTAATGACACAATGGAGGTAAATCAAAGCAAAACGTGCATTTCTTGCCGTACACATTTCTGGAATAATCTTTTCTGGGAAAGCAAAGAGCATATTATGCAGTACAAAGGGATATGCATTAAACATCGTATTACAGACAATCAAACAATTTCAAGTTATAGAATTGTTATTGTTTTATTAACTATTAAAGACAGTAAACTACTATTATGATGTTGGTAAATTATATTTTATGTCCAACAACATTTTATAGGTAATTTTAACTGTGCAATTCTATTTTACTTTAAGGGTGATACGCTTCTATACACTGCTGTACTGTCCAAGCAGAAGGAAATGGTCAATCTTCTTATAAAGTACAGTGCTGATCCTAATATTAGAAATAACCTAGTAAGTCATAAGAAGGATAATCGGAATGTTTACTACGAGCTTGAATTTTAAATTGTCAGTTTCAGTCAAACCTCCTACATGACTGTTTAAAGGTCGCCGCTTTTAAGTGAAAACCTGTTTGTCGGGTCACTCTCTTCTTGACCCTCTGGTGTAATACATATTGATTTTGAACTTCAATTTCAAGGTCAACTCTCTTAAAAGTTTAGTTTTCTCTAGTCCCGATGGCGACCTTTATATACAGGTTTAACTGTACATTATGTTCCTAACTGAATTTTAAGCAGAGGAGAGTGTTTGACCTTGCCGCCTGTTAGCATTCACATTATAATAAATGTATCATTTGAAAGATTCAATAGTACATTTTAAAATAAATCTACATATTCTTTGTAGGTTTATACTCCATTTTCAAATTAACAATTTCTTTAGTTAATAAGTAATATTTATTTATACATTGTAGGAAAAACAATAGAAAGCTATAATGTTAAAAAATGTTTTCATATGTCTTTGATGAGAAATTCGTTCATTTTTGTTTAGATATATCGTTGTATATATATAAACGACGAAAAAACAATCTTCAAAGCATTAGTAATACATAAAAAACTAAAGCCTAAGCAACAAGAACCACACCATAAACTTGGGGTTATCTCAAGTGTTCTGGAAAGGTTATAAATTATCATTCAGCTTGAAATGGAAAGTGGTATCACTTTTAGTTTTTTTTTTTTTTCATTTAAGGGAACGTCATGTTTAGAAGAAGCAATGACATCTAATCAATTGGATCTAATGCAAATTCTCGTGGAATCAGGAGCTGACATTGACATAAAAGATAAAGAAGTAATCTTATTTTTTAAAAATATAGTTTATTAATTAATATACATTGAGTATGTGTGTGTAGAGTTTAATTGAAAAGTGTTATATATTAAGTAAACAAAATTTTCCAAAATAATAAAGACACACGATATTACTTGATATCTCGTGTTGGAGCCCCCAAGGGTGACTGGGGAATAGAAGTATGGTCACCATTGGTCTTCCTCCGACCGGCAGTAAAACCCTTGCTAAAGTGGGGCGTCCGTTTGGCTGTGCGGGATGTACAAATTTGCAGCCACGTCCGGTCAGAATGGGGACGTTAAATCCGATGCCTCGTGTAAAGAGAGTGCCACGCTCTTTGCACATTAAGAACCCTTGCAACAACTCTTTGAGGGGTCCGTAGGTGACCTGTTGCAAGGCTAAATTTCGGTCCCTATCCAATATACCCTCATTTCCCGTGGCAGTCTAAATTTCTCCGACCTTGATCCCGGACGCCCCTATTACAGAACCTACCTATTGTGTTTATTGTTAATTTGTTCTCGTCCTGAATATGCATGAAATATTTGCCACTGGACGTTAAGCAACCAACAATCAATCAATCAATCTCGTGTTGGACATGTTATATTCTATTTCAAGCAATATTAACCAATCTTCGAAAAGAAAAAAGACAACTCTAAAAATTTAATCGCCTTGCATTGTATTAACGTATAGTGTATAGGGTTATATCGATGTTTATGTATAGAGTATACTGTAACGTGTGTTTTTGTGTAATGATTAAAACCACGAATTACCCTCCCTTCATTCTGTGTTGCATACGCATGACATATTCGTAACTTAACGTAAAGTAAACAACAACCCTTAAATCAATCTTTCTTTGTGAAATCAAACATTTTCAAAAACTAACAACTTGGATGATTTCAAAATAAAAGAACATCCTGCATATAACCAGATAACACTACAATTGGAGTAATTTCTTTGAGTGTGTTCTACTTTCTCGTGAAACCGGATGTGACATTGGTGCCAGGTTGTGTAACCTCTATTTGGGAGTCACACAATAAAGCAAAAGTTAGATATATCCGAAATTATACCCGGAAAAAAACATGTCAGATGAGAGGAAGACATTTTTATATGTAATGTTTGCATACATTTTCAAATGATGTTATTATCTGTTCGGAACTTTATCTAATTTAGAATATTATACTTTTTTCAGGGAAATAATTTATTGCATGTTGCAATGATGTTTAAACAAATACGATGTTTGGAAATTTTATTAGATCTCGGTGCTGACGTAAATATTCCTGACAAAGAGGTAATCCCTAAATAACTGAAAAGTAATTTTTGTTAAGAAAGCTGAAAGACAGTGTAATACTATGCACTTAATCGGAACACGGTATTATTGGCTTAGAGAAAATGAAAAATATTGTATGAGCAGTAATTATTTTTAATCAATGAAATAAGTTAGTAACAGAAGACAACACAATTTAGTCATAATTATGAAGTACGATATTTGAAAATAGACTTAGTCCAAAATAATATATGATCTTAGCCGATATGATAAATTTGTAAAACAAAGTAGCACGTCAATTTAGAAAGTTTAACATCGCGACTGTTTCAGTATTGTATCAAAGTATTTGGGTTTAATATACCTTGCAAATTTTTTAATTTATGTTTGGCTCCTACTGTTTGCGTTCCTGGTCAATTATTAGCATACTACTTTTGGAATTTATTGATATCAGAATCAATTGGGTTTTCTTAAGGGATTACAGCAACAGGAGACAGATCGTTATCTAGACTTGAAATATTGATTAACTTCGAATTACAAATAATATTTTTTTCTTCTTCTGTATAATATATGTAATCTTAGTTTATCTGAAAACAGAAGGAAAACTAGAAGACAATTTAGTTTATCATATTATTTTCAACGTATTTATTTCGGACAGGGAAATCCTGTATTAGAAATGGCAGTATTAATGGAACACACTGATGCCATAACGTTATTACTTAAATATGGCGCCGATGTTAATATGACTAATGAAAAGGTATTACGTAGTATGCAAGTTTAAAAACTAAATATACCTTTATACAAGAGAGTTTAATCGCATGACGGCCAATAAAACAGGTATCTGCTTAAGATGTGACCGTGAAAGTAAATATTTCACAAATACAGATTAACTGACCTTTAGGCCTTCAACAATGAATAATCATCTATTTCGTAATGAGTGCTACAACATTCCAACACATACACAAGTACATGTAGACAAGTTGGAAGAGTCCAATCTTAAGTCAGCAACACAAAACAAAAACAAAAGAACAAGGAAAACAAGAAAACAAAGTTAAAAGTCAAATGGAAAGTGAATAAACTCATCAGTTCTGTTCTTTGGACAATATAATTGGGGAAATGACCGAGGTTTTTATTATTCAAATAGAGCCACCTTCAAGTTGATACTTTGTATATTTACAAATACATATTGAAAAATGGTATAGTAATGGATAAGATCAATGATATTTATATAACGTTATTGCATGAATATTTGTGTATATTTTCTGGAATAGATTTGTAGATTGCACGAACTTGCGAGTGCAGTATACTTTCTACGAGGGATGATATGCACCTACATTCATGGAATAAGTCTTTTATTCTATAGCAAAGCTTGAAAAACTGTTTAAAACATATCTTTGTCACTAAGTACGTCAACAATTTGCACTAATGCAATATAACAGAATTTTCGTAACTTTCTGTGTATTATATAAATATTATATAAATATTATATAAATATAATTATACAATATATTACAATATTAATAAATATTATATAAATATTATACAATGAATTCTATAAATATAATCTAGCAAATTATTATATATCACAGTGTATCTTAATTATAATATTTACATGATGTTAAGAATATACGAATGTATCAAATTAAAGAAAAGGTTAGTTATTAATGCAAACGTTTTATAGGGAATTCCAGTCTTCTTCAAAGCAGCAAAACGAAAAGGATGTGATACTATGAAGCTGATGATAAAAGGCGGAGCTAATGTCAACATGCAGGACTCACTGGTATTTGTTTTGTCTTATTTCTTTTTCTTTTCTTTTTGGAATGCATTTTTTCTTATCCTTTTGTTTTTGTTACATATTGATGTTGAAAAATTCATATCATTTTTTCTGTCATGTAACATTTAATTTATAATCAATGCAGAAATTCTGTGATTATTTTTTTTCCATTTCTTATGATTTTGACAGATATTGCTTTCAGAGAATGTTGTTAAATGGTATGTTGTAATGTATACATATTTACTACCAATATTTGAAATATCAATATCCAAATATAGTTTAGATCATTAGGCAGCATTTTCAGTTTGCCGCGACGATGTTGAACGATTGTCGTTTACATGCGCACGCATATATATTGTGCTGAGTTTTAAAGTCAACCATTTTTTTAAGTTTTGAAAATCATCATCTTGGGATAGTATAACTACCTCAAACCAAAATATAGCCACGTGGTGACTTTTATTAAGTTCAACATCCGAGTTCAGTTCTCAATTACAACGTAATTAACAATTTGGCAGCTACCATTTGATTTTTATGGGGGGCTAGGATGAAATTTGAAAAAAAAAATAGGCAGGAAAGGAGTTTTGAGAAAAAAAAGGCAGGATGAGACACTTCCAAAAAAAAAAGTCAGGATGACAGTTTAGGTAAAAAAAAGTCAGGATAAACTTTAAAAAAAAAGGCAGGACAGAGATTACAACAAAAAACAATCAAATGGTAGCTCCCTTAGATAATTTGATATATGAATGAATCTAATAGAGCATATAAGAAACATGGAAACAGCTAAGAAACGTGCAGATATTCCTATCAGATTCTGTCAGAAGAAATTTCCCTCTCGGCACAAAATATTTAGTTTTCGAAGATAATATTATTTGTTTTAAGATACTTGTTCCGTAACAATTATTCCGGGCGAACACAAATATCCCGTAGAGAACCTGTTTAAACTTGCGAAACAACATAGGCATAGGAAACTTGTGGAAGGATTGTTTTTGTGTGTTTTTTTATTAATAGTCATATCATAATATATATTTGTCCGATTTTAACAAATTTTTTATATAGATTACAGCCGTCTGAGGCTGTTCATATATTTGTATACTGACAATGTAATTATAGACTTGAAAATCACTTTACAAACATTGTTCTATTTATTTTTACTTTCATTTTCAAGGGAAACACGGTCTTATTTTTAGCAATTGAACGGAATAATTGTGAATTGTTGAATCTTTTATTTGATGTTGGCTGTGATGGAAATATTCGCAATAATGAGGTAAATATCAAAATAAAATAAAAACACTTGTCGGATAATATCAAATTGAAAACTTTGGGTTGACAATACTTCAGATAACATCCTTGTATTGTTTACTGGCTTTTTAAAAGATCTTCAACAATGAGTGAAAAACCTGTTTGATCAGTTGAACTGTATTCAAGTTTTATTTAAAAAAATACATATATGAAGTACAGCAACTGATTTTAAAGTACATGATGACATTTCTTCCTATCTGCAGTCTCAGCAGCTTCGAGCATTCTTTGATGCGGTATAATATTATTTTTGTACCTTGCCATTTATTATCTTTAATTCTGTTTTTCAGAATGCTTTTCTTGTACAGACTTTTATTGTGTGTTATACTTCTGAATCTATCTTTTGCTTGTTATCAATTGGTTTAACATCTTTTATTTTTAACTTTGCATGAAAGATTTGCAATCATACAAGTTTTACTACAAAAAAGATCTAATGGAAATGATACATTGTATATTGTAATTTGTGTATATTAATAAAAGTACCAATTTGAAAAATATATTTCATTTTAAATCATATGCTATATTTGTTGATTTGTGCAAACAGGGACTATCATGCAAAGAATATGCTTTAAATATCAAATCAGACAGACATAGTGTTATCAAGACACTTTTAACATCTGGATGTATCAGTTACTCTGATATAACAAGTCGGGATAACAAGACAGCAATGCAATTGAAGGTACGCTTTAAAGTGACATTTTATCCCCAAAAAAATAAGATGTGGTTTGATTGCCAATGAGACTACTCTCCACCAGAGGCCAAATGACGCAGAAATTAGCAACTATAGGTCACCGTACGGCCTTTAACAATGAGCGAAACCCATACAGCATAGCAAGCTATAAAAGGCCCCGAAATGACAAATGTAAAACAATTCAAACGAGTTAACGGCCGGATTTATGTACATAATAATAAACGAAAAACAAAAATGATATACAGCAGCAAACGACAACCACTGAATTACAGGCTCCTGACTTGTGACAGTCATACACAGAATGTGGCGGGGTAAAACAAGTTTTACTTATTATATTGTATTTATCATAATACTTGTAGCAAATAAATCTGTAAGATGAAGAATTATACATATTTTACCAGCATTTTAGCATATTTAAATTCATATGTTGAAATAAAGGTTAAAAGAAACGTACTAGCGGTTGGTGTAAAATAAAAAAAAGTGTAATTTCTTGATAAGTTCATATTCTGTAAATATACTTTTTATAAAATGCTAAATTATATGAAACACGAAGGTTTGTATTACCCTAGGCATAGATTGCCGTAGCCATATTTGGCACAACTTTTCTTAATTTTCGAATTTGAATGCCCTCTAACTTCGTATGCGATTTGGCTTTCTAGCTATTTTCATTCGAGCGCCCCTGAATGAAGACGAAACGCGTCTGGAAGTACAAATCATAAGACTTATATCTTTGATGAGTCATTCTATACGTATTAACTGCTTCAAGAGCATTTAAAAAAAAAATAACAGGATGTTGACCATAGAATTTCATAATTTGACAAGACAGAAAACAAAAAATTGGCAGTTGTGATGTTTAATTACTAGTATACTAATATTGCAAAAATATGTAAAACAACTATATCAGAACACTATATTATTTGACTATTAAAATAACTTTATACTTAAAACATGTAAAGTACAGTGTGTTTTTTTTTTCAGGAAAGAGAAGATATTGCAGGCAAGTAAATTTTCTTTTGCTCAAATATAATCAGAATACAGTTAGGATCAGTTACAACTTCTCTTCAGAACTGTCAGAATAATCTGTCATAGAACTGTTCTAAACTGTCCTAAAGCAGTTCTATGGTAAAACAGGAAAACAGCTGTTCTAGGGCAACAATCTGAATCTTGAACTGTCAAAATCTGTTCTAGGGTGATACCGTCGTAAAATGTTATAAGAAAGAATGCGCTCTGTCCTTAAGTAGAACTGTCCAGATCTGTTCAAGGATAGAACTGCCAAAACATGTTTTAAGGTAAAACTTACAAAACTGTTCTAAATTTGTTCAAGACAAAACAACTGTTGTCAGAAGCTCAGTAGAACTGTTTAGAAAAGTTAATGGTAAATATAAGAGGGATCAGAACCGATCCAATCTGTAAGGTTTTTTAATTCATGGGATTATTCTGAAAAACTGTCGACTAAATTAACTTTAATGCCGACACGGCATAGGGTATTTTTCTCTCTTTTCATCTGAAAGTTTTAATGGTTTTTTTTTCATTTTCCTTCTTTTTGTCGTTACTTCAAGTTGTAATCACTTGTTCTCTTTTCAAATGCACAGTCTTGTATTCTTTTTTCCACTCCAAATTTCAAATAATTTCAGATAATTTTGTATCTTTCTGCGATAGAGCTTTGTTCATGACATCAACACAAAGTCAACACCATATATCGCAATGGCGTCAGAGTTATCCGCCGAATAAATGTAAGTGGTTTAGAAACAAATGCAGTTTTGTCATTTAATGTTAGCCTTTTTAGCAATTTTTATAAATAGTAAAAACATTCATTGCACCGATGTATATGGAACATTTTTAGTATGATTGTTTTTTTTCATTGAAAATACCAATCCTTCACACATTGAATTCCAATTAACAATATGTTTAAACATATCTAAAAATTAAGTAACACGTGTTGAATAACATAAGGTAACAGTTATTTTGTAAACTATTTGGTCAAGTACAATAAAAAAAAAAATAATAACGAAATATATTTCATGTAAAATTATTTTGTTTTCTCTCAATCGATTTATGACTTTGAACAGCGGTATACTACTGTTGCCCTATTCATCGATAAATTAATTTTTGTTTTCAAACTTTTGTTTTTCCTTCTTTTTGAAACGACAGGGTGAGGGTCTGAGGTAAATCTTCGTGATATTTGTTGTGATTAAGATAAATGATATTGTATCAAATTTCATCTTTGTCCTATTTTTATCAAATACTTTTTTTAAGATTGGTTCTCCAAAGTAAACCTGATATGTGATCACATACACATTGATTGTATCATTGATGGAAGATTACAGTTTGCCTACGAAACATTGAAAATTTTGACCTCAAAAGGAACAGATGAACAAAATCGTAAGGATTTATTTTTTCCAAAGCATTAATTGAATATGAAATATATTTTAACCAAAGAAAGGGACAAACAAGAAGTATACAACTTGGTATAAAAGCTTGGACAATAACACATGTTTAATGTATGTACATTCGGTAACTGAACAGAAGTACCGTGCACATCTAAACGAAGTGTTCAGTTACAACATGAAAATCATCATCTTTAACCTTTTAAATTCAAACTTTAGACATGCATATCAGAGAAACTGAACAAAATGGAATCTCATTTGATTGATGTATTTCAGTATATATCGTTTTCGATTGCATATATTGTAATATGTAAATATTTCTTTCTTCACAAGTACTTGAATGTCTTTTGCGAACATGAAGACTTAGTTTACAGTCTTTTGTTAATTGTTTGTTTTGACATTTGAAATCTTTTTAATGAAGACCTAGTTTACAGTCTTGTATTAATTTTTGTTGTGACATTTATAATATTTTGTTATTCTCATTTAAAAGGTGACGTTAAAGATGCCGAATTTGTCGAAGATCCTCACCCATTTAAGGCAGAAGACCCAAAGGCAATTACAGAATTTGAGTTATTATTAACAACAAAAAATATGATAAAGAACAAAGCTGATATAGAACAAATAACACATGGAGGAAATTCAATGCTTCACCTATCTATTAAATACAAGCATAAATGTTTGTTACGATTTCTACTTCATAATGGTGGCAATCCGTACAAGCGGAACCGGAAGTCTCTTTCACCATTACAAATGGCTTTTAAAATCAATGAACAGGCACTTGTCATTCCTATGTCTTATTATATTCTACGAGACTTTACAAAATGTGTGTTCTTTTCTGTTGACGGGAAGGATAAAGTATGGACAGGATGGAAATGTGAATGTAAACGTCACACATTAGAGGAAAGAGAACTGTGTTCAATGAATTTTATTGTGGTGGTTGAAACTGACAGCACCAAAGTTCCTGGTAACTATTCTTTCAAAGGACTAGATGTTATATTTTATCAACCTGCAAATCAACACAGAGAACTAGATTATGTTCTGTCAGATTTCAATAACATTTTAGACAACGATAATTTATCATTTTGCCCAGAGTTACAAAAGAGAGACTTGCAATATTTGTTTGAAAAACATAGCAATCTCAGATTTATCTGTCCATCGGCATTGCGATCAATAAATTTTTCAGACCCACATCGCGCTCATGAAATAAAACGGGAACACTGTCTTTGGTTTATTCTGAAGTATAAGGGTATTATACCGATTGAGGAGAGTCACTTACCATGTGATATAGATGGAATGACAACTGACTGTTTACAACTGGCCGATGATACAGTTGCTTGGTTGACAGAAACAAATAAGTCATATCGACTAATATCACTTCAAAACCATGTAAATCAAGCTTCACTTATAGCAGCACCTTGTGATGACAGTTTTCAAGCTTTAGTTAAAATTGTTGATCGTGATGCCCGGGTTACTTTATCAAATGAAACGTTTAATCAAGACTCCACAGATGAATACATTCCTGTACAAAAAGCTATATTTACCTTTCCACTCGATCATTTAAATATAAATTTAGATACTGATTAATGATTGCTGTGCATGACTATGTTGACATGCATCAGTACTATATGTATTTGGAACAGTTCCGAAGTGTTAGTTGATTAAAAGTTGTTAGTAAAAGTATATGTTTATATAGATTCTTTTTACATTTAACTCTGGATTACATAGCACAATTTACGACTTAATAAACTATTTTAATTCATCAGAAAACATTCCAAACAACTGATAATACCAGAAGGCAATGTTAATATCACTGGCACCATTAGTGCAAAAAAACATATTTGGCAGTCGATAAATCATAGCACATCTTCTTATTCTTATATTAAACATGTATCCAAATTACAAAAATTCCAAAAGAAACAATGAACAATGCATAGACTCAGCATTTCGAATGTATTTTAATCTAGATGCCATCTAATTAACTATCGAGATGACCTCCGAAGCTAATGCCCTTTAAACAGATTTGTACAGGAGTAACACAACGGAACGGATATCCCTAGTACAGCAGAAACTGTTGACTCTTCCGAATTCATCTGATTTGATTTAAAATTTTGTTCGTGTAGTTTAATTTAAATGTTTTTGTGTAAAGTTTTGAGGATTGTTTTTTTCTTACCTATTCGTCAGAGCAAGCTTTAACATGGTTTTGTCAATGATATCTATATTCATTGTGAAAGACTTATCTTTTGGAGGAATTCTTAGATTGCGTTATTAACACAGCATTTTAAGGTAATATCAAGCAATATATAAACAAAACTATGAATCAGATCTTAAAATATTTTTTGTAGATTTTGTTTCTGTTTTTTGTTTGTTTGCTGTTTGTTTCAGGTTTTATTTATTTAGTTTTTTTATTGGTTTTTTATTCTATTTTATTTTTGGTGAAAAAAGGGGGGGGTGCATTTTACGGTGGTTGCTTACATCTGTGTCATTTGGTCTTTGGTTGATAATTGTTTCATATCCATTCTTCATATTTTTATAATAGCAGGAGATCCTTACACAGTCGACGCATCCAGTGTTGCTCCTCTTGGAGTTCATTAGACTCCCTTAGTTTCTTTTTTTTCTTTGTTTTGTTTATTCTTGATGGATTTATGAGATTTAAACATCTATAAACTTATGTTGCCTCTAAAGTTTTATTTCGATTACTAGTATAATGGTGCATATCAATAAACGTGAAGAAACCATAAAAAGATGCAATAAGACAGCTAACTGTGTTTTATGTGGCTTTCAAGTTGCAAATAAGTAAACAGCCAATTTGAATAGAGATTAATTCTGCCTTATTATCTGGGGAAACACTTAGGCGCATTAGAAGAGAGCCGAAAGATCCCAAAGGGATATTCAAACTCATAAGTCGAAAACGAACTGACCATACCATGGCAAAAAACGAAAACGACGAAAAGAAATGATTGTTTGTAATTATCATGCACTGGCGTGACATAATTAAACTGCAAATGTTGAAAGTCTTAACATGTTACCCCTTAGATGTTCAGGCTTGCTCATATTGTCTAAAAAGAAATTATATGATACCCAGCGTTAGCCATGCTCTATTAATAAATCTTTATAACCGATATCCTTGAAGATATAATTCTATTTCATTCTCTAGAGAAATTCACAGTTCAAGGATTAGAGAGTATAATTGTTATTTATTTAACATATATAAGCTATAATTATCTTTTTATATTCTTTCACAGTTTGGATTTAATACAAAAACAAAAATTATTAAAGTCTTATTCCAACAATTGACTAGAGTTTATATCTCAAAATAAATTGGTGCATACAGAATATCAACATGAACTTATTTTCATGAGCCATTAATATTGAAGTTGGTTTTAAAAATTTAACTATTCTAAAATGTATATAAGTCAGTTAGATACAGTCTTGTCACCCAATATTTAGCCGTTTGGTCGATATGCTTCTGTAAATACAAAAATAATGGTAGTTCAAATTGGAAAAGAAGGGACACACCAGTGGATGCCAAGGAGACAGTGATTCATTCATTAGGATAAGAAGAAACCCATTCGATTAAAATCCTTAAATTTCTCTTTCAGTTATACTGACGAATTTCCATTCCATTTACCTAATTTCATTTTCATGTTCAAATATTTCATTTCGAAGTATGAATAGTTATTGCTTAAATGGGATTATCTTTGAAAAAAATACACACGTGTTTTATGAAAGATTTGTCGGTGACTTATAGTAGGCATGTTTTTACTTGGTCTAAGCATTTCTCAATACAAAATGTGTTTCTTCGTCGACTTTTTACATCCATCTCACTTCCATGTAATTGTTGTAAGATTAATTTCACTGTTTGCCTAGTCACTCCATTCGTCACAACTCGGCCGATTTCGTATAGAAGGAGAGTAGCGGATTCACCCGAGGATTGCCGATTGTAGTCACTCCTGTCAAATTACAGGGTATATAACAACCATTCCATCGAACGTATCAGCAGCTCAGTAGTCAGCACATTTGTGTTGAATATCATTTATATGTTCATTTCTGTAAATTTACTGTTTATAAAATATTGAATTATTTAAAACCCAAGAAGAAATATAATGCATTAGCCGAATTCAGCACAACTTTTGGAATTTTCGGTTTTAAATGCTCGTCAACCTCGTATTTGATTTAGCCTTCCGACTGTCCGAACAATTGATGAGTTCTATGTATATGAAACGTGCGTCTGTCATACCACATAATAAGTCTCGTATATTTGATGAGTTTTGACACAATTTTCGGAATCTGTGTTCTCAATGTTTTTCATCTTCGTTTTTGATTTTGCCTCTCAACTGATTTGATTTGATCGTCACTGATGAGTCTAAACAAGACGAAACGCGAGTCTTGCATAACATATTTTAAGCGTTGATGGGATTTTGTTTTCAATTAATCTAGCAAATAGTAACTGAGTGATACTACAGACAATGCTTTGTCTACTTCATCTTTTAAAATATCTTGAAAATAGGGTTAGTTGAAGGATCCGTAAAAATATAACTTTACTATACTTATTTCAACGATTAAAATTACCCCTGCATGTAGTTTCCATTTATTTAAAGAGGCGAAATCTACCATAGGGATATTCAAACTCGTTCTTAGTTTCGGTATATTTTGGCCTTTGCCAGATTTCATATACGTTTTTGGAAATTTTTCGTTTTTAATTCTCGTTATTGCATTGGTGAGTTCCATGTAGACGAAACGCTTGTCGTGTGTACTAAGAGATGAAGAACAGCAATAAAAGCGCTGTTCCTTTGCTTTTTGTATGTTTTTTGGTTTGTTGTGCATTTACTGATTTTGTGTCATGAATGGATACCCCATATTTTTTGTTTTTCTATTAAATTATAAACGCGGTAGCTTTGATAACATTTTATATCATTGTGTTTATTAAAGAGACCTCATTACAACATACATTAATATGGTATTCCTATGATATATTTGACATGCTATCGATGTAATACAAAACATGTAAATTTTAATATGAAGCAAATCTTTGCAAAATGAATAAAAATTGTAAATGTGATTCGGTTAATAAGCAATCACCAATAATCTTTGATCATGAAGATGTGTTACACCTTTTAATTTCATAAAACATAATCAAATCGTTTTTGCTAACGAAATAAACGTTCAAATTAAAAGTACATTGTTTAATGAAAATCAATGATATAATACACCTAGATTAATTCTGTATGCAAATTTGATAGCTTTACGTAGGGTGCAAAATATGACGAAAGCAAGTTTGTGTTTGTATTCGACACGAAATCGTCTTTGCGTATTGCTTGAATAAGTTAACAAACATTAATTTTGCAAGCATGATGGTTTATAATTATTATTAGATATAGGTAAAATCTTACAATTGCTGAATTGTTTTAATTCTAAACACTATATATATTTTTTTCCATGACGGATGTTATGCCATTGTATCGAGCATGAAGTCCATTTCTGTAACATAGAATAAGAGTAATATGATCAGGTTTGTTATAAGGTTGATAAGGTTAACAAATGAAAAAAAAAATCAGCTGCCATGAAGTTACTGCGGTTTCAATCATTTTTGTTTTCACAATTTTCAAAAGATTTGTTTACATATTTACCACGGTCAGATGACGTAAAGAGGGAAGAGAGGACATACACTGATTCAACATATTTTGTATAGACCATTCAGGGTTTTTTCCCGAGCTATCACACCATCGCAACAGTCCAATAAATGATTTAAACCAATTAAGGATCAGCCAGTACAAACATTGATCAGTGTTGATTGGGCTAATGCTACGGATAGAAGTAAAATTACGAATTGTTGTCCATTTTGGAGTGTGTAAAATTAGTCTATAAAATTGTAAAATTTTGTATAAGGAGACAGCTATTTGATTTTCTCAGTAGAAAACATGTATGTTTTGCGGGACATAACTATAAAGTTGTGTTATAAAAGAAATATCAATTTTTTAGAACTTCGCAGAAAATTGTTCAAAAATACACTGTAAACTTTTTTTTAATAAGATAAATAATTATAATAATGTAACACTTAACCGAAAACAATCATTGTGTACAATCATTATCACGTGACATTTACATGTGTACCATAGATAGGTTGAAATCGGTCCAAGTGTCAAAAAGAGGAACATGGTTATCATTCAGCAACGATTTGTTGATGTAGTTCACTACGACTGTGACTAACGGTACTATTAGCTTTGTATTCAATAATTCCACCACCAGGTCGTTTGATTCTACATTCAACATTTTTTTTATGGAAAACAGACTTTCTTTCAGATCCTGTTTGCAGCCTAATATCGATTTTGTCATCAGCAAATTAAAACATAACTAAATTTGTATTCTTTTCAAACGGGATGTTTAAAGACACACCCACGTTCATTTTGATCTATAAAGAGGTTAAACTCCTAACTATCCTACTGTCTGTCGATACATTTATTTTTGGCATTGCACTAGTCATGTCTTCTTTGACTGTCCATGACGTTAAAATACTAAATCCCTGAGATGTGTTTTAGTTGATTTTAGTCTCTGATGCATGATTTTTTATTATTAATTGTTTTGGCTTTTAACTAGCTGTCAGTAACTGCGAGTACTCTCAAATCGTACTTTCTTGTTTATTTGACCTGTTGATACTAATTGTAATGCTTTTTTTGTTATTTAATGTTATTCAGGGTTATATCTGGTCTATATACCAGCTTTGATAAGTGTTTGGTACTAATATAAATTTCCACTTCGTACTATGAACATCAAAATTATTTATTTTGTTAAAATATTTCCTTTCTCTATTGTAACTGTATACGTATACCTAACAACAAAATTATTTTATTTACCTGTGTTTAAAGTTATTGCAAATGGCTGATATTTTTGTTCGAGCATATTGTTTTTCTTAAATTGTTTAACATTTCATACCGATATAACATGTTACTTTTATTATTCTTCCCTTAGTTTATTTATTTTGAATTTACATTGTATCATAGGTCAAATTTATTTGTTCAGTGTATGTTCAATGGTGTTAATATGTCCTTTGATTGAGTTAAACTATTTCAGTTGATATTTTATAGTGTGTTTTTCTATGTTGTGATGTTACACTATTGTTTCAGAAAAAGGGTGAAGGTTTGGTACCATTAAAACGTTTAAACCCGCTGCATTTGTTTGCACCTGTCCTAAGTCAGGAATCTGATGTTCAGTAGTTGTCGTTTGTTGATGTGGTTCATAAGTGTTTCTCGTTTCTCGTTTTTATATAGATTAGACCGTTGGTTTTCCCGTTTGAATGGTTTTACACTAGTAATTTTTGGGGCCCTTTATAGCTTACTGTTCGGTGTGAGCCTAGGCTCCGTGTTGAAGACCGTACTTTGACCTATAATGGTTTACATTTATAAATTTTGACTTGGATGGAGAGTTGTCTCATTGGCACTCATACCACATCTTCTTATATCTATTGTAACACACGACAATTAGGAATACAGGTTATGGTCAAATTAACAAAGATTGGATGACTCTGTCTAAATGATTCATTAGTTTATTTGCTCTTAGACCAGTTCATTGTTTTGGATTATGTAAACAAGAAAATTTGTAAACGAATTGTATTGTAAGATGGTGCAAACGGGATCTCCGTTATAACTCCCAGTAATCAGTCTTATTATAGCAGAGTTCTAACTGTGTAAGAACAATTTTATTTCTTTTGAAACCATACATCTTTTTTCTTTTGTTAGGCATTTAAATAAAAGAAAGCCTTGCTTTAATATATATCAGAAACATGTTTACTGCAATATGATGCTAGGTATTTTTAAAAACTCTATTACCTACAGAAGAATCTCAAATACAAACGGTCATTCTTTTTATCTATGTAAAGGAACGAAACCCAAAATGTCTAAAAAACTACCAAATTTGTCTTACATTGTTCAACTTTATCAGTTTTGGTTAAACTCAAACTTTGTGTTAATAACATTAACGGTTCCAATTTTACTGCACCAGATGCCGACAAATGATGTCTTTTCGTTGATGCTAGAGACAAAATATTTGAAAATCAAACACTTATTCAAAATATGAAGAACTAATAAAAACAAAAAGGACACAGCGTATAGCCAAAGCTGGGTACGGAATCAGAGATTTGCATGAGGGAGATATATTCCTTAATCTAAAATAATTTCAAAACAGCAAATTTCAATAACACAATATCCGTATTTTAATGCCAGTACAGAAGAACTGGCTACTAGTCTGGTGATACCCTCGGGGAATAACAGTCCACCAGCAGAGGTATCAACCAAATAGTAGCAATAACATTAACGGTACAAGTTTTATTGCATTAGATGCGCATTTCGGCAAATGATTTCTCCACAGTGATGCTCAAAGTTTAAATATTTCCAAATCCAAAACTAATTCATATATTGAAGAGCTGATAAAACCAAAACAGACAAAAAGTCTAGAAAAAGCCGGGTGAAGTATGAGAGCTTTGTATGAGGGAGACATATTCCTTAATTTAAAACAATTTAAAAAATTGTGTTTCAGCAAATTTCAATAACAAAATGTTCGTTTTTCATACCAGTGCCGAAGTACTCGCTATTTGACTGGCGATACCCTCGGGAACTTAAGTCCACTAGTAGAGGTAGGCGGTAATGGAGCCTTTTCCTCAATTCCTCTACTCATATCGTAAACTTGTATGATGGGTCGTTTCATAATTCAGACATTTTCATATATGTGGTTAAATTTTGGGGGTACGAAGTGAGATTTATTTTTCAGTAATTGAGCATACTCCGAAGCTTTTTGTGAACCGGCTTCTGGAGGTAAAACATTCCTTTTTTCACACAACAAGTTCGTTGAAATTGTTGTTCTTAACATACATTTAATAACTCCAGAGTTTTTACACCTTTATTCTATGGTCCTCTTCCGCAAATCAGCACAAGCAGTTTAGCTCAGTCACTTGTTAATTGACACATGTCCACTATCACTGCAAAGAGATTTTTTGTTAACGTATATTTTCTAGATCCTTAATTTGACAAGCATTAGGGATGTTGACCCAGCTCTCAGAAAAGACCGAACACATTTAAACCAAATGCACAAATTACACTTGACTTGCGAATCGATACTAAAGATACCTTGTTGTTAATAACATTAACGGTACCAATTTTTGTGCATTGGATGCACATTTTGACAATAAATATATCTTCTTCTTGTAACAATATAGCTGACTGCATTGATAAAATATTTAAATAACAAATTTTGAGCATTATTCGTCATCTCGGGTTTTAAAATAATATAAGCTTCAGATTTAAAATTCCGCATGCAGGCAGAGTTTGCAATTAGGTGGTTAAAAAGAGTAGGTTCAGGGAGAGTCAAAATTTGTCTAAAATTTTCCATGACTTACATATCGTAACCATTTAACGACAAAATGTGTAATAATATCAGCCAAATCAGAATGTCAACAGATAATAATCTTCTTTTATAATGATGTCATCATGACGCCATAACATAGCTCACAATGATAAATTATCAATGAAAATCTTTATTTTGAGTCATTTTTGCCTCAATGGAAATGACTTTTGCTGCAGAAAACATATAGATCATATGCTAGAAACAACATATCTTTTGATAAATGAGTATAAAAGCCAAAAAATATATTTTTGTCAAAATTCTTTTGCGTTGCAGCTGAAGCCAATATGTTCGAGAAGGGAATCGACTTTGAACTACAAAAACATTGGCTAAAAATAAAATAACTGTGTTAAACTACATAATGTAAATTTGGGTTTTATATGCGAGATAGTTTGATATTTAAGGAAACATTTAGGCATTTCTGTCCATCCTTCTTTAGGCTCGTTTTGGGTGTGACGGTCGCCACTGTTTTATAAATTTGAGTGTCGCGAGTATCTCATGAAGGATATTCTTGGAACAAGCTTTGTGCTCAAAACAGGTATCACATTTTTATTCTGTGCTGAGATTTCATTTACGTAGTTATGGTATAAGATCAGTGCTTCGGCACTGACATATCAGAATTATTATAATTAACAAATTAGACGAATTAGACTTATTGCCAGGTTTGAACTACTAACATGAGCAACATGACGGGTGCCACATGTGGAGCAGGATCTGCTTATTCTTCCGGAGCACCTGAGATAACCCCCAGTTTTTGGTGTCTTGTGTACTATTATTTGTCTATTGGTCTTTTTTCTTTTTTAGCCATGGCGTTGTCAGTTTATTTTCGACTTATGAGTTTGAGTGTCCCTTTGGTATCTTTCGCCTCTCTTCTAAACTTCCCGTTTATATATAAAGAAATTATTAAAAACTAAGATTCAATTCCCAGGGCAAAGTTGATTTTTTTAACAGTTACAAATGTACTTGACTAGCACTAGACAAAAAATAATATAATTGAACAAAACAAATGTTCTCCTTCATTGGTGCATATAATTTTACCCCATGAAGGAGGAAAATTATATATTCACAGAAACTTCTCTTTCAGAGAGAATTAAGAAGTAAATTCAGTGACGCAAACCAAATACGATAATTTGTAGTTGTTTTCGTTAATTACAGATACAATTTCTGAAGACACAGATAAATGTTCATGATTTTGATCTACTGTTTTCCTGTATTGGAAATGATAAAGTACTCGAACTGCAAACAGACAGATAATTAAAGCAGTCTATTTTCTTCCGGACAATCTTCTGATTGTGTGGGTACTTAAGAATATCATAAAAAAAAAATCCCCAACTTCAAACCATTGAGTCATGTTATTTATATATTAATTTGAATTGCAGGTGCTCTGGTTTTAATTGATTGATTGTTGTGAGCTTAAATACCAGACAATATTTCATGCATACCCAGTATAATAATAAACTACAAATTAACCCAATAGATAGGTACTGCAAAATGGAACTACTGGGATGCTGGATAATGGATTTTGCGATCACTGAAAACCAAAACAGAAAAATTGTCCTATTTGCAAAGATGTATAAATACACTGCCACGTCTCTCATCCTGATTGATTTGGCAGCAGAACCTACCCATTGCCTTGAAGGATGATTTGTTCTCGTCTTGAATATGCTGAATTATTAGGGGGTAATTTGAATTTAAGTTAGGTAATAAAAAATTATTGACGTTCTTGTTATAGCATTAATTGTACCAGTTTTATTGCACCTGTTGTCTCTTCAGTAATGCTCGATGCCAAAATATTTTAAAGTCCCGAACCTAATACAAAATAAAATCATTGAAAACTAATAAAACAAAAAAGGTTATAAAGAAAAGCCAAACCCTGACAAGGAATCAGAGCTTTGCATGAGGGAGATAATTCCTTAATTTAGGGATATTGGTTTTCAAGTGATATTTTCAAATAATGATATAACATTTAAATACTGAATTAAGATATATTTGACATGAATGTCTCACCTGACTTTATGAAGAAATAATCGTACGTGAACGGCAATATAAAAATTTCTCAAGTTTGCACTGGAAAATTATCTCGCAAGCTTTTTATGTTCAGTATTTCTCAAAAGAAATTCCATGGTTATACCTATTACTGTTAACTACAGGTTTGTACACATTTAAGAAAGGCAGGTAGAGAGATTTTTGCAGAGTTCCATTCAAACTAAAAGAGTTGTGTTTCTTCTGTTCTCGACTCACAAGTTATCGTACGGTTGTAAAGCTACTATATTGGCAAAATCATTTCATATTAGTACGAAAGTTGATATATGAGAGCTGTTTGTCAATCTAAATTGTCAATGTAATATCAGTGGGATATCCAGTGAACAAAAACAAAAGAAAAATTACTCTTCTTATGATAGAGTCGAGAAAGTCAATAATAAAACAATGCCTGTGACGATACTGATCAAAAGTTATTTCCAATTAATAATTGTTCATTTTAAATAAATTAATTGTTAAACTTTGTTATAAGAAATATACATGCACATGCACGATGTTTTATTTTCAGTATGTATCGAGATAATTGCATTAGAAGCTTGTGAAACTGAAATTTAAAAACTGCAAAGCTTTGCTATATATTGATAAAAAAAAATCATGGAAAAAAATCATGAACATACAAAATCTAAAGATCTTTCGGGTCACCAATTTTCGGAGTGTTCCACAAAGTCCTTTGCATTTTACAAGTTCCCAAAGTATACTTATTTTTTCACACTTAAGTTATCGAGCACACCGGTCTGCTTTTGTCACATGTACATTCAATAGAGAAATATGGTCTTTTTGTGAATATAAAAATTTAAAAGTCTTTCTGTGCAGGTTAGGAAATTAAAGATAACTATTTTTATAAAGTAGGTATCTTTTTACTATTTTTTATACAATTTTAAGAAAAGGTCGTCTCGATTTTTGTACATGTATTTGCGGTCTTCTCGATCTATTCATATTCAATGTTTACATCGAGATAAGGTCAGTTTGAATTTGCTTAGTAACTTTATTTCAAAAGTGCCATTCTTTGCTGCATATCAATCGATTCCTTTGGAATTTTTTCCCTGACTTTCACTGATCCAGCTGTATATATATTCGGATAATTAGCATGTTCCAGAAAGGTATACAGCCAGTAGAAAAATAAATTGAAGTTGGTACTCCAGGAATTTATTCGCATAGCAACATTTCAAACCAATTTTACATCAAGCTTCTATAGCCTGCTGTACTCATCATTTGCTACTTAAGGAGGAAAATGATAACATTGAATGGAAGTTTTGTTTTTATTTCAACTTATTTCTATTTTAACTATTTACCAGAACGTTTTCCCGTGAATCCATAGTTGATAGCGTCCCTGCTAAAATGGGGCAAACATTGAGAAGATCTAGTTTTCAATATTTACAGGGGAGGTAATATTTTGTCACTAGATTTCCCACTGATATACGTATACAGATGCTTATTTGGTGACAAGATCGTTTGGGGAACAGTGATAGTAATGCCATATCTAAATCCTAAAAATTCAGTTTTGTTTAAAGCTAGATATATGATTATTTATCAATGAAACCATTATTTATTACTTTTTAAATGCGCACGGTAGTTGAGTATTGTTATCTTTTAATTCCGTCATTAAGATGTTTAAATTATGGGTGCTATGTATTACGGAAATAAATGCTGTTTATTTTACCTATTCAGATTGTCACTTTGTAACCGCTATCTCAATTGTAAATACTTTGCAGGAGGAATTTCTCTCAATATCATTGTATCATAGATTTTTTTGATTGAAAGAACACATTAATTACTTAGTTACTTCATCTACACATTCTCCGATTTTTAGTCTCTCAAATTTCGATTTTAACTAACGTCTTTGATATAATTTAGGAAATAATTACATATTGTGATAAATGAAAGAGGGATTTACTACTCAATTACTTAACGATCGAATAAATTTTTCTATACAAGATTGGTTTGAAATGTACTCAATGTTCATATAACTGTATAGAATTAGTTGATACATGTCATTACAATTTACACCAAAATAGTACTTTTAATTGTCATTTAGAAAGCGATATGTTTCTCAAAAAATTTCAAAGAAAAAAAAACGTAATCAGAAATTGATATTGATGCATTAACCTCCTACTCAAAAACGTTTCTGTTCATTGACACAATTAAAGGCTGTCCGTCTTATTAATGGAGAATTAAAGGTTGCATGTTGTATTTGGTCGAAAAATATTTTTTAAATTACAATGGAAGAAAATAGCAAAAAAACGTGCACCTTTTTGTAACAGAGCTCCGTGTAATTCTTATCTAGTACAAATTCCTAACTCTATATTCCAAAGGTATATGTTTACTTACATGGCACTCTTTAGATTTGAAACATTAATTTTATTTAGCCTAAGATCAATAATATCATAGCAAATAAGTAAAAAAAATCCACACGAAAGTATAGATTCGTCTAATTCGTTTGATGTGTTTGAGCTTTTGATTTTGCCATTTGATTAGGGATTTTTCGTTTTGAATTTTCCTCGGAGTTCAGTATTTTTGTGATTTTACTATTTGCTAATGAAATATACACAATTGTATACATGGAGTCTATTGACCGCCTTATGACTTTGTTTAGGATAAAAATAATTTTTAAAAAAGAAATTGCTCTAAGAAAAGGAAGAATTTCGCCTTAAATTTATAACTTTCCCAATTAAGGTTAGAATAATCTTAAGCATTATATCAAAGATGCTGATGATGAAACTAATTCTCAGACTCATGGATATTATGATTTTCAAAGTAAGTTAAGACTTCAGGCACACAAAGAAACTTCCTGTATCACCGGACAGCTTAATTGCAACAGATTCCAGTTCATTAAGCGTTGTTGGTACCTATGAAATTTAAGTTTTAGATAATGCATATTTTTCTTGTCGTATAACACAAGAAGTGTCAGAATTTATCAAATGACAGACCGACCGTAGGTAGCTCCGTAGGGCAATTTTGACAGCACGAGGTGTGTTATACTACAAGAAATACCTCAAAATATGCATTATCTGACTAATATACCGTCAACAAATATTATTTTCTGCAAAGATTTTCAGAAATTGTATCATAATTTATAGATCACATTGAATTGGGATATTCTGTTCCTAAGCGTTTATGTATAACCACGCCATACGGCTCATTTTAATGTGAAAATAAAACTCATTCATTAATCTAGATGTAAACGGTAGAAATCACTGTCTAGTTACAATATAAATGTAATTGAATGAAGCAAGAAGCAAATGAGTTGTTAAGTATGAAAAAATACAAGTCACTTTGTAAGTAATTTATTACATAAGCGGTGCTATGTTTTTTTCTCTTGTTTCATATAAAAGTAAGAAGATGTGGTATGATTGCCAATGAGACACGTATGACATTTTATCGCGAAAAGCAGATTATTTTTCTAAATTAAATTAACGAACTATTCAGAATAATAGTTTTTCTCTTATGTCTGGTAATACAATTTTTATTCACATATTGAGAATAAGGATAAAATATTATAGCTCCTGCTTCTTTAAAGAACGTGCCTGTTCCCCTAAAGAAAATAGGCATATTTTGTCATTTACAGTAGAATTATTAACACACGAATCAAATGTTTTAGTACTCTGTAGACTGCATTTTAATCAAGGTAAATAATGACCTGACGAAGGTCATTGTTTTATGCCTTGAAGCACATTTCACAGAAACTTTGTATCGTCTATGTTGTTTCTTCAAAAGATTGACCTGTCGTTCTGAAAGGAAATAACTCCATATAGGTATATACATAATAATAATATTTAATTTTTGGCTACACAATGTTACTTCAGATCTAATAAGATACCTTACTTATTCCAAAGATACTGAATTGCTAGTTTTACGGGTTAAAAGGAGTTACTGTAGCGATAGTAAGAGAAACATCGTCAAGGAAACAACTCCTAAACGAAAAGGTTTTTGTACACAGGTCTTAGCCAAATGAAAATCAACTGTTCGATATTATGCACCAAATATTAGTTTAATATGACGCGCAAGCAAAACAAAAGAACAAAATAAATAAAACAAAACCAAAACCAAAAGATATTTGACCCTTACTCTTTTCAGTGTTAGCATACCTTTAAAATTCGCATTTTGACCTTTTTATTAACTTTTTTACCCTTTGCAAAGAAATGAATAAAAGTAAAACTGTACATTTAGAGCAATTACAAAAAATCCATGCAAATTAAAAGCTAAAAGAGTCAACAAGGAAATTGAAATTGATCGCCATTGATAATGAATAGAATCAGGTTAACGATATCATTTGTTAATTGTAAATTGACGACAGGAAAACTTGGTTCACGCTGTGCAAATATAGTCAGACTGTTGTTTCATCTATATATGTTTCAGATCACATCTCAAATATATATTGGTAGATAATTATCCTTTCAAATAGCTGATTTCAAATCAACGAATAATTCTACGTCAATAATTGG
Organism: Mytilus coruscus; assembly: GCA_017311375.1. NCBI lineage: Eukaryota > Metazoa > Mollusca > Bivalvia > Mytilida > Mytilidae > Mytilus > Mytilus coruscus. The sequence goes on along the minus strand of CM029596.1, from coordinate 104,187,917 downwards.
CTATCAAAGTGAAACTTTTGAGTATGCGACGTAAATAGTCGTTTTGTATGTATTAGTATAATGCTGAAGGAATTGTAGGAATTGGCAAACACAATGTAAGTAAGATTATTGATAAGCATGTGTCTTATATTATATTATATTATATATATAGAAAAGTTAAAATACAATATGAAGTAATATTGGTTTATTTTGTCAGTTTTGTGACTTCCCTTTTGAATATACCCTGGAGTTCGGTATTTTGTTATACTTTTGTATCATATTCATCTTGTCTATCTTTTGAAAACTATCTGTTTCAGGGCTTAAATAATTGAAAATTGAACATACTTAAAGAATCTGCACTGTTTTGGACAACGGTAAACTACTGTGGCTTTAATTTATAAATAGACAAGCGACATCTATCCATCTGTTTTTTTTTTGTGTCGCTTTTTAACCAAACAAATTTGAATTTTACATGACTAATGGATTACGAGAAGGGTGGCACTTTTCAAGATGGAAATTATGCACATCTTACTGCAGGCCATATTTAGTGAATAAAAATCTAAGCGGTTTGTGATTAAACAAATATACGGATTACAATTTTCAAAAATAGTATCCTAAACTTATAATGAAATGTATTCAGATTAAAAGTTGCCAGATTGATAATCATTATACACTGAACGAACCTAACAACCTTTATACTAATGACTAAAACTTTAGATTTGTAAGAGACCAGACAAGGAAACTCAATAAAATGAGCACAAACATCACTTCAATTTATATACATTGAAGATGCACCCTCTGTTATTTGTGTAGTGAAACCACACATACTGTTATTGACCTGTCGACCGCAAAACGTTTATCTTATATTGTGTGCTAATGTATTTTATGTAGCTGTGAGCATGGTTGTTCAGATCATATCTTACGGAATATTGCCGTTTGTATTTGAAAACCTAAGACATATAGTGAAGTACAGCATAATGCTTATCATTATCACTATACAATCCAATGTTTTCAAGTTCAATTTTCTCCGAACCTTCAAATATTTTATGTAAATGATGTGAAAAGTTCTTCACAAATTTTCTCAGTATAAAGTTTTAGAAGCATTGCATGCAAGGATGAACTTTAAAGCTTTTGTTTTTTTAATCTAAATAAAATATGTTATTTCTTAATTGAATACTTAGTGTAGTCAAAATGACTAATTTTCTCTCAAATGCTGCTGCATCATTCTCATAATCAAATGTAAAGAAGCTGAAACCCGCCTTCAGACGCTGGATTTTCTCGCTGTTTTGAAGACCCATTGGTGGCTTGGGCTATTTTCTGCTCTTTGGTCGGGTTGTTGTCTCTTTGACACATTCCCCATTTTCATTCTCAATTTTGATATAAATGATTGGCCACTGTTTCAATAATTGCTATGTGAAAACTCACAAATGACTTCCAATACATCTGTAAGATTTGCCTCAGATCTACTTCCATAAGCTAAACAAAATATCGAGCATGCGCATAAATATACACGGATTTAGATTTTTTTTATCGTGATTTGGTTTATTCGCTTAAATAACAAGAAATTTTCTCATTTTTTGTTTGTCATGGTATTGTCTGAATTGCTTCGACTATGGTTTTTGTTCCCTTATAATCCACTCTGTAAATTTATTGTTGATAAAAGTTGAAATATTCAAACTCTAATTAAGGTTTTCTATCCCCAGATATAGATTTACTTAGCAATATTTTGCATAACTTTTGGAATTTTCGGTTGGTAATGCTCTCTATCTTTGGATTTGATTTGGCCTACAAACTGGTTTGGTTCGAGCGTCAAAGTGAGTCTTGTAGATGAAACACTCATCTGGCGTACAAAATTATAAGACTGGTATCTGATGAGGTCTCACCTCTTGAAGAAATTGTTGTCTTTTGTATTATTGTGTTGTAAGGATTATTATCATAGCAAATAAGTAAAAAATCCACACGAAAGTATAGATTCGTCTAATTCGTTTGATGTGTTTGAGCTTTTGATTTTGCCATTTGATTAGGGATTTTTCGTTTTGAATTTTCCTCGGAGTTCAGTATTTTTGTGATTTTACTATTTGCTAATGAAATATACACAATTGTATACATGGAGTCTATTGACCGCCTTATGACTTTGTTTAGGATAAAAATAATTTTTAAAAAAGAAATTGCTCTAAGAAAAAGGAAGGAATTTCGCCTTAAATTTATAACTTTCCAAATTAAGGTTAGAATAATCTTAAGCATTATATCAAAGATGCTGATGATGAAACTAATTCTCAGACTCATGGATATTATGATTTTCAAAGTAAGTTAAGACTTCAGGCACACAAAGAAACTTCCTGTATCACCGGACAGCTTAATTGCAACAGATTCCAGTTAATTAAGCGTTGTTGGTACCTATGAAATTTAAGTTTTAGATAATGCATATTTTTCTTGTCGTATAACACAACAAGAAGTGTCAGAATTTATCAAATGACAGACCGACCGTAGGTAGCTCCGTAGGGCAATTTTGACAGCACGAGGTGTGTTATACTACAAGAAATACCTCAAAATATGCATTATCTGACTAATATACCGTCAACGAATATTATTTTCTGCAAAGATTTTCAGGAATTGTATCATAATTTATAGATCACATTGAATTGGGATATTCTGTTCCTAAGCGTTTATGTATAACCACGCCATACGGCTCATTTTTAATGTGAAAATAAAACTCATTCATTAATCTAGATGTAAACGGTAGAAATCACTGTCTAGTTACAATATAAATGTAATTGAATGAAGCAAGAAGCAAATGAGTTGTTAAGTATGAAAAAATACAAGTCACTTTGTAAGTAATTTATTACATAAGCGGTGCTATGTTTTTTTTCTCTTGTTTCATATAAAAGTAAGAAGATGTGGTATGATTGCCAATGAGACACGTATGACATTTTTATCGCGAAAAAGCAGATTATTTTTCTAACATTAAATTAGCGAACTATTCAGAATAATAGTTTTTTCTCTTATGTCTGGTAATACAATTTTTATTCACATATTGAGAATAAGGATAAAATATTATAGCTCCTGCTTCTTTAAAGAACGTGCCTGTTCCCCTAAAGAAAATAGGCATATTTTGTCATTTACAGTAGAATTATTAACACACGAATCAAATGTTTTAGTACTCTGTAGACTGCATTTTAATCAAGGTAAATAATGACCTGACGAAGGTCATTGTTTTATGCCTTGAAGCACATTTCACAGAAACTTTGTATCGTCTATGTTGTTTCTTCAAAAGATTGACCTGTCGTTCTGAAAGGAAATAACTCCATATAGGTATATACATAATAATAATATTTAATTTTTGGCTACACAATGTTACTTCAGATCTAATAAGATACCTTATTACCTAATTGCTAGTTTTTACGGGTTAAAAGGAGTTACTGTAGCGATAGTAAGAGAAACATCGTCAAGGGAAACAACTCCTAAACGAAAAGGTTTTTGTACACAGGTCTTAGCCAAATGCAAATCAACTGTTCGATATTATGCGCCAAATATTAGTTTAATATGACGCGCAAGCAAAACAAAAGAACAAAATAAATAAAACAAAACCAAAACCAAAAGATATTTGACCCTTACTCTTTTCAGTGTTAGCATACCTTTAAAATTCGCATTTTGACCTTTTTATTATCTTTTTTACCCTTTGCAAAGAAATGAATAAAAGTAAAACTGTACATTTAGAGCAATTACAAAAAATCCATGCAAATTAAAAGCTAAAAGAGTCAACAAGGAAATTGAAATTGATCGCCATTGATAATGAATAGAATCAGGTTAACGATATCATTTGTTAATTGTAAATTGACGACAGGAAAACTTGGTTCACGCTGTGCAAATATAGTCAGACTGTTGTTTCATCTATATATGTTTCCAGATCACATCTCAAATATATATTGGTAGATAATTATCCTTTCAAATAGCTGATTTCAAATCAACGAATAATTCTACGTCAATAATTGGCTATCAAAGTGAAACTTTTGAGTATGCGACGTAAATAGTCGTTTTGTATGTATTAGTATAATGCTGAAGGAATTGTAGGAATTGGCAAACACAATGTAAGTAAGATTATTGATAAGCATGTGTCTTATATTATATTATATTATATATATAAAAAAGTTAAAATACAATATAAAGTAATATTGGTTGATTTTGTCAGTTTTGTGACTTCCCCTTTTTGAATATACCCTGGAGTTCGGTATTTTTGTTATACTTTTGTGTCATATTCATCTTGTCTATCTTTTGAAAACTATCTGTTTCAGGGCTTAAATAATTGAAAATTGAACATACTTAAAGAATCTGCACTGTTTTGGACAACGGTAAACTACTGTGGCTTTAATTTATAAATAGACAAGCGACATCTATCCATCTGTTTTTTTTTTGTGTCGCTTTTTAACCAAACAAATTTGAATTTTACATGACTAATGGATTACGAGAAGGGTGGCACTTTTCAAGATTGAAATTATGCACATCCTACTGCGAGCCATATTTAGTGAATAAAAATCTAAGCGGTTTGTGATTAAACAAATATACGGATTACAATTTTCAAAAATAGTATCCTAAACTTATAATGAAATGTATTCAGATTAAAAGTTGCCAGATTGATAATCATTATACATTGAACGAACCTAACCTAATCTTTATACTAATGACTAAAACTTTAGATTTGTAAGAGACCAGACAAGGAAACTCTGTAAAATGAGCACAAACATCACTTCAATTGATATACATTGAAGATGCATCCTCTGTCATTTATGTAGTGAAACCACACATACTGTTATTGACCTGTCGACCGCAAAACGTTTATCTTATATTGTGTGCTAATGTATGTTATCTAGCTGTGAGCATAAGCTTGTAATAAGATGGTTGTTCAGATCATATCTTCCGGAATATTGCCGTTTGTATTTGAAAACCTAAGACATATAGTGAAGTACAGCATAATGCTTATCATTATCACTATACAATCCAATGTTTTCAAGTTCAATTTTCTCCGAACCTTCCAATATTTAATGTAAATGACGTGAAAAGTTGTTCACAAATTTTCTCAGTATAAAGTTTTTAGAAGCATTGCATGCAAGGATGAACTTTAAAGCTTTTGTTTTTTAATCTAAACAAAATATGTTATTTCTTAATTGAATACTTAGTGTAGTCAAATTGACTAATTTTCTCTCAAATGCTGCTGCATCATTCTCATAATCAAATGTAAAGAGCTGAAGCCCGCCTCCAGACGCGGGATTTTCTCGCTGTTTTGAAGACCCATTGGTGGCTTGGGCTATTTTCTGCTCTTTGGTCGGGTTGTTGTCTCTTTGACACATTCCCATTTTCATTCTCAATTATAATATAAATGCTTGGCCACTGTTTCAATAATTGCTATGTGAAAACTCACAAATGACTTCCAATACATCTGTAAGATTTGCCTCAGATCTACTTCCATAAGCTAAACAAAATATCGAGCATGCGCATAAATATACACGGATTTAGTTTTTTTTATCGTGATTTGGTTTATTCGCTTAAATAAAAGAAATTTTCTCATTTTTGTTTGTCATGGTATTGTCTGAATTGCTTCGACTATGGTTTTGTTCCTTATAATCCACTCTGTAAATTTATTGTTGATAAAAGTTGAAATATTCAAACTCTAATTAAGGTTTTCTATCCCCAGATATAGATTTACTTAGCAATATTTTGCATAACTTTTGGAATTTTCGGTTGGTAATGCTCTCTATCTTCGGATTTGATTTGGCCTACAAACTGGTTTGGTTCGAGCGTCAAAGTGTGTCTTGTAGATGAAACTCTCATCTGGCGTACAAAATTATAAGACTGGTATCTGATGAAGACTCACCTCTTGAAGAAATTGTTGTCTTTTGTATTATTGTATTCTAAGGATTATTGCTCATTCGTGTTAATCATACATCTTATGATACATCTATTGTGATTTTCTATATATGTGTAAATTTATTAGACAGCTTCGTTTAACTACAACTGCATAATCTCATCAGTACATTCAATATAAGTAATGAGAAAAATCTGTTCGTAGTCTTTAATCAGGCATGCTATCAATTAACTAATATCATTTGTTCAGAATGGAATTGAAAATCATCAATCAATAACATAAAGTGATTTTCGAATTTATTGAGGTACCTGACATAATGAAACAAGTTATATTAATTTTGAGAATTTTGAATGGTCCCGGATGGGTTAAGTAAGTCTAAACTCGGCGCGTCATAGTCGCGAATTATCGTGATTGTCAAGAAATGGTCGTCAAAGTTTGATAACTAGTGGAGTAATGTTGCGTCCTCTTAGGTATCATTGCAACTTTTTAACATTAAATAAAACCCATTGATCTCTATATTGTATTACGTTTCAATATTAAAATATCTTTTATTTGATAATGAATGACATGATATGGAGAGAGTTAGGACACTTTTCGAATTTTAAAATACTTTGATTTATTGAGGATCTTTACCTTAATACACATTTTATAAATATATGTAATATGGTATGAATTTTTCCACAAAATGCTAAATATGTGGAACCGGAAGCCAAAAAGTTTTTGTTGATTGCTTAGCTTAGGTTATATTACTTGGAAATCATGCTCTAAAATGTATTTTCACCATCATTATGTATTAAATCTTTAAATATCAAGTAGGAGTGCGTATTTATCTATATTATGTTTTGTGTATTTTTGTTTGTCATTTGGTCGTTTTTGGTTTTTTTTCCGTTCTGTTACCCAATTTTGGCCGCAACTAGATTTTGATTTTTTTACTTTAAACATGCAAAACCAGGTTACCTATTAAAATTGAATTGTCGTGAAGTACAAAAAGATTACATATTACACTTAAAACAATACTGTCTAGTATCTTAAAAATTTCTATGACGATGCATGCAAATTGAAGTCAACAGAGTAGACACCAAACAAAAATATTGACGATAGCAGATAAATGTAATCAACCTACATAATCGTGTGTTTGTAAATTATTTGTTATGTATTACAACGTCAGGAATATGACAGTTGTTTCAACTCGATTTGTTAGTTGATAACGTTTGATTTTGTCAGTTTTTCTGGACTTTCCCTTTTTGAATTTACCTTGGAGTTCGGTATTTTTTTTTTTATACTTTTTTACAATCATCACTTTTTTTTTTTATGACATTTCATAAAAATGGTTTTTCCTTTATTCATAAAAATGTCTTTATGATCAAAAACTGATCCATCACTATATTTGATATCCATTGAAATAGAATCTAGTTGTTCGGTCCCCTACGCCAGTCCATCCTATGGTCCACTAAAATTACGTTGGGTTTCCCAGTAAAAATACGTAGTAATACAAACTTTTGTGTCGGCAGGGCCCTCGATGGCCGAATAATCTAAGTAGTTCAACTACAGTAATCTTGCATGTTGCAGGTGAGTTCGACTGTGATCCTAATTGACTAGGATTGTCAGTTTACCTGCCGAAGAACGGTGGTTCTCTCAAGGCACTTCATCTTTCTTCGCCAATAACAACTGGCCTCCACGATATAACCAAGAGTGCTGAATGTGGTGTTTAACACCAACAAACAACCAATCAATCGCTTCTTCAGTATTAAGTTTCATATAGAGTTTTTTTGGACTTGTTTGTCTTTTCTTCGTCTTTCGCTTTTCGCCTTTGTGTTGTCAGATTCTCGACTAATGAAATTTAGATGTCCCCTTGTATCGTCCTCCTGGTTTTTTTTTACTTGTTAGTTTTTTTTCCCCCATATCAGTTTTGACTTCGAAAACAAAATCTTCATACATTTTATTGATATTTTGATGTGAAACTTCTGATTGTTCTGGTTGATCTAACACGATTGTTTGTTTTGCTACTGCAGACTCTATAAAGTCAGTCTTTCGGTATACTTTGTTAAGCATATTTAATTGTTTAACCTTTGAACATCAATGGATGTATTTACTGACTTAGTCTATTTATAAAACATTCAGGCACATATTCCATGTCGCTACCGAATGGTCAGGTACTTTTTTACTTAGATCATATCGACGGGTTTTCAATATTTTCGATGACAGTAGTAGCTTTTGTTAAAGTGAGACGTTAAGTGAGTCCAATATATCTTTGGTAAACCACAGTAGCCTACTATACTTGAGTAAAATGTTGACTCAAACATTATGTCTTTGCATAGTTTTTCGTTCGCCTAGTATACAACAATTAACATCAAATAGAAATTTACAAAAGACCTGACGTAACTATTTCACTTAAACTCGACTCGATATATATCACACTGTTTGACTTAAAGTCAACTATATCACCTATCTATTCCTTCCATTCATTTATAGAAATCAGCATGATCAGAACAGTGACTATAAAAGACACAGCGAAGACAGAATATGTTACCTTGTAGAACGGTATTTATCTGTGTCATACATCTTCCTTTAAAAACGAGAAACAGTCGAAAACAACGTAATAAATGTATATTCTCTTCCTTCAATGTCAATAATTCACAACGGTAAACTACTGTGGCTTTAATTTATAAATAGACAAGCGACATCTATCCATCCGTTATTTTGTGACGCTTTTAACCAAACAAATTTGAATTTTACATGACTAATGGATTACGAGAAGGGTGGCACTTTTCAAGATTGAAATTATGCACATCCTACTGCGAGCCATATTTAGTGAATAAAAATCTAAGCGGTTTGTGATTAAACAAATATACGGATTACAATTTTCAAAAATAGTATCCTAAACTTATAATGAAATGTATTCAGATTAAAAGTTGCCAGATTGATAATCATTATACATTGAACGAACCTAACCTAATCTTTATACTAATGACTAAAACTTTAGATTTGTAAGAGACCAGACAAGGAAACTCTGTAAAATGAGCACAAACATCACTTCAATTGATATACATTGAAGATGCATCCTCTGTCATTTATGTAGTGAAACCACACATACTGTTATTGACCTGTCGACCGCAAAACGTTTATCTTATATTGTGTGCTAATGTATGTTATCTAGCTGTGAGCATAAGCTTGTAATAAGATGGTTGTTCAGATCATATCTTCCGGAATATTGCCGTTTGTATTTGAAAACCTAAGACATATAGTGAAGTACAGCATAATGCTTATCATTATCACTATACAATCCAATGTTTTCAAGTTCAATTTTCTCCGAACCTTCCAATATTTAATGTAAATGACGTGAAAAGTTGTTCACAAATTTTCTCAGTATAAAGTTTTTAGAAGCATTGCATGCAAGGATGAACTTTAAAGCTTTTGTTTTTTTAATCTAAATAAAATATGTTATTTCTTAATTGAATACTTAGTGTAGTCAAAATGACTAATTTTCTCTCAAATGCTGCTGCATCATTCTCATAATCAAATGTAAAGAAGCTGAAACCCGCCTTCAGACGCTGGATTTTCTCGCTGTTTTGAAGACCCATTGGTGGCTTGGGCTATTTTCTGCTCTTTGGTCGGGTTGTTGTCTCTTTGACACATTCCCCATTTTCATTCTCAATTTTGATATAAATGATTGGCCACTGTTTCAATAATTGCTATGTGAAAACTCACAAATGACTTCCAATACATCTGTAAGATTTGCCTCAGATCTACTTCCATAAGCTAAACAAAATATCGAGCATGCGCATAAATATACACGGATTTAGATTTTTTTTATCGTGATTTGGTTTATTCGCTTAAATAACAAGAAATTTTCTCATTTTTTGTTTGTCATGGTATTGTCTGAATTGCTTCGACTATGGTTTTTGTTCCCTTATAATCCACTCTGTAAATTTATTGTTGATAAAAGTTGAAATATTCAAACTCTAAGGTTTTTCTATCCCCAGATATAGATTTACTTAGCAATATTTGGCATAACTTTTTATGAATTTTCGGTTGGTAATGCTCTCTATCTTCGGATTTGATTTGGCCTACAAACTGGTTTGGTTCGAGCGTCAAAGTGTGTCTTGTAGATGAAACTCTCATCTGGCGTACAAAATTATAAGACTGGTATCTGATGAAGACTCACCTCTTGAAGAAATTGTTGTCTTTTGTATTATTGTATTCTAAGGATTATTGCTCATTCGTGTTAATCATACATCTTATGATACATCTATTGTGATTTTCTATATATGTAAATTTATTAGACAGCTACGTTTAACTACAACTGCATAATATCATCAGTACATTTAATATAAGTAATGAGAAAAATCTGTTCGTAGTCTTTAATCAGGCATGCTATCAATTAACTAATATCATTTGTTCAGAATGGAATTGAAAATCATCAATCAATAACATAAAGTGATTTTCGAATTTATTGAGGTACCTGACATAATGAAACAAGTTATATTAATTTTTGAGAATTTTGAATGGTCCCGGATGGGTTAAGTAAGTCTATACTCGGCGCGTCATAGTCGCGAATTATCGTGATTGTCAAGAAATGGTCGTGAAAGTTTGATAACTAGTGGAGTAATGTTGCGTCCTCTTAGGTATCATTGCAACTTTTTAACATTAAATAAAACCCATTGATCTCTATATTGTATTACGTTTCAATATTAAAATATCTTTTATTTGATAATGAATGACATGATATGGAGAGAGTTAGGACACTTTTTCGAATTTTAAAATACTTTGATTTATTGAGGATCTTTACCTTAATACACATTTTATAAATATATGTAATATGGTATGAATTTTTTCCACAAAATGCTAAATATGTGGAATCGGAAGCCAAAAAAGTTTTTCGTTGATTGCTTAGCTTAGGTTATATTACTTGGAAATCATGCTCTAAAATGTATTTTCACCATCATTATGTATTAAATCTTTAAATATCAAGTAGGAGTGCGTATTTATCTATATTATGTTTTGTGTATTTTTGTTTGTCATTTGGTCGTTTTTGGTTTTTTTTCCGTTCTGTTACCCAATTTTTGGCCGCAACTAGATTTTGATTTTTTTTAATTTTTTTTTTACTTTAAACATGCAAAACCAGGTTACCTATTAAAATTGAATTGTCGTGAAGTACAAAAAGATTACATATTACACTTAAAACAATACTGTCTAGTATCTTAAAAATTTCTATGACGATGCATGCAAATTGAAGTCAACAGAGTAGACACCAAACAAAAATATTGACGATAGCAGATAAATGTAATCAACCTACATAATCGTGTGTTTGTAAATTATTTGTTATGTATTACAACGTCAGGAATATGACAGTTGTTTCAACTCGATTTGTTAGTTGATAACGTTTGATTTTGTCAGTTTTTCTGGACTTTCCCTTTTTGAATTTACCTTGGAGTTCGGTATTTTTTTTTTATACTTTTTTACAATCATCACTTTTTTTTTTTATGACATTTCATAAAAATGGTTTTTCCTTTATTCATAAAAATGTCTTTATGATCAAAAACTGATCCATCACTATATTTGATATCCATTGAAATAGAATCTAGTTGTTCGGTCCCCTACGCCAGTCCATCCTATGGTCCACTAAAATTACGTTGGGTTTCCCAGTAAAAATACGTAGTAATACAAACTTTTGTGTCGGCAGGGCCCTCGATGGCCGAATAATCTAAGTAGTTCAACTACAGTAATCTTGCATGTTGCAGGTGAGTTCGACTGTGATCCTAATTGACTAGGATTGTCAGTTTACCTGCCGAAGAACGGTGGTTCTCTCAAGGCACTTCATCTTTCTTCGCCAATAACAACTGGCCTCCACGATATAACCAAGAGTGCTGAATGTGGTGTTTAACACCAACAAACAACCAATCAATCGCTTCTTCAGTATTAAGTTTCATATAGAGTTTTTTTGGACTTGTTTGTCTTTTCTTCGTCTTTCGCTTTTCGCCTTTGTGTTGTCAGATTCTCGACTAATGAAATTTAGATGTCCCTTGTATCGTCCTCCTGGTTTTTTTTTTTTTTACTTGTTAGTTTTTTTCCCCATATCAGTTTTGACTTCGAAAACAAAATCTTCATACATTTTATTGATATTTTGATGTGAAACTTCTGATTGTTCTGGTTGATCTAACACGATTGTTTGTTTTGCTACTGCAGACTCTATAAAGTCAGTCTTTCGGTATACTTTGTTAAGCATATTTAATTGTTTAACCTTTGAACATCAATGGATGTATTTACTGACTTAGTCTATTTATAAAACATTCAGGCACATATTCCATGTCGCTACCGAATGGTCAGGTACTTTTTTACTTAGATCATATCGACGGGTTTTCAATATTTTCGATGACAGTAGTAGCTTTTGTTAAAGTGAGACGTTAAGTGAGTCCAATATATCTTTGGTAAACCACAGTAGCCTACTATACTTGAGTAAAATGTTGACTCAAACATTATGTCTTTGCATAGTTTTTCGTTCGCCTAGTATACAACAATTAACATCAAATAGAAATTTACAAAAGACCTGACGTAACTATTTCACTTAAACTCGACTCGATATATATCACACTGTTTGACTTAAAGTCAACTATATCACCTATCTATTCCTTCCATTCATTTATAGAAATCAGCATGATCAGAACAGTGACTATAAAAGACACAGCGAAGACAGAATATGTTACCTTGTAGAACGGTATTTATCTGTGTCATACATCTTCCTTTAAAAAACGAGAAACAGTCGAAAACAACGTTATAAATGTATATTCTCTTCCTTCAATGTCAATAATTCAATACAATACATATTGATTAAAATAATGATACACAGGAAACTGAAATTTGGACTTGCAATTTTGAAGTCTTAATCTCTATGTTTTACAATTTGTCTCCGAATCTCGCAGCTGCCATCTTGTAGATATTGTTGTACCTGTGAATATTATTTTTTTCTAAATTAAAATGTATTAATGGTTTCAATTAACACAAAAAAAAAAAAAAAGACTGGAAATGCACGAGAGACTGTCTTACAGCATAAATCATCTTACCCCAGGAATAGATTACTTTATTTGCATTTAGCAAAACTTTTCAAAATTTTGTGTCCTCAACGCTGAGCCTCTGCAATTTCGTATATATTATTTGCCTTTTTTTATTATTTTTTTTTAATCGAGCGTCAATCATGAGGCTTTTGTAGATGAAACGCGCGTCTGGCATACACGTTTTCAAGCCTGGTATCTATGATGAGTTTATCTAAATGGAATCAACTACAGTATGAATTTCATGATCTGATGGAAATCTACAAGATAAAAATCTCTTGGCATGCATCGCCTGTAATGACCTTCGGCAGGTAAACTAGCAAAAATTTCTCAAAGTAAAGCTTTCTTAACACAAAGAAATACATTAAATATTAAAAACCAAGTTTAAAACATAGCAACAATAAAAGTATTATCCCATCTTTTTTACATACATTATTCACGTTTTTGTTCAACTACTAGTATTTAAGTTAATGCATCCACCATAACTTTCATCAGCAATAAAAATGAGTACAATCTTTTTTTGTCAAGGACCATTGATTTCTAATTGTTAATTCCTTTTACTTTTTGACAATTACTATTTAGACACCAATTTAAATAAAGATATTGATTCTCTATCATTTATTAATTATACACCTTTCCACTCTCCTGTCAATCATCAGTAAATTGACTAATCACATGTGTTAAATTTACCACATGTGTAAACATTTGATAGCTAATCTGGAAAGGTAATTACATTCAGGCTTCCAGCTTTTCATCAAATATATTATATAAGTCAATTTGTACAGATAAAACTGAACCATCAATTGGTGTCAGCAAATGGATGCGTATTTTACAAATTAATGAGAACCTTAGTATTAACCAACTATATGTTTTCATGTTTTATTATTTAGAAGAAAATAAGTTAAAATATATAGATGGAAACTTTTGCAATTCATATTACCAACAAAACAATTATTGTTTAAATGGAAACAGAAGAATGACAGTCTATGTAATGTATGTAACGAAGAAGAAGATTATAACCACTTTTTATTTCTTGTCGATTTTAGAAAAATTTTGGAAAAGTATTTATGAGTTAATGATAAAATCAAATTTAAATTTTATAATATCATTAAAGCAATTAGTCTTTGGATATAAAATTTTGACAAAAATTATTTTGGTCTGAATTATTTCCTAACAATCTTAGGCTTTTCTATATACAAATCATATTATGTATCTAATCAGAAATTGACAAAGGTAAATGTTTATCAAATTTTGTTCGAGAATACATAAAAGATATAACGAAAACAGAACAATGAAACTTAATCCATTACTGAAGTCACTAAAAGAAGTTTAGACGATTGATAGAATAAAACATAATGTATTAAAATGTTGTACAATTGTATTTCAAGAAATTTATACATATTATTATAATATATACATATATACCAGCAGCTGATTACTAACCTGGGTAATCAGTGGAATATAACAGGATGCATCAAGAAAAGCTTGGTTTCTTAGTGTAACAATGTAACAAGCATATTTGGTGAATAAATATATAATGTTGTTAAAAAAAAAAAAACATTTGATAGCAGCACGTGTTGTCGGCCATAACCTCGGTCAAACATTCTTATCTAAACAGTTAATTTGATCTAACATTTCTTGAAATTTTCACAATTAAATCGTCCAGAATATTGTTTTGGGAAAGGAATCAATGTAAGAGGGTAGAGGAATGTCAAGTTGCGAACTTGAAACAAAAAAGATTTTTTTAATGAATGACAGTTATTGATAAATCAATCAAAATGGAATATGATGGCAGTGCTAATTGTTTTAAAATTTTGAAAATGAAAAAATAAATAAATTCTGAAACACGAGATTCGATTTGGTGTACAAATTGAGTTGAAATTGATATTTTTTCATTAATTTAACAGATTTATATTATTAAACATACAAGTTAGTATGTATTATTTCTGGAAATTACAATTATATGTCATATAGCAAAGATTCAGCAACAAAAGAATTGACACCTTTCCCATTTCAATTACAAAGAATTATCCCTAACTTATTCAAATGTTAAAACATTTGTACTTTAAAGCAGTTTAATTTAAAAACTTCAAGCAGAGACTTCATGGTATCTATTATCTTTTGGATGGACAGATTTACAAAATTTCCAGTATAATATTTGTACAAGAACTATTCCATGTTCTTTGACAATCAAATTATTTTAGAGGTAGTGTAAGTTTTTCCACCTTAAAATCAATCTGGAGGAAAATTTATATACAACCTTATTGAAATGAGAGGGAAATTATAATAACTGATCTTAAAGTCTGCATGGAATGAAATAATGTAGTGAATTAGATATTTGTAGTCTTTTTGTGTACAAAATATATAAAAATGAAAGTATTTATGTTTGTACTGCCCTCATCGCTAGCATTTCGTTTAACAGACAGAGGGGAAACTTAAAAAATAATAAAAAAAAGTATGTTTCAATAGATGCTTCATTAAAAATTAAGATAATGTTTAATTTTGATATGACTTTGGTCTACTGTGGGAGTATTTGCTGATTGTACTTGACCTTTTTCAATTTGTTTGTATAAGTTACAAAAAAGGAAAAGAAGTGAGAAGTATTGGATCTATTGTATTTTCTTAATTTGAAAAAAAGGGTGAGTACAATGTGCAAAGATTCCTGTTAAGGACAAGAGTTGTATATAAATTTAAAACAAAAACGAACTACTCATGTAAGCAAATAATCAATTAATTTTCTTTTTTTCTTTATATTTGACTTAGTGATCAAAATTTTAATTATCATTCAGTTATCTATGGATATACAAAAAGAAAAAACCGGTTAAATGTTATTTAATAAACAATCAATAGGTACTAGAGCAATGATGCTTGTTTTACAAGTTGACCCATGCTGTGTTTGTCTACACAGTAAACACACTTATCAGCATTCATTAGCCATGCCTAATTAAACCTGTAATTTATCATCATAATTTATCGTATCAATTATGTAATGTAATGTTCTATATCTTGTTGTTAAACTACATTTTTTGGGAATGAGGGTAATCCAGTAGCTTCAAATTTGCATGTTTTAATTGTTTCTTTTTATTCAGTGTACATGGACATAATTTCTTCAAAATGTCACAAATTTATCTCTCAACTCTGCAGGAATAACTATTTCATCATACTTTAACACAAAAACAAATATATGAACAAAATATTGCTCTTTTTTATATTTGTTATAACAAATTCTTTACTTTGTTAATATTCAATGTTCATAATAACCGCCATTTTGTTGATTAGCTTGACCTAGGATGCTGGGTTGCCATGTGTTGCTAAGGGGGGCGGGGCATACTAGTAGAAACTGGAAAGGTGTATTGACAATGTTGGTTGAAGTTTATAGAAAATATTTTATTCGTAACGCAGTTCTTCTTGTTGTGATGAAAAAGTAACAATAACAAGTTTACACTATGTAAAAGAAATGGAAGACCTACATCATAATTAATCATCTATTTATTGCAATAAAATATAAACAATGCTTATCCGTTCGTAAAACAATCATTAACAAAGAGAAAGAATTCGTGCGTTAACAACATAAATAAATGAAGCATTTATAAAAATGTCGATCTATGCTGAATATAAACCTTGAAGAAAACAGTCTAAAATGGATGTAAATTGAACAGGCTAGAAATAAATGTATATTTATTTAAGGCGAGTCGGTAACTTATCAAAGGTCATTATTGGTAGTGAAACTGAAAACTAATTAAAAAAACACTTTTTTGCTATAAATTTAATATTAAGGACACTTATTTTTATTTTAATAAAATAATTAGAAAATTGACAAAGTAGACCATTGTAAAATTTCTAATTTTTTTCAAGACAAAATTCAGTTTTGAAGCCTACACAAATTTGTTTAATGATTCCGAAATAATACTGTAATTTGTATGCAGTCACGTTTGATTAAATGAACTTGTAAAATGTATGTGCAAACAAACAAAGGATAAAGGAAAGCCAGATGCCACAAGTGGTCACTAATTAACAAAACATGTATATTTGTAATGGAACTGATGTAATTAAACCCCCTGCTAAGAACACATGATAACCTCACATGTAGCTGATTAAGATATGATAATAAATTTGTTTCTTCTCAATAGTAAAGAAAACAAAACATCCTGGGAAAATCCTAAAATAATGACTACTGAGTGTAATGGAAATCAAACTATGTATAAACATAACTTATATCACATATAAGTAACTATATAATATTTTTTTTATATATCAAAATACTAGAATTGAATTGATTTAGAATTTTCATACACAAAAAAAAGACAAACAAAAATACGTTATATCGGCTAAAACAGACAACATAACTTAGCACAGGATTTCTTGCTTTCTTCGTATCAAAATTTCAAAATATATTTTGTAGACCAAGACGCAAATACAGTTTTAAAGAGCGATAATACTTACTTTTGATCACGAAATACTGATTTTATGTATTTTAAGCACGATAAAAGGCCAAGGCTGCAACCACGAGTCAAACAATTGTTTTAAAAGGTTACTTTTAGAACAATGTTCTGACAATATCGGGTTCTCCTATAAATAGACACTGTTTGCGCTAAATCCCAACATTTTAACAATTTTCACAGCGTGGAAATTCTCTTCTGCGTTTTCAACTTTTAAAGTTGAGGTGACCTTTTCTGTCGACTTATTACGAATTAAACAAAATACTGTTAATAACAATTTTACTGCATCACATGGAAGTGTCGATAATTCATGTCTCTTCATTTATGATCAAAGTCAATGTATTTGGATATTTAAACCTAAAACAATGTTTAAAGAGTTATAAAACCAAAAAGGACCAAACGACAAAAATTGAAACCTTGAAATGGAATGAGAGCTTTGTATGAAGGAGATACATTCAATAAAACAGTATCCATATTTTCATGCCAGTAGCAAAGTACATGTATTGGCTACTGGGCAGGTGATACCATCGAGGACTAACGGTCCACTAGCAGAGGTATCGACCAACTGGTAGAAATCAAATTAACGATACCAATTGTACTGCATCAGATGCGCTTTTGTTCATTACTGATTTATTATGAATTTTAATAGGGAAAATAACTATTGAAACATTTGTCAGATCAGTTGAAGTTCAATATGTGAGCTTAATTTAGGTTTTTTATTTCTTTTAACTTTATTGCTTTTTTTTGTCGAAACGAAAATCGAAACACGGTATTTAATAGGTATATTTTATTCAAATAAAGATTTGATCTTAATTGGTTTTTATAAGTGCTTATATCTCATATATCCCTGTGAACTTAAGATTAAAGGTACTACCGAAAGTAGAAGGTCTGGCTTCATATCTTTTCCTTGATAGTGACAAATATAGACGACTTCAAACTAGAATCGATTGCAACCTACTCATTGTCAACTTCTTACTTCTTAGAAGAAACATACCCTTTGTCCCAAAGTATGGCGTTTACATGTCTCAATAAATAGGTATTGCTTCTGCATGTTCAAACTATACTTATATCATTTACAGGGATGTCTTATTAATACAAGAAACCCGTTCCAACAGAGTTATCAGTAAGATCGACTGAAATTGACACCACATTAGTTTTACTGTCACCATCACGCAATGGTTGACATGTTTTTGTGGTCTTAAATCTAAAGATACTTGAATATTCGTTGGATTTATATTTACTTACTAATTGAGTCCTATACTGTCGGAACGTTGGGATACTATAGTAACAAACATTGTTTTGCATTATCTAAGGGTCGAAAAACATCATTATTTATCATCCATTAATTTTAAAAAATATAAACAATGCTTATCTGTGAATTTAAAAGATTACGAGTGTTAAAAGTATAAATGAATTATTCATAATTCGGATCATCTTTGCTGAATGTTTAATTAACGCAAAAAGTTCAACAGTAGTAAATGAATGTAGACTTAACAGGTAAAAAGGATAGCAATTCGTAAACCCAGTCGATTATGGTTATTAAGAATACTCGTATGAAGCAATAAGATCGGCAAAAGTATTAGGACTAATTTCCATTTCTTTTAAAGGCAAAATCATTTTATATTCATGTGTTTTAAGCGTAAACAAATATGACAAAGGATATACTTTTAATTAAATGATTAGCACGTTTGATTAAATGAAATGTTTTATTATGTAAAAAATGAATAACTAATTTTTGTACAATAAAACATTCGATTTGAAACAATTGAGAATTCCTCGGGTGAGTCTTATAGTGCTCCTTTATACTTTTGATTAAAATGGAGATAGCTATATATTCAATATCCAGGTGCAATGGTGTATCTCCCTATACAATTATAATACGAACATTCTACATTCTACGTTTTGTCAGAATTAAACTGATTTATTTCCACACTCCCATTGAATTATTATAGCTTATTCATCTAGTTGGACACCGGAAGTTCAGAGAAAAAGAGTTTTATAGTGTTGTATCTCCATTTTTTCAAGTTTATTTTGCTATAAAATATTTGTTATTAAATCTGACTTAGTAGTTCTATGGTTGTATTTGTTGTATGATTTGAACTCACAAACTACGAGTAATTCGAAGAAAAATAAGCATTACAGAATTAGGGGTATTACACAATTCAAATATCCATTATCTATCTTTCATAGGGATTAGTTTCTGAAACAGCATTGTTGTCGTCAAGTGTTCTATCTCCAGAAAAGGAAGTGATTTATTTGTTTAAGGTGCTTTTCTATTATTTTGGACGGCGGAGGAAAACCCAATTAATCCTTTCGTCAACCGTTTGCAATCTAAACTACTTCGTGCTCTTTGTATTAAAGCTGCATGGGCTATTGCTGAACCTGTGATTAAGATGGCATGCGTTGTTGGCGAGGTAGAAAATGATTCAGTTAATAAATAAAATCCCTTTCCTCTAGCAAATAAAATTGAGAATGGAAATGGGGAATGTGTCAAAGAGACAACAACCCGACCACAGAACAAACAACAGAAGGTCACCAATAGGTCTTCAATGCAGCGAGAAATTCCCACCCGGAGGCGTCCTTAAGCTGGCCCTAAACAAATATATATACTAGTTCAGTGATAATGGAAAGTATACAATTTAACGTTAACATGAGTTGATATGCAATAAGGGTTTGAATGTTCTTTACGGAAATATGTTAATGAAAGTAAAAAGGAAGTAGAAGTATGTGCAGGGTATTGATAACTATTTTCCGCAAATGATAATGGCGTCAGTAAACGTTTGACTTCTTTTACTTTATCTTATCCTGTTTAATGTTTATATAGAAGTGAAAATTACAGCATTTAATTCGACCGCAAACCCGGTATTTCCCTTTGAAAATATTATGTTGAAGATTTTTTTATGATACTTTTCCTAGTATATGGAATCTAAATTAAATTGAACATGCAATTCACTTTAAGTGCTTATTTGACATAAAATGATTAACTTTAATATGAAAAACAAGCGCTTCGGGAAATAAAAATGAACATGAAATGATTTAGAAAGATATGACTACTTTGAAAAATGACTTTTAATCGAAACAAATGATAAATATGTTCTGCTTATCAAAATTGCCGATTTTAATAATAAAACATTTTCAGAAAATATGAAAACTTTATATCACCACCACCTGATCAAAATCAGCAACATTGTACACATCACTACATTATAAGATCTTCTAATAATTTTGATAAATGCGTGTGATTTATCTTTAGAAGAAAAAACTTGTTTAATTAAACTAAAAAATTGATAACGATTTTAAAGATGTTTATTTCTGATGAAATACAACATCATAGAATAATTTCTATTCTCTATCAGAATTTGTTTCAACATATCATCACTATTTCAAGAAAAACAAACTATGTTTCCGAATAAAATGTAGTAAGAACTCAAAAATACGGACAAGGGACTTGATTGAATGGTCTTCTTTTTGATTTGTTTACTGTATGTTTTTAAATGTTTTTGAGTGTGTTTTTATTGTTTTATTCAATTCAAATTACACTAACGAAATGAATTGAATTAATAAATACGAATTATTCGATTATATTATTTCAACCTACACATGATATCTTGTTTACAAAATCATCTATTTTTGATAGTCAATTTAAAATGTCTGTTCAATGGGAGGAGATGTGTCTTCTATTTCAGTCAATGATGATATTCATGTTAGATTTCATTGAAACCTTTGTATAGACTCATCAATATAATATACCAGAAAGATGATATGTGTTTTCATTATTCAGATTTAAATTCGACGAAAATTATCAACAAAAGTATACCAAAAATTCCGAACTCCAAGGTAAATTCAAAAATGGGAAATCTAAAAAACTTACAACATCAAGCGTTATCAACTAACGGAACGAGAGTAAAACAACTGTCCTATTCCTGACCAGGTACAGGAATTTTTCGATGAAAAGGATGAGTTAAATCTGATTTTATAGCTAGCTTAACCTCCAACTTGTATGACAGTTGTTTATAGTTCTGTTATATATTTTGAAGTAACATTGAAATCGGTTTTGCTTATGTCACATAATGAATGTACTGAATATATTTTGAAGCAGTAATATATTGGAATCAATTTTGCTTATGTCACATAATAAATTTTCTTGTGGTATTATCAGTCTAGTGTAGCAGGATACTCAATAAAATTTGAAACTTCATCTGTATTAATGATGTAATTATGCAACCCTTTAAATATCATATTAAAAAACTAAGACCATGACTAAATTTTTTTAGATTAACCAATTATTATTACTTTTCTGATATTGAAAGAAATGAAAAGCAGTAAATTAAAAAACAATGAATTAAAAAAAAATACAATAACAATCATCTGATCTAGTGATTCCCACTCTAATCTTAATTGACTAGGATTGTCAGTTATCCTAACAAACGTCAGTGGTTCTCTCCTGGCACTCAGGCTACATCCACCAGGGAAGACTAACAGCCACGAAAAAGAACAATAGTGCTGAAAGTGGCATTCAACACCAATCAATCAAATGAATTTAAGAGTCAATAAAACAACAAGAATAATCCCATAAATCAATTGCGTTATTGATTTTGAATTTCAATTGTTTTGATTCGTGTTCCACTGATGAGTTTTATGTATATGGAACGCGCGATTGGTGTACTAAATTAAATGCCTGGTATTTTATAAGGTTTTTACAGCTAATGAGTCGATGCACGTGCTGGCATTAAAACAAATATTATTCCCTAGACAAAGACGAGGTTGTTAACCAGAATTTGGACAGCTGATTGGAATTTGCAGTTTTCAGTGCTTTACAATCTCGTTATTTATTTGAGCGTCTCTGGTGAAATGTTATTAAGACGAAACGTACGCCTGCTGGTATCTCAGGTGCATTTATGCAAGTCTTTAAATTCAAACACCGCGGCAATATGAGATTTAAAATATATTCGGTGAATGCTATTTTCTAGACATTACATACATGTACCAATAAAAACATACTTTGTGCTTCTGAGATCATATTGATCTTGGAAATAAGTTTTCTTTTCTATGTGTTGGTCAAATGGCCGAACATTTTCAAGGAAGGAATTTTATTCATTGTGTAAATCTTTTGCTACGTCGACAGCTTTATCAGTTCAAATTTGCGATATTAACATGAGAGCTGTTGTCACATTTTTACATACTATCTCTTGTTGTTTCAGATAATCAATTTGATGACTTGCAATGCATCTTCTAATGTGTATCTTGTTATTGCAGTCCTTTTGGGTCCTCAATGCTCTTTAACTTCTTACTGCATTTGGCCTTTTATTTTTTTTTTATTCCAGCGTCACTGATGAGTCTTTTGTAGACGAAACGCCCGTCTGACGTACAAACATTTAATCCTGGTATATCTGATGATTTTATTTAAGTTAGTCACATATTCATGTGTCTGTTCAAAATCAGGATCTTCTTCAAATATTATCTTATGTCAATTTTTAACTGTTTTTTTGTTATTACGGAGAAGTTAGTATTGATGACTGATCTTTGATAGGTTCTATAAACCTGGTGTTACAGCTAGCTTAACCTCCAACTTGTTTGACAGTTGTTTATAGTTCCGTTATATATTTTGAAGTAGTTCATCATTGAAATCGGTTTGGTTTATGTCACATAATGAATATACTGAAAACATTTTGAAGCAGTAATATAATGGAATCAATTTTGCTTATGTCAGATAATAAATATTCTTATTGTATTATCAGTCTAGTGTAGCAGGATACTCAATAAAATTTGAAACTTCATCTGTATTAATGATGCAATTATGCAACCCTTTAAATATCATATTAAAAAACTAAGACCATGACTAAATTTTTTTAGATTAACCAATTATCACTTTTTTGATATTGAAAGAAATGAAAAGCAGTAAATTAAAAAACAATGAATTAAAAAAATACAATAACAATCATCTGATCTAGTGATTCCCACTCTAATCTTAATTGACTAGGATTGTCGATTATCCTATCAAACGTCAGTGGTTCTCGCCTGGCACTCAAGCTACCTCCACCAGGAAAAACTAACCGCCACGAAATAGAACAATACTGCTGAAAGTGGCATTAAACACCAATCAATCAAATGAATTTAAGAGTCAATAAAACAACAAGAATAATCCCATAATTCAATTTCGTTATTGATTTGGACTTTCAATTTTTGATTCGTGTTCCACTGATGAGTTTTATGTATATGGAACGCGCGATTGGTGTACTAAATTAAATGTCTGGTATTTTATAAGGTTTTACAACTAATGGGTCGATGCACGTGCTGGCATTAACAAAATTATTATTCCCTAGACAAAGACGAGCTTGTTAACCAGAATTTGGACAACTGATTGAAATTTGCGGTTTTCAGTGCTCTAAAATCTCGTTATTTATTTGAGCGTCCCTGGTGAAATGTTATTAAGACAAAACGTACGCCTGCTGGTATCTCGGTGCATTTATGCAAGTCTTAAAATTCTAACATTGCGGAAATATGAAATTTAAAATATAATCGGTGAATGTTATTTTATTAGACATTACATACTAATAAAAACATACTTTGTGCTTCTGAGATCACATTGATGTTGGGAATAAGTTTTCCTTTCTGTATTTTGGTCAAATGGCCGAACATTTTCAAGGAAGGAATTTTATTAATTCTGTAAATCTTTTGCTACGTCGCCAGCTTTATCAGTTCAAATTTGCGATATTAGCATGAGTCTTATGGTTGTTGTCACATTTTAAGATACTATCACTTGTTATTTCAGATAATCTATTTGATGACTTGCAATGCATCTTCTAATGTGTATTTTGTTATTGCTCATCAGACTTCCTCTTTCAATAGGTAAGTATATATGAATGAAGTATGTGTGGAGTTATCGGTAATGAACCAGCCACAAAATAATAATACCGCAATAAAAAGTAGAATAACAAAAATACCGAACTCCAAGGAAAATTCAAAACGGAAAGTCCTTTATCAAATGGCAAAATCAAAAGCTGAAACACATCAAACGAATGGAAAACGACTGTCATATGCCTGACATGGTACAGACATTTCCTTATGTAGAAAATGGTGGATTAAACCTGGTTTTAAAGCTAGCTAAGCCATTCACTTGTATGACAGTCATATAGAATTGCATTATATTGACAACAATGTGTGAGCAAAACAAACAGAAATAATAGGTAAAAATGTCAAAAATTGATATACAGCAGTCAACATTGTGTTATAATCCTAATCACTATAAAAACAAAATGGCATATAGACACTCTATAGGCAAAGTCAATAAGCATAACTGAAAGACAAGAATACAAACAATTACCATAGCACGATAACACAATGCCAGGATGTATAAATACCTAGCCATGCCAAAAGTATATACCAAAAATGGATTAAACAGTAAAGGTATAAATTATACAAAGAAAAATAAAAGGAACACTATAACACTTAATAAAGATGATTAACAACGACAGTACCTAGAATCTATACTTCAAGACAATCATGTATTATTTGTGAAGTTGATACAGAATACTTATCAACAAGGTCTTGGTATCGTCCGATAAACGTTTTTAGAAAAAGGACGATACGTTCTTTGACATAACCCTTGTTCATCAACTTTCTGCTCAGACACTGGTGACGTTTTATGAAATTTGCTGAGTAGCAGCTGCAAGCTCTTGAATACCCAATGAGTTGGGAAATGTCTACCCCATATGCAGGAGAAGTTGGTATATTGCTGCTAAGGTGGGGTAAATTTATAATTTAAAATTTAAAATCGTCTCGTTTGTCATAGAATCTGGTACTGAGAAGACCACTTATGTCAAATTCGAGGTATAAGTCTAAAAATAAAGCCGTGTCTGTTGTTTCGTTAATTTCTAGTTCTTAAGGATATATTAATGAAACCCTATGATAAAAGTTTTGATTGCTAATGGAAAGAACATCATCAATATATCTGAATATGATATTGATCTGGCTTCTTTGATAGTCTTGTTTTGTTATGTCTAGTGGTCACCTATTAAACGAGTTTTAATACCCAATCCTATCCCTTTGTGTGATTAGTGGGCAAACACGAACAAATGATAACTACCATTAATAATCATTTCATAAAACCATTCATTAATATTCGTTCGATATTGAAGCATTAAAACACATGTAAATAACACCATTCCCGCTTGCACTATCATATTTCCATGTTATTTTAATCGCAAAATCCAGGTTTAAACTGTAATTGAACTTGTTATGTTTAAAAATCTATTGTCAACTATCTTTTCGAAAAATATTAACGTGATAGGGGCCGGAGGAACGGACGGACAGAATAACGAGTGGACGCATTGACCTGAAAGCACACTGCCATCGTACAAAGTAGTAGGGCATTAACAAAACAGATCGTAGAATATCAGTTACTGAAAACATCCTTTAGTAGTCTATACTGATGTTATAGAACTAATGGCATTCAACACCAATCAATCAAATGAATTTAAGAGTCAATAAAACAACAAGAATAATCCCATAAATCAATTGCGTTATTGATTTTGAATTTCAATTGTTTTGATTCGTGTTCCACTGATGAGTTTTATGTATATGGAACGCGCGATTGGTGTACTAAATTAAATGCCTGGTATTTTATAAGGTTTTTACAGCTAATGAGTCGATGCACGTGCTGGCATTAAAACAAATATTATTCCCTAGACAAAGACGAGGTTGTTAACCAGAATTTGGACAGCTGATTGGAATTTGCAGTTTTCAGTGCTTTACAATCTCGTTATTTATTTGAGCGTCTCTGGTGAAATGTTATTAAGACGAAACGTACGCCTGCTGGTATCTCAGGTGCATTTATGCAAGTCTTTAAATTCAAACACCGCGGCAATATGAGATTTAAAATATATTCGGTGAATGCTATTTTCTAGACATTACATACATGTACCAATAAAAACATACTTTGTGCTTCTGAGATCATATTGATCTTGGAAATAAGTTTTCTTTTCTATGTGTTGGTCAAATGGCCGAACATTTTCAAGGAAGGAATTTTATTCATTGTGTAAATCTTTTGCTACGTCGACAGCTTTATCAGTTCAAATTTGCGATATTAACATGAGAGCTGTTGTCACATTTTTACATACTATCTCTTGTTGTTTCAGATAATCAATTTGATGACTTGCAGTGCATCTTCTAATGTGTATTTTGTTATTGCGGTCCTTTTCGGTCCTCAATGCTCTTTAACTTCTTACTGCATTTGGCCTTTTTATTTTTTTTATTCCAGCGTCACTGATGAGTCTTTTGTAGACGAAACGCCCGTCTGACGTACAAACATTTAATCCTGGTATATCTGATGAGTTTATTTAAGTTAGTCACATATTCATGTGTCTGTTCAAAATCAGGATCTTCTTCAAATATTATCTTATGTCAATTTTTAACTGTTTTTTTGTTATTACGGAGAAGTTAGTATTGATGACTGATCTTTGATAGGTTCTATAAACCTGGTGTTACAGCTAGCTTAACCTCCAACTTGTTTGACAGTTGTTTATAGTTCCGTTATATATTTTGAAGTAGTTCATCATTGAAATCGGTTTGGCTTATGTCACATAATGAATATACTGAATGCATTTTGAAGCAGTAATATATTGGAATCAATTTTGCTTATGTCACATAATAAATTTTCTTATTGTATTATCAGTCTAGTGTAGCAGGATACTCAATAAAATTTGAAACTTCATCTGTATTAATGATGCAATTATGCAACCCTTTAAATATCATATTAAAAAACTAAGACCATGACTAAATTTTTTTAGATTAACCAATTATCACTTTTTTGATATTGAAAGAAATGAAAAGCAGTAAATTAAAAAACAATGAATTAAAAAAATACAATAACAATCATCTGATCTAGTGATTCCCACTCTAATCTTAATTGACTAGGATTGTCGATTATCCTATCAAACGTCAGTGGTTCTCGCCTGGCACTCAAGCTACCTCCACCAGGAAAAACTAACCGCCACGAAATAGAACAATACTGCTGAAAGTGGCATTAAACACCAATCAATCAAATGAATTTAAGAGTCAATAAAACAACAAGAATAATCCCATAATTCAATTTCGTTATTGATTTGGACTTTCAATTGTTTTGATTCGTGTTCCACTGATGAGTTTTATGTATATGGGACGCGCGATTGGTGTACTACATCAAATGCCTGGTATTTTATAAGGTTTTACAACTAATGGGTCGATGCACGTGCTGGCATTAACAAAATTATTATTCCCTAGACAAAGACGAGCTTGTTAACCAGAATTTGGACAACTGATTGAAATTTGCGGTTTTCAGTGCTCTAAAATCTCGTTATTTATTTGAGCGTCCCTGGTGAAATGTTATTAAGACAAAACGTACGCCTGCTGGTATCTCAGGTGCATTTATGCAAGTCTTAAAATTCTAACATTGCGGAAATATGAAATTTAAAATATAATCGGTGAATGTTATTTTATTAGACATTACATACTAATAAAAACATACTTTGTGCTTCTGAGATCACATTGATGTTGGGAATAAGTTTTCCTTTCTGTATTTTGGTCAAATGGCCGAACATTTTCAAGGAAGGAATTTTATTAATTCTGTAAATCTTTTGCTACGTCGCCAGCTTTATCAGTTCAAATTTGCGATATTAGCATGAGTCTTATGGTTGTTGTCACATTTTAAGATACTATCACTTGTTATTTCAGATAATCTATTTGATGACTTGCAATGCATCTTCTAATGTGTATTTTGTTATTGCTCATCAGACTTCCTCTTTCAATAGGTAAGTATATATGAATGAAGTATGTGTGGAGTTATCGGTAATGAACCAGCCACAAAATAATAATACCGCAATAAAAGTAGAATAACAAAATACCGAACTCAAGGAAAATTCAAAACGGAAAGTCCTTTTATCAAATGGCAAAATCAAAAGCTGAAACACATCAAACGAATGGAAAACGACTGTCATATGCCTGACATGGTACAGACATTTCCTTATGTAGAAAATGGTGGATTAAACCTGGTTTTAAAGCTAGCTAAGCCATTCACTTGTATGACAGTCATATAGAATTGCATTATATTGACAACAATGTGTGAGCAAAACAAACAGAAATAATAGGTAAAAATGTCAAAAATTGATATACAGCAGTCAACATTGTGTTATAATCCTAATCACTATAAAAACAAAATGGCATATAGACACTCTATAGGCAAAGTCAATAAGCATAACTGAAAGACAAGAATACAATCAATTACCATAGCACGATAACACAATGCCAGGATGTATAAATACCTAGCCATGCCAAAAGTATATACCAAAAATGGATTAAACAGTAAAGGTATAAATTATACAAAGAAAAATAAAAGGAACACTATAACACTTAATAAAGATGATTAACAACGACAGTACCTAGAATCTATACTTCAAGACAATCATGTATTATTTGTGAAGTTGATACAGAATACTTATCAACAAGGTCTTGGTATCGTCCGATAAATGTTTTTAGAAAAGGACGATACGTTCTTTGACATAACCCTTGTTCATCAACTTTCTGCTCAGACACTGGTGACGTTTTATGAAATTTGCTGAGTAGCAGCTGCAAGCTCTTGAATACCCAATGAGTTGGGAAATGTCTACCCCATATGCAGGAGAAGTTGGTATATTGCTGCTAAGGTGGGGTAAATTTATAATTTAAAATTTAAAATCGTCTCGTTTGTCATAGAATCTGGTACTGAGAAGACCACTTATGTCAAATTCGAGGTATAAGTCTAAAAACGAAGCCGTGTCTGTTGTTTTGTTAATTTCTAGTTCTTAAGAATATATTAATGAAACCCAATGATAAAAGTTTTGATTGTTAATGGAAAGAACATCATCAATATATCTGAATATGATATTGATCTGGCTTCTTTGATAGTCTTGTTTTTGTTATGTCTAGTGGTCACCTATTAAACGAGTTTTAATACCCAACCCTATCCCTTTGTGTGATTAGTGGGGCAAACACGAACAAATGATAACTACCATTAATAATCATTTCATAAAACCATTCATTAATATTCGTTCGATATTGAAGCATTAAAACACATGTAAATAACACCATTCCCGCTTGCACTATCATATTTCCATGTTATTTTAATCGCAAAATCCAGGTTTAAACTGTAATTGAACTTGTTATGTTTAAAAATCTATTGTCAACTATCTTTTCGAAAAATATTAACGTGATAGGGGCCGGAGGAACGGACGGACAGAATAACGAGTGGACGCATTGACCTGAAAGCACACTGCCATCGTACAAAGTAGTAGGGGCATTAACAAAAACAGATCGTAGAATATCAGTTACTGAAAACATCCTTTAGTAGTCTATACTGATGTTATAGAACTAATGGCTTGTCACTATCAAATAAACACTGTTTCATGTTTTGAATGAAATAATGAATATTATAACATCTGAAATTCATAATGTTTTCTTATATGTAAAAGTTGTTTTGTTATATATATATATATATATTAGGTGGATATTACTACAGTAACGGAGTACCTACATTTACTTGGCTTCAAGCCAAACTAAAGTGTGAAGAACGAGGTATGCAGCTTGCAAAGTTAGATTCCCAATTAGACCTTGATAATGCTGTCGCCTACATGAACAATGAATCGTAAGAATACAAACGTAAAATACTAGAAACGTAATTGTTGTATTGATAGCAGCTTCACTAAGATTGTCATTTGCAAAGTTTGTTACAATACTCTTATTAAGTATTACATATCTTGCTTATGCTTTCTTTTTATCACTGTTTACCATAGAACATACCTAGTGCTATACCACTATATCAAAATAACATAATGAGATGAGCTTATTTTATAACAACATTTGACAAATATCAGTTTCATTAATGATGTTTTTGACATGATCAATAATAATCAAGATTCGATTAGCTACCACTTAACATGATGAGGGACTAGTTAATTGAATACATATCTAGCAGTTTTTTCAAAAACTAAATTTAACCTGTTGAAAGATACCTAGGCAGGCATAATCATTTGATATTATCTCCATGTTTTTTTAATCAAATTTAAAAAGTTTTAAATGAGAAGATCTTATACATCATCGCATTGCCATGTTTTTCACCCGATCAGTTGAAATAAAAACAATGGTAATATGGTCTCCCTTTTGTTAATTAGGATATATATTGACAAAAGTTGGCTATGTTTAGGTTCAGACAATAAAGCAGTTAAAAATTGGCCAATGAGAATCCGTCTTGGTTTTTTTCGAATTAGAAGAATTGAGGATTTGTTTTTAAAGGTCTTCAAAACCCATTCCTGCAAACATTTGCTTCTTTCATCAATTTAAAAATAAAACAATAAAAAGAGAAGTAGATTATGGATCTCGGACTTACAAACAATGGAGAAGAATTTATCACAAGTAAATACAATACTTTACATTTTCTCTTCAACTTGTATCTTCATGGACAGATATCACAGACCAACAAGATTTTTTTTCAACCACTAATTAAATAGATCTACCCAATTTAGAAATTTTGTATGATTGGCAATATCTATCCACCAAAAAACCAAAGGCAAAGGATGTTAAATATTGTCTTTGAGTTGTGATCTGTTACCTATTTCCCACATGGAGAGATATTTTTCATATATCACTGAACATGTGATATTAATATGAAATACAAAAAATGCGTCAATTTGTTTGGCCTATCCTGCAATATGTTAAGAAATGCGACATTTCCTTCGGATATTTTATGACTTTCAAAGGTCATAACGGAATACTTTTCCCCTTTCCAATAAATATTTGTGATTTCGTAAATAGTATAAATAGTATACTCG
The DNA here is from genome assembly GCA_017311375.1 of Mytilus coruscus. NCBI lineage: Eukaryota > Metazoa > Mollusca > Bivalvia > Mytilida > Mytilidae > Mytilus > Mytilus coruscus. Next base: position 104,156,752 of record CM029596.1, on the reverse strand, counting down.
CATGTTTCACCTTAAAAGTTTCTTTTAGTCAAATTTGATTCCATTCTGAAGCGAACAAAAAGCTTGAAAACGTCTTATGTTAACAGAAGTCAATATTCTCAATACCGTAAGCGGACTCATATTTGAACTGTTGCTTGTTAAATCGAAAATATGTCATCTGAACTTTTCTGTTTACACGAAGATAGTGTTTACGAGAAATACAAAGCAAGTTTAACAACCCGTGATAATTGGATATCGCTTTTATATTGAATACATCTGTATACTTAGTTATTTAGTTTCAATATAAAACTAAACAATACAACAGATACAGTTAAATTTTGCCTCATATCTGAACTTACATCTAGAACTTAACAATGAGGGTCGGTTTAAAACAGAACGCTACAAGAAAAGAGATGATTTCAGCTTCCCAATTGTAAACTCTCCATTTCTATAAAGCAACATTCCGACATCGCATGCATATGGAGTATCATATCTCAATTGATACGATATTCCAGACCTAACATTTTCAGGATTTCCTTTAAAGAGGGTTACTGCTTACGAGGAAGCTATCAAACCAAGGGTTCTAAGTGGTGATGTTGAAGTCATCCCTTCGACAAAATTTAAGGATGCAATCACAAGTTGGTCGACCGTCATGAAAAAAACTGCTTCACAAATAACGACGGATATGTTCCAATTGTCGTAACCCCAATCCCGTCCTCTTTTTTTTTCATATGTGACTACTGAATTAAACTTATCACCAATTTTTTACTTAAGCGACACGGTGGATACCACATGTGTTGCAGGATCTGCTCACCCTTCTTTCGGAGCACCTGAGATCACCCCGATTTTGGGGGTTACTGTTGCACAGTTTTTAGTTTCTATTTTGTGTTTTGTAGATGTTGTTTGTGATTTGGTCGTTTTTCGTTTTTGCCATGGCATTTGTCAGTTCGTTTTCGACTGATGAGTTTGTATATCCCTTTTGGTATCTTCCGTCTCTCCTTGATATCCAGTAATATTTGAAATATTTAATTCCAACTTGTTATAGTACCTTTAATTAGTCTGAAGATATCAACTGAAGTTATTTAGAGTTTAATATATAGATGGATTCAATATCTGAATAAATTGAGGTACACGTTTTTTTTTTAAACCGCATGGTACTGAATGTATTTCAGATTTGTGTAATTTGTAGTGATTAGAAATCTTAACTTGAATATTCATAAGTTACCTATTTGCGTTCCTCCTCTTTTTGCCATTTGCACAACAAATTAAATGTAATTTCAAAAGAAAAATGTATTGAAGATTATACAGGACATATAATTTTAGAATGAATGATTCGACGACATCAGTGAATAACATCAAACTAAGATAAGCGTATACTCATATCTGTACGCATGTTAAGCGTTCTGAAGCCACCTTTGTCGGGTACGTTTCCTCTGCCGTCCCCCCTTTCCTTGTGCATACACCCATAAAAACCCAAAAGAAATAGTTCTATTAGTAAACGGTGTATCATGATAATGTTACTACATCGGTTTAATTTACACAATTTTGGACGCAAAATTATCCATATCTTCTTGATTTGCTATTACGTGCATTTTTGTAAACATGCTTACTTTCTTAGGGGCAATAATATTGTCAATGACATCTGGGTGGGCATGAAGTACGATATGACCTCCACTCCGTATGTGTATCGCTGGACAAGCTGTGATGTTCCTTCTTTTACGACATGGGAATCAGGTGAACCAAATAATCAAGAAAGAGACCGATGTATAAGGCTAGAAAAACCAGGCTTCAAGCTACGTACAATTGGATGTGATTACACCTATGACTATCTTTGTTCAGGTATGATAAATCTATTACTTTATTAAACAAATGGCTGTACTTTACAATGCTTTAGAGAATATCTGATAAGAATTAAAAACCGTAAAATTTAAAGAATACTTTTAACAAACAAACAAATACCATGACACACCAAAAACGGGGATGATCTCAGGTTCTCCGGAAGGGTAAGTTGATCCCTCATATTGCTAATGGTAAGAACAAATTTGGTGATAAGTTTCATCCGGTGATGTCACAATCGAGGAAAATTAGACTCGATTAAGGTTATACGGCAATTATAACATATCCTTGGAAATCTAACAAAGATATTCCATAAGGGTCTGCCAACTTGTGATGGCGTTTAAGGAATGTTTTAGCAATAAAAAGAAATGATGACAAAATCTTTATATATCAATAAGTTATGTATGCAGGGAAATTTGTTCATAAAGTTCCCAATGCATTCAAGTATTTATACATACTTGACCTTTAACTTTTTTTAGTTTAAATGATTCTGATAAAACATGTGAAAGTAAATCCAGAAAAGCACTAGTGTTATTTTCATTTTTTTAAAATAAAATGTTATAATATCTTTTAGAACTGTTTTCTACTTTTCAAGAATATCTTAGTTAAGATATCTCACGCATAATAGGGTAATTATTTACATTAAAGAGATACGTAGCCTCCTAATATTCAGATAATCGCTAACCAGTAAAGCTCATTTCGTAACCAAAGTAAATAAATTGCACAAGTCGTAATTACTCGTTAACGCAACCTACTGAAACAATGATACATTTTTATATACTTTGTATATGCCGATAAAAGCAAATATGCAAAGTTTCAATTAGATTTGTTGGTGTAGTTTCTATACAAACGTAAAGTGCAACAACGTTTAGAAACATTTCAATCAATCGACCTTTCATCCCGTTGTTAGTCATATTTAAGGTAATTGAAGTCAACAGTATTAACAATGTCAAATATATTTTAACTGAAAAATCCTATTTTGTAGCGATTATCATCGTCAATAAAATTAATCGTGCAAATATTTCAGCATATTTTATTTGAGGTGGTAAAATACTTTAAGTTAGGTTGCCTTTTTTATTGTAGATGCATCAACGCCATATGTGTATAGAAATTTTTCCGACTTGTCGTCGCCGTACCACGCTTCTGTTACATTTGAATGCCCATACTGTTCAATCTTACCAATTCTAAATGTAGAGTGGGAATTCAACAATGGTACAGATGTCAAAGTTATTGATAACTCAACAAATGTCAATAAATATACAGGATCGACAATATCTTCAACCTCTTTGATAATAGCCAATGTAGGTGAATCGGATATGGGTTCTTACTCATGCCATGTTACCAACTTTAAAGGAGTTGGAATGGGCTCATCGATCAGTTTTACCATTTCTGGTAGGTATACAGATTATCTGGCAAGTGTGAAGAAAGATGAGGGAGGAAACATGTTAAAGAAAGAGCAACTTAACAAGACAAAAACCAATAAACGAGATGAACATATAGTATTCAACAATAAGCAAGTGTCTACGCAACATGACAAGCTCTAAATATCCACAAGTCTATAGACAAGCAGTGAATTATGAATTTAACAGAGACAACGAAAGATAAATTTCAATCAAAACCAAATTCCTTAAAGAAAGGAAAAAAAGTATGATATAAATATTACTACTCAAACACAACTGAAATGCAAACCAGTTGTGAATTAAAATCCCCGACACTACCAAAGTTCTGTCATCATCACCAAATTCTCTAAAAGGAGGATATACCTTTGAAAAACGATTGGCCAGGTTCAGTTACTCCCGTTCTAATCTACATCAATTGAACCACAATAGGGATATAGAAGAAGAGATCAAAAAATCACATAATTTAACCATTTCAGTATTATGCAAACATTAAACGCAGGCACAAGTCAAACAATACTAAATGATACTATACCTAAGAATGTTTGCAGTTAATTACTCAAAGTTCAACAAAAAAAAAGATTTTGGAATAGCAGCATATTTCATAGAAAACTATTTAAAAGTTGGCTTGTAATAATATATCATAATGCACTAGTAAAAGCAAATAAAAGCTTCAGTTTAATGACACTATCAGTGACAAAAATGTGTCTAAAACAGATTTTCAAGCTGTAATATAAATTAACATGATAAAGTGATTACTTCATGAATATTGGTGAATATAATTCATTAAAGAATATATATATTCCACTAGAAGTTCGTACAATATTTAAAACGTATCGGGACAATATTCATAATTAGTCATGCAATAATTGAGCAATTATGAAGGTAAATCAAGGAATGTGCTTCGGATGCACACAAACAATAAATAAAAGCGTTATTTTCTTTTTCTACAATTTATATTTGAAATGATAAAAAGTAAAATAACAAAAATACCGAACTCCAAGGAAAATTCATAACGAAAAGTCCCTTAACAAATGGCGAAATCAAAAGCTCAAACACATCAAAGGAATGGAAAATAACGGTCATATTCCTGACTTGGTACAGCCATTTCCTTATGTAGAAAAGGGCGGATAAAACCCGGTTTTATAGCAAGCTAAACCTCTCACTTGTATGACAATAGGGTTTAAGTTTTCAATGCAATTCCCATTAACATATAAAGAAAAAAATAAGAGGTGACAACAGTTTACCAAAGTACTCCAGGGCTGACATGAAATATTATTGATGGGGTAATTTTCTGCCCATTTATTATTCATTGAATGTTAACACTAAGTGTTTTTTTTTTATCCCAAGGCATAGATAGTTATAATCAGATTTGACAAAACGTTTTTGAATTTGTTCAGGATTCTTCATCTTCTTAATTGAGATGACCATTAAACTGTTTTGATAAGAGTCTATTATTGAGTTTTTGAAAGCGTACTAAATCAAAGCCTTGTATCTTTAATGACTTTGCACATTCATTTGAAACCCTTGCTTTATGTAGAAGAGTGAGCAAAATAGGGTCATAATGCTCTGAAAATGATTACCTGCAAATATTAACTGGCCGTAAAGATGTCACATAGTGTAGCTTCCTTTTATTAGTCATTATTTGTTAAATGCTATTTTGTACTTCAGATTTTCCAACTGTTATTACACCACAGCTTCATTATATAACTAAGTATGGTGACTCGGTTGTTTTGAATTGTTCGTTTGATGGACTGCCAGAGGTGACGTCGATCCAGTGGAAAATGATCAATAGCAGAGGAATCTTTCTATACAATGACGCAATGTCGACTCATTATAGTGCTGCTACTGTAATGACACCGGACCTGTATATTCATAGCGTTAACTTTCAAGATGTAGGCAATTTTACATGTGAAGCAACAAATCCTGTGGGAACAACGGTGGGAGATATAATAACAGTTGATGTGATAGGCGGTATGTTTTAATATACTGTCAAACTTGATGTCATTGATTTTATCAAATAGTTACCATGTACGTTTTTAAAAATTTGCCTTCAGTAAGTTTATTCTGCACTGACTGTTGACCTTGGTGACTCACAGTTGACCAGTATCTGCAATTATCCAATCGTAGTTATTTAAAAATTAGATTCCGATTTCAATGCACAATTCCTAGAATGACATTTCTCAATATATTTGGAATAAAAATGAAAAAAAAAACGATTAAGAGCCTTTTGTACAACAGACAGATTCTTTTTAGGTAATCAAAGCCTCTGAGAAATTGCAATCTTAGCTTTGGTATTATTATTTAGAGTCTAAAACTAGTTCTAAAATGGTACTATTGAAGTAATTATAATATCGAAGCACAAGCTACTAGTATCCTCATAAACTAACAGTCTTTTTCCGTTTAGTAGAAATTTACCGCACAGATGTTGGCTCCGTATTGAAGGCCTCATTGTGACTTTGAGATGAATAACAGCATTAGCAATGTTCCTTTGCTTTTTGTGTTTTTTTTTTTTTGTGTTTTTTTTTTTTTTTTTTGCTGTACATATACTTATTTTGTATTATGGATGGAAACCTCTGCCTGTATCCAGTGCTTTTCGATTACATTAACCCGCAAGGGTGACTGGGGAATAAAAATATGGTCACCATTGGTCTTCCTCCGATCGGTAGTAAAACCCTCGCCAAAGTGGGCGTCCGTTTGGCTGTGCGGGATGTACAAGTCACGTCCGGTCAGAATGGGGACGTTAAATCCGATGCCTCGTGTAAAGAGCGCCGCGCTCTTTGCACGTTAAGAACCCTTGCAACAACTCTTTGAGGGGTCCGTAGGTGGCCTGTTGCAAGACTTAATTTCTGTTTCTATCCAATATACCCTCATTTTCCCGTTGCAGTCCAAATTTCCCCGACCTTCATCCCGGACGGCCTCTATTACAGGACATACTTATTGTATTTATTGTTACTAGTAATTTGTTCTCGTCCTGAACATGCATGAAATATTTGCCACTGGACGTTAAGCAACCAACAATCGATCAATCAATCTATTATATTAAACCTATATGATTATTATATAAAAAGGAAGATATGGTATGATTGTCAATGAGACAACTCTCCACCAGAGGCCAATGGACGTAGAAGTTTAGCAACTATAGGCCGTACGGCCTTCCAATGTATATGCACTACAGCATTGATAAATCTCTTGTAGTAGTAAAATTTCTGACCAGTTGAACAGTTTATGCCAAAAAGGGGGAATCAATTACTTAACAGTCAAGTCACAGTAATGTTTCAATAAAATGAGAGATTGAATGACAAAAAAGAAACATGATTATTCGTTTACAGTTCAGTCAGAAATTTCCAGTCCTACTTATACAGTCGTTTATGGCGAACAGGTGACGTTACAATGTACTATATGGTCTAAGCCAGACCTGAAAAATGTTTCATGGGAAAGAGAAATAAATGGGACAGCTGTCTGTGTTGACTTGGGTAACAATTCAAAATATATTGGATCAAACACAACTTGGCCATCGCTATTGATATTAGATGTAGATTTTTCCGATGCTGGAAATTACTGTTGTCAAGGGGAAACCATAGATTCGTCTGGTAGGAGTTCGGAAACTTTTTTAGGCGTTATAGGAGGTAAGTTGTATTTATGATTTTTGTTTAGATGAGATCGTTTTTGATCCATCATTTAACTCGAATTAACAGCTTACTCGTTTATAACAGTGATAGCGTGTGGTAAACATCTCATGATAGTATATATAGTTTTGGCAGTGTCTGGTTGAAAGCTTACTGTAATATAGATTGGATAATCTCCAATTATTAGCTTACCTTAAAGCATGGTTGTAATAGCTGTTAACTCGGAGGTAACTACTATGGTAACATATAAGGTCTTTTCCTGGAAAAGGGGAGGGAAATTAGAGGCAATGGTAGTTTACCGATGTTATAATCTCATAAATACTTTAAGGTGGTACCTAACACTACAGGAGATAACTCTGTAAAAATCAGATAAACGTTTTAATCACGTTGTATTGTTAAGTTAATATTAAGCTTCCCAATGATCAAAATTAGTGTTTGTCAAACTGCTATATAACCAATGAAATTTTCTGATAAAGTGGTAGGTTCAAATTTTTAGAAATTTTTATATTTTGTCAAAGGATCAAAGTAAACATTTCGTCAAAATTTTATGAAAATTAAACGAGCCAAATTAATATTAGTCAAGGTGTTGGGTACTACCTTAAGAAGATGAAATGAAAATTATAAACAAAAATCGAAGGCAAGCGTCTCCTGCTTTGCATGCATCACCTGACATGTGAATCTACTAAGCAAAATTGTCGTAATCGGGTATCGTTAGTGAGTCGAGAAACATGCACATCGTATCCGTCAACCAATTTGTGATAGTGACTGACCATAACACTTATGTAGTGTCGATTTCAGTCGCTTTTCGCATAACTCTGTCGGAGCAATATTTAACAACTTTGATGCTAACAATGCGAAGTCATCCACAACGACTATGAATGCATTTTACGTTTATCAAATAAGAATCACATACGAATATAATGATCGAGCCTCTCTTTGATTACTCCTCAGTAAGTATAATGTACTAAGGCAATCTTATATCGTGTTCAGTATGATGTTTTGTCCTATGAAAATTGTTTGTGTACATGTGTAAAATCTGTTTTGATAAGGATTTTTACTTGATCCTCACTTCAGGATGTTCGTACAATATTAGCGTCGAAATAGTCGATGTCTTAACAAAAAGGACACGTACATGCTGTACACAGCAGTAACATTTATCAGTTACAAAAAAGGCCTCATGTTGATATATCGTGCACTAAAAATGGTATGTAAAAGTCATGCATTTGAGATGGAAATATACATATTCTCAAGTTTGACAATTGTGTGCACTCAATTTGTTAAGGTTTTTATAGATTACTATATATACGGTATGCCTTGTTGAAGGCTGTACGGTGATTCATAGTTGCTTATATACAAGTCTTTTGGTCTCTGATGGATAATTATCCACGTGTCAATTATACCCCATATCTGCTTATACTAGAGAGACTAAATATACTTTTAATATTTTTCATACGGAAATAAGCCGTCTTTCGAAATCGAATGGTATGTTTAAAGTGTTCAACCGAAAAAAAGATCACACTCTTGTCATATAATTTCCATTTATGTTTTCATTGAAGGATTACCTAATATAATGATAAATCAGACTGTTGTTCGGGTGAATGCATCCGAAAGTACTACGCTCTTCTGTGAAGCCAGTGGTGTACCGAATGTGATTTTTGTTGACTGGAAGAAAAAGCAGAATGGCGTTTTCCTCAGTTTTACCAGTAATATACTAGGCGGGGATATAAATTCGCCATCACTGACATTTCCATCAACAACATCAAGTGATATTGGTGAATATATTTGTACTGCAACAAATTTGTTAGGAACAACTTCAAGTTCATCTATTTTGCTTGATGTTATAAGAAGTAAGTATGCATGTCTAAAATTTGATTATTTTGTAATTTATAAGATGTATAATGTATTCAATTTTAGGGAAAGATTGTATAAAAGTTTTTTTTTTCATTACTATTTGTAATAAAAACTATACAAAAAGACGAGAACGTGGTTTGGATTACTTTAAATTACAATCGATGAATAAATAAAAAATAAGTAATGAGTGTCGAATGGTAAAATAGTTTAGACATTTATTTCAGTCTCAACTATACAGTTCATTTTGATTCATGCTTTCTGTTACATCTAACAAGTATTCAAAGTGATCAAATTGCTTATATCATAAATATATATTCTCATAAACCAAAAATCAATGGTACAGAAACATGTACAAATAAATTAACACGCATAGTATAAATGATATAAATACAAATGCAAGTTGGGACATTCAATGGTTACCCATGAGATTCTAGGCATTTATTAATTATTATTATAAATCTAACAACTTGTTTAGTTCAGGTGGGTGGTTGTTCTCCGTAAGATCTTGATATTTTGAATAGTTCGTCAATTTACGAAAGAGAGGCGAAAGATACCAAAGGGATAATCAAACTCATAAATAGAAAATGAGCTGACAATGCCACGGCAAGTAGCGAAAAACCACTTAAAGACAGTATACAACACACAAGACAGAAAAACTAAAGACTGAGCAACACGAACCCCATCATAAACCCGGGGTGATCTCAGGTGCTCCGGAGGGGTAAGCAGATTTTGCTGATCATATGGCACCCGTCGCGTTGCTCATGTAAGTACAACGGTGCTTTATATCAAAAATCAATATATATGTTTCGTGTGTCTTTGCTTATGTTTTTAAAGTATTTTTACCATTACATGATTGTATTCAGTATGGGCTCCAATATTGTAAATTATATTTTCCATTTAACGATGTTAGTTTTAAAAGCCGTGTTTTTGTTTTTGTTTTTGTTTTTTGTTTTTTTTTTGCATGCTTTGTTGGCCAGTCTCTTTTAAAAAAATATCGTTCTACATTAATATAACATAAAAGATTTTTCGTTCTTCCAACGCGACTGTCTTGAATATCTTCATTTCGAAAATTCAGACCTAAATGTGTTAAAAGTCAAGTGACTTGTGAAATTAATTTGTCACTGGAATTTAAGATTCATAAGAAACTGCTATGAAAATGTAATGCGTAATAAAATAAGGATTACTGATTATGGTATATTGTATATATATTCAAAGTCGTTAGTTATTGATGAATCTTCAATCAATTTTGTTTTGAAGAATATATTAATGCATTAAACATACAAATGTCCAATTCCCCTGTTAATTATCCCTTTTCCTGTTAATGGCATATTTAATGTACAGTAATAAACGTATTCAACTTCCAGTTCAAGGTTTTATGCAAAGAAATTGTTGTTTGTGAGTTTACATATTTGAGTTTACATATCATAGTTGAACATGAAATGTTTCAAAGACCATTTAAAGCACAAACCGATAAAGCAATATGTGTTATGTACGGCTTTATTAGAAAAGGAAAATTTCTTTCTATTGAACTCGAACTATTTAAAAAGATTGTGAAAACCATTTTATTCTGTAGCTGTAAGGTCTAGGGTTTTGACAATTCTGGCATTGAAAGGATGCAAAATCATATGAAATTCTGCAACCTTTTGCTACACGTTATAAAAATCTACATAGAATTACATAATATACGAAATATTGGGCAAACATCCTTTAGAAATCAATTGTATTAGCTCCATATAATCAATTACTGCACAACATTTTTATCTGGAAAACATCAAACGTCGTCCTGTTATTTTAGATAAGTCCTCTTTGTATAAATATAGAATTTATATTAAGTCGTTGAACAATGTAAACTTTATTCTTGATGAATGCACTTTGTCATTTGTGAGGGAAACACAGTTTTTAATTAGTAATACATGACTATATGTTATTGCGAAGCACACCTGGAAACCGACCAAATGTATTGAAGTAATGAACGGATGAATAATAAAATCCTTTCTGATCTAAACAACTTGTGTAAATCTATTGGATTAATGAAGTGTGCGTCCATGCTCTTCTACGTAGATTATGTAATAAGTATTACCCTTTTAATGTAACTTCTGTGGTTATTTCAATATAACTTTTGTATGGATGTACATATGCATTATCATGTAACATACATTTGTATGTATCTCTATAACAATGTATTTGGTATGTTAAGAAATAAAGATAAACATAACACAGACGCTGGTAGTGCATAAAGATAAAAAAAATAAACTCATGTGAACATTTTAGTCTTTGAGCCAGTTTATGCTCGCTACGAGATGGTATAGAATTAACACATTTTGCAAAACAAAGTGAGCTTAAAACGATACCAGGCAGCAGAAATATAATCATGGCTACGTTTGTGACTTGTAAACCACTCAAACGTCATTCAACAAGCCCTATAATGAAACAACAATGTTATACTAAATTTTATAAGATAAGAAGCAAATAAAAATATTACCGAACAGTAACACTATTTAAATTTAATGATTATGAAAATAACGAATATTGCTGAATACGAAATATAATATAATTATAAAAATCTTAATATTTCTGTTTAAGTTGCACCATGCAATGTGTACATGTTCCTGTGAGTTTAAAGCAAAACAAGACTATTAGATATCTCAAAATACAACAAACCAAACTATATCTTAATCTTTCTGTTACAGATGAACCAATGTGCCCATGTTCCTGTGAGTTTAAAGCAAAATTAGACTTTTGGGCATCTCAAAGTGCAACAAACTATACTATGGCTGAACTACGTGTCATACTATCTCCTGTTTTAGATGAAATAAAACGTAATCTTACAGTAGATGTATCAACATTGACTAAAACAAAATTGAAGTACATAAGTGCGAAAGATAACCGGTCATCTGCCTTTCAAGTTGGTGCCTTGGGTATAGTTTTTATGACAGTAGTTATTGGTGGACTAATATTGATTGACATATTGTCAATCAGACGTCATATAGAGACTATCAAATCAGCTTCAAAACCTTTCAAATTTTGATAATCAAAAGACAGCTACTGTACGATTTGCTCAAAATCTGTACTGGAATTCAGTATATATACTCTCACTCGGGATGTGCCATCTTTTATTATTTCAGAATATGGCAAATAAAAATACTGTGCGAACTGTTTAAATTTGTATGAACCCCAAGACTCGACTGAGGCATAGAAATATTGTATTACATGGCCTTTCACGTCAGAGTAAACCCCATTCTGAAGAGGCGGCGTCCACGGCGCTTTACAGAATGTATAAATACTCAGTCATGTCTGTCAAAATTAGGAAGTTAAATCCAAAGCGTCGTGCATGGAGAGTGACACGCTCTCTGTACGTCAAAGAGCACATACAACGCATGGTCCGTAAGCGGCCTGTTGTGAGGCAAAATTTCAGCAACAATTTTACATACCCTTTTCCTACGTGGCAGTTTAAATTTCACGTCTATCATCCCAGTCGACCAATTTTTCAGAATCTATCTAATTTATTTATCACTGATTTGCTAGATGCAAGAAATTTTGTCGCTGGGCGTTAATCAGAATGTATGATTTTCAGGCAACAAAGAAGCTTCTTATCAAGGTACCTAAACGTAAAGGAAGTTATTAAGTTTCCAAATGAATATGAACCTCATCGTTAACTAAGTGTTACTTCAACATGAACAATTTATGAATAACTAAAAGCTACATGCATGCAAACAAACAATGCATTAGTATTCATCATAACTGTCATATTTATAGAACAATTTGTCTTTCAGACATACAATAGGACCTGGCTACCTTCGTCCGGCATCAAATATACTATCACATCTAAATAAGAATTCGAGAATTTATATATATCGATGGTCTTATACATCTGGTAATGTCTAACGGTTATAAAAGATTTCAATCCGATACCAAGTTTTCTCACAGGTAATAGCTCTTCAAAGGATTTTTGCATGAGTAACACGAGGTGGTACAGGGTAGCATGAACTGCTTACCCTTCCGGAGCACATGAGATCGCATGTGTTTTTTTGTATGGGGTTCTTGTTGCTCAATCTTATGATATGCGTGGTGTTTAATATACTTTTGTTTGTTTTTACATCATTTCTTTTAACCATGGTGTTGGCATCCTTTCTTTGACTTTTGGTAATTGGTTGCCTCTATAGTATCTTCTTACTCTTTTAAACTTCTGAACTGCGTTTTACAAAAAATGACTTACGATCAACTTTAGTCGTAACAGTTTTTGTGAAACGTAGTCCTGTTCTACAGAATAGTGTACTTTATATTCACAAAAAATGACTTACGATCAATTTTAGTCGTAACAGTTTTTGTGAAACGCAGTTCTGTTCTACAGATTAGTGCACTTTATGCCGTTTAGAAAATTTGTATTTCAACACTTTTTGGGTCTTTGAAAAATCTGATAACCCTTAACTGTTTTAAACTACTTTGAATTGATTGATTGTTGGTTTGCTTAAGGTCAATGTGGAACTAATTTGAATATGTTTGTACTGCATGTGCATACAGTTTTTTTTAAATCCTAAAATATTCTTGCTGTGTAACTAGTGAACAAATTTTGGTCTTAAACGGTCATTTATCTAAACATCATATGAACAGACAGAACCTAAAAACATTTTTACTTTTTAAGAGTTCAGATGTGTTATGGTTGTAAATTCAGTGTTTTAAGACGTGTTCAGACGCTGTTAAAGATGTGTCATCAATATAAAATTCCATTTATGACATAAAACACATAAGTTATATAGTATACACCAATATATACTAATATCAACTTTTGCTTGACAATTATTATATGGTCTCAAAATCATAGAATATTAAGATTGTTTACATAATGATGTTCCAGGGCTTGTGTTTCCTATAAATAAAGGCAACAGTAGTATACCTGTGTTCAAAAGTCATAAATCGATTGAGAGAAAACAAATCCGGGTTACACACTAAAACCGAGGGAAACACATCAACTATAAGAGGAAAACAAAGGAACAACAGGAACACTGCAGTGCAACAAAAAAATAAAAGCCAACATACATAGAAACGAACTATTTGATAACAACTGCCATATTCCTGACTTGGTACAGGACATTGTAAGAAAAATGATGGGTTGAACCTGGTTTTATGGCTAGCCAAACCGCTTATATGACAATGTTAAAAAATCGCTTAAAAGATAACACTACGTGACAAAATACAGCACAAACACACGCAAGAATACTCATCACAGAGAAACGCACAAACAAATAATATAATAATCAACACAACATGCAAACCGCAGAACAACAACGAACATCTTCCATCAACGACAGTTAAGGTTAAGGTTTTCCTTAATATATGATTGATGTTTAAATAAAAGTTCTTAAACCAAGGGTTAATTATATAAAAGTTTAAGTCATGTAGAGACTAGATCTAGAAGTTTCATGGGGGCTATCATGATATGGTTGACGATTGTGAAATATCAATGTCACATTCCCTCCCGCCTTTCCTGGTTTATGTCCTATTCCTGAATGCATTAATCACCAGAATAATACACAAAATTAACATGACACTGGTTGAGAAGAAGCTGCTTAACTTTCTTGAGCACCTGCTGCTAAATCTTTTGAGTAATGTGTTATGTTTTGTGGACTATTTAATATTTGTCTATTGGTCCTTTTCTTTTTCTCCAGAAGGTTAACTGTCTCTTCTATTTTTGTTGTTCCTAAAGTTGATAACTATTTGTATACTGCTTACAATATTAATTAATTGTGTCCCCTGTTAACATTTCTCTCACGTGCATATACTGACTATTCATTGTTCTATCATTCTATATTCTATTATTATTAAAAAAATCATTGTAATCATTGTATGAAATTTAAAACCCATTATTGGTTTAATAAAGAATTTCTATTTCTATTTTCATTTCTATACTGTTGTTAAATCATTGAATCCTGTAATTTTTGGGTGATTTAATTTCAATTCCCTTGTACTAATAACTAATATGTTCCTGTTAATAGCGCGATGTACAACATCGTGTCTGTCAGCACTGTTGCTTTTAGTAAATGCGAACACTAAAGAACCCGTGTTTGTGTTGTCTTCCATACCAATATCAGATTTTAGTGAGTTTCTGATGATTGATTATTCGTTCTGCAAATGAATCAGTTTGTTGTTCTACTGATATTGATTAAAAAGGAGAGGGATAAAAATGGGAGGGCTGTCTACTTAAATCTAGTTTTTAGCAACAAATGTGAGGAAAACAAATATTTGGTATACACCAATGGGCGTAAGATTAGAGGTTCCAAATAGTCTGTACTGCTCACTTGATACCGATGCTTAATACTGACTTGTTGTTTCTGTCAGATTTCTAGTTTCACTGAAATCCCTTTACTGATTTAAAAAAAACTGTTGTTACAATGTGCACACAAAATTAGAAGCTCTAAAGAGCCTGCGTTGCTCATCTAGGTCTATGTGCATCTTCAACAATGGACTCTATCAAACATTGTAGACAAGAATATAAATCAAAAGACTAAAATCTCTGTTTTTTGTTGATCTTGTAATACTTTATTTTTTCACTCTACGTGTATTTACATATTCTCTTTATCTTCTAAAGTTTTTGTCCCAAAACACAAAAATGGTAGAAATTGTCAAGAAGGCAAGAGACAATTTCATCTATAAGGACCTATTTCCAGATTTTGTTTTGTTGATCTGTTTTGCATCTAAACATCTAACTGTAGTAGTGTTCAAGATAATAGACAAAAAATACAAAAAAAAGTTGGGAAAAGTCATCATGTAAGGGCAATAACTCTTAAAAGGAGTCAACTGACGAATTCAGCAAATTGGCTTATTTGTATATCTTATTTTGCTGATAACTTTTTCGTTTAAAGTTGAAATTTTTCTATTATAGTTTTTAAGATAATAGGCCTAAACACAAAAAATTGGTAAAAATCTTCCTTCAAGGGCAATAATTCCAATAAAGAGTCAACTAATGATTTAAACCATATGACATATTTGTAGATCTTGTCTTGCTGATCATTTGTACTATTTGAAGAATTATCTATCCGTTATAGTTTTGTAGATAAAAAGCATAAAACGAAATAAATATGGATAGTGTCCACATGTGGACACAGATGATGCCCCCGCTTGCATATCATATAGTTATAAAGGGACATAACTGAAGAACGGTAAAAGTGACGCTACCCAAATTTGAACTTTGAAATCTGAGTTTTGTGGTAATAAGCATTGTGTGTAAGTCTCATAACATTTGGTTGAGGCTAACTTAAGTAGAGAACAAAATCTAAAAATTCAGCAATTTTTCTATTTGTAAACATGCATAACTCTAGAAAGGTTGTGTATAAGTTTTATAACATTTAATTGAGACAAACTAAAGTTAGAGAACGGAAACTCAAGAATGGTAAAAGTGTCGCCACCAAATTTCGTACTTAATCTGTATTATGTAGTAATAAGCATTGTGTATAAGTTTCATTACATTTGGATGAGGCAAACTAAAGTTAGAAAAGGTACACAAAAATTTGTACTTGATCTTAGTTTTGTGGTAATGAATATTGTGTATAGGTTTCATAATGTTTGGATGGGGCAAACTTAAGTTACAGAATGGAAACTAAAATTTTGCAATCTTTCGATTTATAAAGGGCATAACTCAATAATCGTTAAAGTGACACTACCCAAATTCAACTTGATCTGTGTTTTATCAGTGGAAGTCAAAATTAAACATTGCATTTATATAAAGCATTGATTGTAGTTGATTCAACTATAATCATGGACAAAGGAAGATAACTCAAATTTTAAAAATTACTTGATATTAAGAAGAAAATAAAAATTTTGCAATTCTTCCATTAATAAAGGGGCATAACTCTAGAACGTTTAAAGTGACGCCACCAAAATTCAAACTTGATCTGTGTTCGTGGTAATAAGCATTGTGTATAAGTTTCATAACATTTGGTTGAGGCAAACTCAAGTTAGAGAATGGAAACCAATTTTGGGACGTACGTACAGACGGACGAGGGTAAAACTTAATGCCCCCACCGCTACGGCGGGGGCATAAAAATTGTAAAATTCATTAAAATAGCTCCAACAAGTTGTTTGACAGTTTTAATGTAAATTTACAATAGGTAGAAATATAAATAGGTCTGAAAATTTATGCCCCTATCCAAAGCGTCGTGCATGGAGAGTGACACGCCTCTGTATGTCAAAGAGCACATACAACGCATGGTCCGTAAGCGGCCTGTTGTGAGGCAAAATTTCAGCAACAATTTTACATACCCTTTTCCTACGTGGCAGTTTAAATTTCACGTCTATCATCCCAGTCGACCAATTTTTCAGAATCTATCTAATTTATTTATCACTGATTTGCTAGATGCAAGAAATTTTGTCGCTGGGCGTTAATCAGAATGTATGATTTTCAGGCAACAAAGAAGCTTCTTATCAAGGTACCTAAACGTAAAGGAAGTTATTAAGTTTCCAAATGAATATGAACCTCATCGTTAACTAAGTGTTACTTCAACATGAACAATTTATGAATAACTAAAAGCTACATGCATGCAAACAAACAATGCATTAGTATTCATCATAACTGTCATATTTATAGAACAATTTGTCTTTCAGACATACAATAGGACCTGGCTACCTTCGTCCGGCATCAAATATACTATCACATCTAAATAAGAATTCGAGAATTTATATATATCGATGGTCTTATACATCTGGTAATGTCTAACGGTTATAAAAGATTTCAATCCGATACCAAGTTTTCTCACAGGTAATAGCTCTTCAAAGGATTTTTGCATGAGTAACACGAGGTGGTACAGGGTAGCATGAACTGCTTACCCTTCCGGAGCACATGAGATCGCATGTGTTTTTTTGTATGGGGTTCTTGTTGCTCAATCTTATGATATGCGTGGTGTTTAATATACTTTTGTTTGTTTTTACATCATTTCTTTTAACCATGGTGTTGGCATCCTTTCTTTGACTTTTGGTAATTGGTTGCCTCTATAGTATCTTCTTACTCTTTTAAACTTCTGAACTGCGTTTTACAAAAAATGACTTACGATCAACTTTAGTCGTAACAGTTTTTGTGAAACGTAGTCCTGTTCTACAGAATAGTGTACTTTATATTCACAAAAAATGACTTACGATCAATTTTAGTCGTAACAGTTTTTGTGAAACGCAGTTCTGTTCTACAGATTAGTGCACTTTATGCCGTTTAGAAAATTTGTATTTCAACACTTTTTGGGTCTTTGAAAAATCTGATAACCCTTAACTGTTTTAAACTACTTTGAATTGATTGATTGTTGGTTTGCTTAAGGTCAATGTGGAACTAATTTGAATATGTTTGTACTGCATGTGCATACAGTTTTTTTTAAATCCTAAAATATTCTTGCTGTGTAACTAGTGAACAAATTTTGGTCTTAAACGGTCATTTATCTAAACATCATATGAACAGACAGAACCTAAAAACATTTTTACTTTTTAAGAGTTCAGATGTGTTATGGTTGTAAATTCAGTGTTTTAAGACGTGTTCAGACGCTGTTAAAGATGTGTCATCAATATAAAATTCCATTTATGACATAAAACACATAAGTTATATAGTATACACCAATATATACTAATATCAACTTTTGCTTGACAATTATTATATGGTCTCAAAATCATAGAATATTAAGATTGTTTACATAATGATGTTCCAGGGCTTGTGTTTCCTATAAATAAAGGCAACAGTAGTATACCTGTGTTCAAAAGTCATAAATCGATTGAGAGAAAACAAATCCGGGTTACACACTAAAACCGAGGGAAACACATCAACTATAAGAGGAAAACAAAGGAACAACAGGAACACTGCAGTGCAACAAAAAAATAAAAGCCAACATACATAGAAACGAACTATTTGATAACAACTGCCATATTCCTGACTTGGTACAGGACATTGTAAGAAAAAATGATGGGTTGAACCTGGTTTTATGGCTAGCCAAACCGCTTATATGACAATGTTAAAAAAAAAATCGCTTAAAAGATAACACTACGTGACAAAAATACAGCACAAACACACGCAAGAATACTCATCACAGAGAAACGCACAAACAAATAATATAATAGTCAACACAACATGCAAACCGCAGAACAACAACGAACATCTTCCATCAACGACAGTTAAGGTTAAGGTTTTCCTTAATATATGATTGATGTTTAAATAAAAGTTCTTAAACCAAGGGTTAATTATATAAAAGTTTAAGTCATGTAGAGACTAGATCTAGAAGTTTCATGGGCGCTATCATGATATGGTTGACGATTGTGAAATATCAATGTCACATTCCCTCCCGCCTTTCCTGGTTTATGTCCTATTCCTGAATGCATTAATCACCAGTATAATACACAAAATTAACATGACACTGGTTGAGAAGAAGCTGCTTAACTTTCTTGAGCACCTGCTGCTAAATCTTTGGAATTAGGTGTTATGTTTTGTGGACTATTTAATATTTGTCTATTCGTCCTTTTCTTTTTCTCCAGAAGGTTAACTGTCCCTTCTATTTTTGTTGTTCCTAAAGTTGATAACTATTTGTATACTGCTTACAATATTGATTAATTGTGTCCCTGTTAACATTTCTCTCACGTGCATATACTGACTATTCATTGTTCTATCATTCTATATTCTATTATTATTAAAAAATCATTGTAATCATTGTATGAAATTTAAAACCCATTATTGGTTTAATAAAGAATTTCTATTTCTATTTTCATTTCTATACTGTTGTTAAATCATTGAATCCTGTAATTTTGGGTGATTTAATTTCAATTCCTTGTACTAATAACTAATATGTTCCTGTTAATAGCGCGATGTACAACATCGTGTCTGTCAGCACTGTTGCTTTTAGTAAATGCGAACACTAAAGAACCCGTGTTTGTGTTGTCTTCCATACCAATATCAGATTTTAGTGAGTTTCTGATGATTGATTATTCGTTCTGCAAATGAATCAGTTTGTTGTTCTACTGATATTGATTAAAAGGAGAGGGATAAAAATGGGAGGCTGTCTACTTAAATCTAGTTTTTAGCAACAAATGTGAGGAAAACAAATATTTGGTATACACCAATGGGCGTAAGATTAGAGGTTCCAAATAGTCTGTACTGCTCACTTGATACCGATGATTAATACTGACTTGTTGTTTCTGTCAGATTTCTAGTTTCACTGAAATCCCTTTACTGATTTAAAAGAAACAGTAGATACAATGTGCACACAAAATTAGCTCTAAAGAGCCTGCGTTGCTCATCTAGGTCTATGTGCATCTTCAACAATGGACACCATCAAACATTGTAGACAAGAATATAAATCAAAAGACTAAAATCTCTGTTTTTTGTTGATCTTGTATTACTTTTTTTTTCACTCTACGTGTATTTACATATTCTCTTTATCTTCTAAAGTTTTTTTCCCAAAACACAAAAATGGTAGAAATTGTCAAGAAGGCAAGAGACAATTTCATCTATAAGGACCTATTTCCAGATTTTGTTTTGTTGATCTGTTTTGCATCTAAACATCTAACTGTAGTAGTGTTCAAGATAATAGACAAAAAATACAAAAAAAAGTTGGGAAAAGTCATGTAAGGGCAATAACTCTTAAAAGGAGTCAACTGACGAATTCAGCAAATTGACTTATTTGTATATCTTATTTTGCTGATAACTTTTTCTTTTAAAGTTGAAATCTTTCTATTATAGTTTTTAAAATAATAGGCCTAAACACAAAAAATTGGTAAAAATCTTCCTTCAAGGGCAATAATTCCAATAAAGAGTCAACTAATGATTTAAACCATATGACATATTTGTAGATCTTGTCTTGCTGATCATTTGTACTATTTGAAGAATTATCTATCCGTTATAGTTTTGTAGATAAAAGCATAAAACGAAATAATATGGATAGTGTCCACATGTGGACACAGATGATGCCCCTGCTTGCATATCATATAGTTATAAAGGGACATAACTGAAGAACGGTAAAAGTGACGCTACCCACATTTGAACTTGATCCGAGTTTTGTGGTAATAAGCATTGTGTGTAAGTCTCATAACATTTGGTTGAGGCTAACTTAAGTAGAGAACAAAAACTAAAAATTCAGCAATTTTTCTATTTGTAAACATGCATAACTCTAGAAAGGTTGTGTATAAGTTTTATAACATTTAATTGAGACAAACTAAAGTTAGAGAACGGAAACTCAAGAATGGTAAAAGTGTCGCCACCAAATTTCGTACTTAATCTGTATTATGTAGTAATAAGCATTGTGTATAAGTTTCATTACATTTGGATGAGGCAAACTAAAGTTAGAAAACGTAAACAAAAAATTTGTACTTGATCTTAGTTTTGTGGTAATGAATATTGTGTATAGGTTTCATAATGTTTGGATGGGGCAAACTTAAGTTACAGAATGGAAACTAAAAATTTTGCAATCTTTCGATTTATAAAGGGGCATAACTCAATAATGGTTAAAGTGACACTACCCAAATTCAACTTGATCTGTGTTTTATCAGTGGAAGTCAAAATTAAACATTGCATTTATATAAAGCATTGATTGTAGTTGATTCAACTATAATCATGGACAAAGGAAGATAACTCAAATTTTAAAAATTACTTGATATTAAGAAGAAAATAAAAATTTTGCAATTCTTCCATTAATAAAGGGGCATAACTCTAGAACGTTTAAAGTGACGCCACCAAAATTCAAACTTGATCTGTGTTCGTGGTAATAAGCATTGTGTATAAGTTTCATAACATTTGGTTGAGGCAAACTCAAGTTAGAGAATGGAAACCGATTTTGGGACTTACGTACAGACGGACGAGGGTAAACTTAATGCCCCACCGCCACGGTGGGCATAAAAATTGTAAAATTCATTAAAATAGCTCCAACAAGTTTTTGACAGTTTTAATGTAAATTTACAATAGGTAGAAATATAAATAGGTCTGAAAATTTATGCCCCTGTCAGATATTCTCTATCTAGAGCAATTTTCAAGGTAATAGAAAAAATGTATTCAACCCTTTGTTCTATTTTAGCCATGTTGGTTGGAAACCAGACACATTTTTTTTAAAATAAGATATGCTTATGATGATTGTGACCAATTTTTGTTAAATTTGGCCTAGTAGTTTCAGAGGAGAAGATTTTTGTATAAGTTAACAGACAACGGACACTAAGTAACGAGAAAATCTCACACTAGATTTCAGACCAGGAAAGCTAATAAAAAAATAATTGAAAAGACAAAAGTAGCATATGGACCAAAGATCACTGTACACCCCATTTTATTTAGGATATAAATAATAACATTCAGCAGATTTCAACAATAGTTTATTGAAAAAAATATACAAATGTCATACTGAAGTGGACGGATTTACAAATCCTGAGACTTAACATTTCCTAACATCAAGTTTCTGAAAATATAATATGTTTCAAAAATAATCATATAATGTGTCCTTTAACAACTAATTCAGAGTAATGTTTTTGATGAAACAAGTCTATTACAGCACAATTGCACCAATACATTTTTTTTTTATAATTATACCAATGTTTTTTAAAACAGATACATGTACCAGTAAGATTCAATGTCTTGTTAAAGGAGTTTAAATGAGAACATTTTTTTACAGTTTGTTGAAATCAGATGCTTACAAGTTAATGCAAGGAACTGATTTACCAATATACAAGGCATTGAAATTGTTATAAACAATTCATATTCTGAGCTTGAGTGGCATGCAGATAAGAAAATTACCCCTAAAGAAATGAAAAAAAAAATACAATATAGTCAGAAATTTTTTTTTAGTTTTGTATTTTTACCCTTTTCTTTATTTTTAAATATTTTCCATAATTTTCTAATGGAGAAACATGGAGAATAATCGTTATGTATAAAACTGTTGTTGCTAAATTACTCAAATGAAAATGAATCATTATAAATTCAGAAACTTGATGGTTTCAAAAGACATGTATGTGACATAAATGAGCACATCAGATCTCTCTTTTCTACCTATCACAACACAACCTCACAATATCAACAATACCACAAGACTGCTTTCTTTGGGTAACAGTATTTGTATTTGTACTAAATTTGTAATTAAATAATGGAAGCATGAATTTGAAATCTGTTAATGGAAAACAATCTGATAAAATATCTGGAAAGAAAATGATTTTTTTATAAATTTAAAATATTATAACTGTCTGTTAAGACTGAATAATACTGGTAAAATTGTTCTAAAACATAATTTCATATACTGTACACCAACTAATGTTTGCGACTGTGGGTAGTAAAAAATAACGCCAACTTCAATTGTAGTTAAACTGTAAAACTTGGATCTTCCATCATACAAATATATCAAGAAAATGAGAAGATCACGAAATAAATTGCTGCAAAGTTGGCTAGAAAGAACTTACAACTAAAACAAGTATACATGAAAATCAGTAATTGGTTTACAGTATTCAGTTCCATTTTGCTAGTTATAGCAACAAGACATGAACCAGTATTTACTATTCACTGCCATTTAAATATAATTTTCTCAAGTATTTAAATAAATATTTTCATAAATAACTTAATACATACTATACTCATAAGGGAGCTACCATTTGATTTTTATGGGGGGGCTAGGATGAAATTTGAAAAAAATAGGCAGGACAGGAGTTTTGAGTAAAAAAGGCAGGATGAGACACTGGCAAAAAAAAAGTCAGGATGACAATTTAGGTAAAAAAGTCAGGACAAACTTTAAAAAAGGCAGGACCGAATAGAGTGAAAAAAAAGGCAGGACAGAGATTACAACTAAAAAAATGCAGGACAAAATTTTTCATCCTAGCCCCCATAAAAATCAAATGGTAGCTCCCTAAGCATACAAATACCATTTTATACACAAAAAACTCAAAACTAAAGATGTCTAACAACAAAGACAATATTATTTCAAAAATAATCTTTGAATATTTTCTGCATGCCTGATATCTTATGCATGTGGAATGTTTTATATTTTACTTTTATGTCTCAGCTGAAATTTTCTGTTTTGCAAGCAAATAAAATGGAATGTTAATCAAAATAACTTCCTTGGTACATTAAAAAAACTTTAATACACAGATAGCAGTACTACATTTAAAGTAAACATCAAAACATCGAAAATAGCTTCAAAAACTTCCATGAACACGTTTTGCTGCGATGAAAATGATGGTTTCTGAATTCTTGAAGCTTATGAAACAAAATATAAAAACAATAAATATAACTATAAATAAGATGTTTCTTTCGGTTCTACGATAAATTACACTTATGACTTTATACTGTCATCCTGATATGTAAATTTATAACAGTAACAGCAATTTAATTTACAACTGTCAGAACAAAGTTTTCCAATACAATGCCATATAAATAAATCATATAAATAATCCTCAAGCTTCTTGCAAATTTTTTTTTAAATTCCAATAAATGCTGGAAGGTTCTCTCTTTCATTTTCAATAAGTTATTACACTGAAAATTGATTGAGTGATATTTAATGCCACTTTCAGCCCCATTGGATATTTCGTGGCAGTCAGTTTTTTTATTTTCAATAAATAATTACACTGAAAAACAGAACCTGTATCATCAAGACATACTTCAAATTTTTACTTTTTTTTTAAAGAAACTATGAGACAATTTTAAGTGGAGAAAAGCTAAAGAGAGTAAAAAAAAAACGATATGTTATTAATCTTGCCAAATATAATTAAATGTTGTTTCCTTAACATCCAGTGGCAAATATTACAAAAACTATCAAAAAAAAACTTTTCAAACAAAAATGCAAAGACGACAATACTTAAGTTTTTCTTCAAAACTTCAACAAAGAACCAAACAGACATGCAATCATTTATCCAATCATTTTAGCCTCATTGATTACCTCCCCTTCCTACTTTCCACATCTGTATGCATCTATTTTTCTTATAGAAGCTTGTTACTAAATGTGTATTTACACTAGGGTAAACCAGTAATGTAGAAAATAACAGCATTTGACTCAAAAGCCAACTATTAACAACTTCCAAATTTTACTTTATTATAAAATATTAGGAACAAGTACAAAATAAAATCTGTGCTTTTCAGACTTTTCCAATCCTTCAATCCAATCAACCAACAACTTTTCTTTGAGTAATTCTGCATACATGAAATGGACAAACAAAAAAATTGGTTTCAACTTTATGCCTTATTTTCCTTCTTTTAAGTTTGAACTATGCATGCATAAAATAAAAGAGATAAATATTGAAAACACAGATGATGCCCCGCTTGCATATCATATAGTTATAAAGGGACATAACTGAAGAACGGTAAAAGTGACGCTACCCAAATTTGAACTTGATCCGAGTTTTGTGGTAATAAGCATTGTGTGTAAGTCTCATAACATTTGGTTGAGGCTAACTTAAGTAGAGAACAAAACTAAAATTCAGCAATTTTTCTATTTGTAAACATGCATAACTCTAGAAAGGTTGTGTATAAGTTTTATAACATTTAATTGAGACAAACTAAAGTTAGAGAACGGAAACTCAAGAATGGTAAAAGTGTCGCCACCAAATTTCGTACTTAACCTGTATTATGTAGTAATAAGCATTGTGTATAAGTTTCATTACATTTGGATGAGGCAAACTAAAGTTAGAAAAGGTACACAAAAATTTGTACTTGATCTTAGTTTTGTGGTAATGAATATTGTGTATAGGTTTCATAATGTTTGGATGGGGCAAACTTAAGTTACAGAATGGAAACTAAAATTTTGCAATCTTTCGATTTATAAAGGCATAACTCAATAATGGTTAAAGTGACACTACCCAAATTCAACTTGATCTGTGTTTTATCAGTGGAAGTCAAAATTAAACATTGCATTTATATAAAGCATTGATTGTAGTTGATTCAACTATAATCATGGACAAAGGAAGATAACTCAAATTTTAAAAATTACTTGATATTAAGAAGAAAATAAAAATTTTGCAATTCTTCCATTAATAAAGGGGCATAACTCTAGAACGCTTAAAGTGACGCCACTAAAATTCAAACTTGATCTGTGTTCGTGGTAATAAGCATTGTGTATAAGTTTCATAACATTTGGTTGAGGCAAACTCAAGTTAGAGAATGGAAACCGATTTTGGGACGTCACGTACAGACGGACGAGGTAAAACTTAATGCCCCACCGCCACGGCGTAGGCATAAAATTGTAAAATTCATTAAAATAGCTCCAACAAGTTGTTTGACAGTTTTAATGTAAATTTACAATAGGTAGAAATATAAATAGGTCTGAAAATTTATGCCCCCTGTCAGATATTCTCTATCTAAAGCAATTTTCAAGGTAATAGACAAAAAATGTATTCAACCCCTTTGTTCTATTTTAGCCATGTTGGCCATGTTGGTTGGAAACCAGACACATTTTTTTTTAAATAAGATATGCTTATGATGATTGTGACCAATTTTTGTTAAATTTGGCCTAGTAGTTTCAGAGGAGAAGATTTTTGTATAAGTTAACAGACAACGGACACTAAGTAACGAGAAAATCTCACACTAGATTTCAGACCAGGAAAGCTAATAAAAAAATAATTGAAAAGACAAAAGTAGCATATGGACCAAAGATCACTGTACACCCCATTTTATTTAGGATATAAATAATAACATTCAGCAGATTTCAACAATAGTTTATTGAAAAAAATATACAAATGTCATACTGAAGTGGACCAGATTCACAAATCCTGAGACTTAACATTTCCTAACATCAAGTTTCTGAAAATATAATATGTTTCAAAAATAATCATATAATGTGTCCTTTAACAACTAATTCAGAGTAATGTTTTTGATGAAACAAGTCTATTACAGCACAATTGCACCAATACATTTTTTTTTATAATTATACCAATGTTTTTCAAAACAGATACATGTACCAGTAAGATTCAATGTATTGTTAAAGGAGTTTAAATGAGAACATTTTTTTACAGTTTGTTGAAATCAGATGCTTACAAGTTAATGCAAGGAACTGATTTACCAATATACAAGGCATTGAAATTGTTATAAACAATTCATATTCTGAGCTTGAGTGGCATGCAGATAAGAAAATTACCCCCTAAAGAAATGAAAGAAAAAAAATACAATATAGTCAGAAATTTTTTTTTTTAGTTTTGTATTTTTTTACCCTTTTCTTTATTTTTTAAATATTTTCCATAATTTTCTAATGGAGAAACATGGAGAATAATCGTTATGTATAAAACTGTTGTTGCTAAATTACTCAAATGAAAATGAATCATTATAAATTCAGAAACTTGATGGTTTCAAAAGACATGTATGTGACATAAATGAGCACATCAGATCTCTCTTTTCTACCTATCACAACACAACCTCACAATATCAACAATACCACAAGACTGCTTTCTTTGGGTAACAGTATTTGTATTTGTACTAAATTTGTAATTAAATAATGGAAGCATGAATTTGAAATCTGTTAATGGAAAACAATCTGATAGAATATCTGGAAAGAAAATGATTTTTATAAATTTAAATATTATAACTGTCTGTTAAGACTGAATAATACTGGTAAAATTGTTCTAAAACATAATTTCATATACTGTACACCAACTAATGTTTGCGACTGTGGGTAGTAAAAAAATAACGCCAACTTCAATCGTAGTTAAACTGTAAAACTTGGATCTTCCATCATACAAATATATCAAGAAAATGAGAAGATCACGAAATAAATTGCTGCAAAGTTGGCTAGAAAGAACTTACAACTAAAACAAGTATACATGAAAATCAGTAATTGGTTTACAGTATTCAGTTCCATTTTGCTAGTTATAGCAACAAGACATGAACCAGTATTTACTATTCACTGCCATTTAAATATAATTTTCTCAAGTATTTAAATAAATATTTTCATAAATAACTTAATACATACTATACTCATAAGGAGCTACCATTTGATTTTTATGGGGGCTAGGATGAAATTTGAAAAAAATAGGCAGGACAGGAGTTTTGAGTAAAAAAAAAAGGCAGGATGAGACACTGGCAAAAAAAAAGTCAGGATGACAATTTAGGTAAAAAAAAGTCAGGACAAACTTTAAAAAAAAAGGCAGGACCGAATAGAGTGAAAAAAAAAGGCAGGACAGAGATTACAACTAAAAAAAAAATGCAGGACAAAATTTTTCATCCTAGCCCCCCCATAAAAATCAAATGGTAGCTCCCTAAGCATACAAATACCATTTTATACACAAAAAAAACTCAAAACTAAAGATGTCTAACAACAAAGACAATATTATTTCAAAAATAATCTTTGAATATTTTCTGCAGTCAGGTAATGCCTGATATCTTATGCATGTGGAATGTTTTTATATTTTACTTTTATGTCTCAGCTGAAATTTTCTGTTTTGCAAGCAAATAAAATGGAATGTTAATCAAAATAACTTCCTTGGTACATTAAAAAAAACTTTAATACACAGATAGCAGTACTACATTTAAAGTAAACATCAAAACATCGAAAAATAGCTTCAAAAACTTCCATGAACACGTTTTTGCTGCGATGAAAATGATGGTTTCTGAATTCTTGAAGCTTATGAAACAAAATATAAAAACAATAAATATAACTATAAATAAGATGTTTCTTTCAGTTCTACGATAAATTACACTTATGACTTTATACTGTCATCCTGATATGTAAATTTATAACAGTAACAGCAATTTAATTTACAACTGTCAGCACAAAGTTTTCTAATACAATGCCATATAAATAAATCATATAAATAATCCTCAAGCTTCTTGCAATTTTTTTTTTTAAATTCCAATAAATGCTGGAAGGTTCTCTCTTTTATTTTCAATAAGTTATTACACTGAAAATTGATTGAGTGATATTTAATGCCACTTTCAGCCCCATTGGATATTTCGTGGCAGTCAGATTTTTATTTTCAATAAATAATTACACTGAAAACAGAACCTGTATCATCAAGACATACTTCAAATTTTTACTTTTTTTTTAAAGAAACTATGAGACAATTTTAAGTGGAGAAAAGCTAAAGAGAGTAAAAAAAAACGATATGTTATTAATCTTGCCAAATATAATTAAATGTTGTTTCCTTAACATCCAGTGGCAAATATTACAAAAACTATCAAAAAAACTTTTCAAACAAAAATGCAAAGACGACAATACTTAAGTTTTCTTCAAAACTTCAACAAAGAACCAAACAGACATGCAATCATTTATCCAATCATTTTAGCCTCATTGATTACCTCCTTCCTACTTTCCACATCTGTATACATCTATTTTCTTATAGAAGCTTGTTACTAAATGTGTATTTACACTAGGGTAAACCAGTAATGTAGAAAATAACAGCATTTGACTCAAAAGCCAACTATTAACAACTTCCAAATTTTACTTTATTATAAAATATTAGGAACAAGTACAAAATAAAATCTGTGCTTTTCAGACTTTTCCAATCCTTCAATCCAATCAACCAACAACTTTTCTTTGAGTAATTCTGCATACATGAAATGGACAAACAAAAAAAATTGGTTTCAACTTTATGCCTTATTTTCCTTCTTTTAAGTTTGAACTATGCATGCATAAAATAAAAGAGATAAATATTGAAAAGGGAGATAACAATTTTGGTATAAAAAGTATTACTTTTCAATCACATATAAGCTTTCACACTTTCGTACCACATATACCATCATACATTCATCCAACTGTATAAGAATCAGATCTTTATAAAAAATATTACTAGACTATTATCTACAGCCTAATAAAATGCATGATATTAACATAAATACTCATGTATTTCTGCCAGACGACTCTGCTACATTTACTTAAGAAAAATGCATTGTACATGTAGCTTATATTTTTTTGTTTAAAATTAAGATGTTCTGAACCTGATCTTTAACGGTTGTCATTCTTGGCACAAATCAAATAGGACAATGACGATATAAGAAGTCACAGTACAACAGATTATAAATATTTTCAAGAATACACTGCATACATGAAATTCACATGTACCATCCTTTTATACTGATATTAAATATAAATTATATAAGTCTTTTTGAAAAACAAAACAAAATTATAGAAATTTTTTGACCTATGAAATAATTGGAGACCTTTGCAATATCATTTACTTTTGAAGCACTTTGAATTCAATTATTTTCGTGGGTACCATTTTTCATGGATTGAGCAAAAATTGTATTTTTTGTGGATCTGCAAAAGCCTGAGTACAAGCCTATGGAAAGTTTGTACTTTGTTGAACATTTATATTCTTAGTTTACTGTACTACAAAATCCATGAAAATTGGTATCTCACTAATAATAATGAATCAAGTAATTTATTTGCTTAGAACATTTGACTGGCAACTAATATCAGTTTTTTTTCTGCTCAAATTATATTCTTAATTTTCTAAACAATCAATAAAAACAGCCTAATTTTCAGGATCGTGTTACACTCTGTAAAAGTTTTTCTATTTTTTGGTCATTTCTAACAATATTCGACTTGGTGGCTGCGATCAGATCAAGTTGGTCTTTAATAGCTTGGTCAACTTCAGATAATTGTGCTTTAAGTGGTTCTACAGCCTTGTCTGTCACTCTGAAAAAGAGAAAAAGAACCACATAAAATGGGGTTACATTGATAAACCTTAAATAAGTAGTGTTTGTAAAAATAAAATTTAATCAATGACTTTTAAACATCCATGCGACACAGAATTGAAATAAATCTGTGTTACTAAAAAAACTTAGAATACATGTTTTAAAATGGTTGACACAAATATAGAGTTCTTGCCCTTAAAACAAGGTCTACAACCTTAAATTAAATTATAACTTTCAAGTGATTCAATTGTTTGCTCATTTTCAGGTTAATCAATGCAGCTTTGAATTTAAGTATGATCTCATTAATACCTGTTTAATGAGACAGAAAAATTTCTCAACCAACAAAAACAATCAAATTTTGAAATTGTTTCCATTCAATCTATTTTGCATGTTAAATAATAATACTAAACAGCCAATGTTTCGCCTGCATGAAACAAAACATCCAGTTTCAAATTTTCAAATTGAGTTTTGATACATGCTGAAGGTCTCACTTAAAGATGAAGAATTGCAATTAAAGCACTATTCCCTTGCATTGAGTTTGCCCATACATTTTAATTTAATACACCATATATCTTTATTTCAATACACTTACATCGGTCAGAATGATATTTTGAATTAACAGACCCTCAAAGCAGATGCATTTCCCATATTTATGAAAAGTAGTTCAAAGTTGTCACTTGTATCATTGGTAGTGCAGGTTGGTATTGCCTACTATATACTTTTCAGTTTTTCTTAGAAGAGTAAGATTATTTTGACACATCCAGCAGCAGACAGGGAAATATGCACTGTGCCTTATACTGGCTCTCCAAAAAATGCTGTTATTGTACACAAAATATGATTATATTCAATAGTTGAAAATATTAAATGAAAAGATTTCAGTTTTGTTTTTAAAAAATCTGACGAAACTAACCCTTTTTCCCTTTTCAAATCCATTTGATGTTCTTTGTTTTCAGTTTTCCATCTTTCTAATTCTTTTTGCATCGAATCTAAATCTTCTTGAACATAGTCCATAATTTTGCCAAGTGGATTAGCACTACGTGTTAAAGTTTGTATGGAGCCTCGTAATTTATCCACTTCCTTTTGAACTTGTTCACGTTGTTTTCTGCGCTGTGCATCCGACATTCCACTTCTTTCCTGTAATGTAAGAACTATCAAGTTTATCATATGAAGGTACAAAATATTATCAGCTATTTCTGCTATATGGAAATTTTTACATCAAAATGAAACTCCATATTTGAGACATTACGTCTTAATTATGACAGAGTAAGAAATTTATAAAACGTAAGTTTTAAAAACTTTCTGAAATTAAGTTAATCTTCAGTTCAGGGCAGTTCCAGAATTTATTGAACAGGAGGATGAGAAGCACTCAAATTAATTAAATATGGGAGGTTGAATTTTTCTTAATAGAATTTTGTAGAAACATTTAATTTTATGAGTGGTTGGAATCGGAAAAAAGAGTCTCTCATGCATTTAATTCTGAAACAGCCTTAATGTGTAAGTTTCCATTTACAAAACCAAACTAACTTCTGATACCAATCAGTAGCCATGACATTCCAAGATTTAAGAATCAACTAAAGTTTTACAAAAACTGAAACATCAAATCTTTTCTAATCTCAATCAATAAAGCATTTTCAAAAATTTGCAGCTATGGTTACAAGAAAAGTGTCGACGACAAGGTTTTTTTTTAAAAGACCTTGACTACCCATGAGGGTAGGGCATGGTCGGAGAAATTGACACTTTAGCTTCAACTTACAATTTCTGTTTTCTTGGTTTGTTGGGGACCTTCTAGCTCTTTCTTTGTCTCTAATATTTTTTTAACTAATCCACCATGGTCTTCATCATCTCCATCTTCAAGCGGTCGAGATAAGGCCTAAAAATAGAGCAAAGTCAATCTAAAAATATTCACAGATCATTTGACATTTCAACATAGTTCTTATTCACTGAATGTTTTAAATCATATTCTAAAGGTCATTTTCAAATACATATGGTATACTTCTTTGCATGAATAAGAATTTCCAAGCACTATGAAACTAGGACGATAAGTATGTAAAAACCATAAGTATTTTCACTCAATGTCTTTCCATTCAGTAACATCTGTAGAAAGGATTTCAAATAAACTCATCATAGATAACAGGCTTAAAATTTGACCCCAGATGCAAGTTTCGTCTACAAAAGACTTATCCTAAATGTAAGACTATCTTCCGGAGGCTCCTGAATTTCTTATACCTAGTAATATGACACAAACAATCCACACAGATAAATAACCTTTATGAGGGTCTTAATGTACATGCCATTTTTCTGAACTCTGAAACTTCCATCTTGATTTCAAGATATTTGAGCTTTTATGTAATTTTCATAAATATGCATATTTTTAAAGTTTTCAACTATCTTACATTTTCAAGGCTTCTACATAACTCATACTTTAAAATTTAAGTAAGTTAATGCCTCCCTTGTGTCAATTATACAGACTGAAATTTGGTGCATATAATAAAATCTGACTAGTCTAAATTGGATGTGATTAAGTAGTTTTATATATAAACAAAAAATGTCAATATATAAGGAAAAGCATAAAATAAACAACAAAAAAACAGAGAAAAACAAAAGGATTTATAATAAAAAGTAACTATGCATCTCAACTCTAACTACCTCAATTGTTTTCATATGAATATTGGGAGCATTCATTTTATAATATTGGGAGCATTCATTTTATAATATTGGGAGTATTCATTTTTTATCATTGGGAGCATTCACTTTTTAATATTGGGAGCATTCGTGATATACCTTTAATTTTAAGTTCTTTAATTCAATTTATCGCTCAGTATAATTCTATCTTTTTTTTTCTTTTCTTTTAATGCTTAAATTCCTACAGGAATTAAATAAAACTATACTTTATATTTACTCAAGTTTTACAAAAATATGCATAACAATATACAGGTGTAGGGAGGTTAAAGTATTTTCCCACGGTAACAAGAAATAGGCATAACAATATACAGGGGTAGGGAGGTTAAATTATTTTCCCACGGTAACAAGAAATATGCATAACAATATACAGGGGTAGGGAGGTTAACGTATTTTCCCAGGGTAACAGGAACTACGCATAATAATCTACAGGTGTAGGGAGAATAAATTATTTTGCCACGGTAACAAGAAATATGCATAACAATATACAGGGGTAGGGAGGTTAACATATTTTCCCAGGGTAACAGGAACTATGCATAACAATATACAGGGGTAGGGAGGTTAAAGTATTTTCACAGAGTAACAGGAAATTTGCATAACCATATACAGAGGTAGGGAGGTTAAAGTATTTTCCAAGAGAAACAATATAAAGGGTAGGGCTGTTAAATATTAACATTTTATGAAATTTTCTTTAACAGAAACTATAATATCAGAGATGCCTCTGACAATATTTGCCGCTTTATTCTAAAATAGCCACAATTCAAAGTTCTGATGATGATTTTCACCTGCAATAATTCAACCTATCTATAAATGGTTAAAGGTTTACAAAATGAAGGGCACTTTTGAAATGCTTGAGTTGATGCATCTACTTAACTTTTTTTTACCAAAGTCAACGTTTAACAGAAAATACAGTTAGTAATAATATACAAAATTGATGACTATCTACATGTAAACAATAAGAATTGAGGTATTATTTGAAAAAAGAGTAAAGTACAACGATTATTAAAATTATTTACCCCGTCTGGTGCCGTCTCTTCCTAATCAATGCAAAGTATTCATGCAAATTTTAATGAAATAATTCGGCCAAAACAATATTAAAACATTACAGTAAATTCTGGTAAATATTTTGATAAATGCGAAAAATGTGACTGCAAAATAGTTAAGAGTTGCATTATTAAAAAACCATATCTTTTCTAATATTGCAAATTTTCATTCTATTTGAATATTTGAAACTGACATTTTTATTCTTATACATCATAGTCTTTTATCTGTACCACAATTAAAATATAACATTAAACAAACCACATCACAGCAAAATTAGGATTTATTGTGTAATAGGCTTACTGTCTAATAAATAACCTTTAGCCTTCATATCCTTTTATTCATATTTTCAACTATACAAACCTGATCACTATCTGGCGGTGGTGGGGCAGTTTCTTCAACAACAAAAGTTTCATCCTCTTCATCATCAGAATTTTGACCATCGTCCACAATAACATTGGTAGGTTGTCCACTGCCCAGTCTGTTAGCATATCAACATTACAAATATAGTTATAAATTGATACACAATAAAATTTGGTTTTCGAGAGGATTCTGAAGATAGTTATCGCATCTGTTTGTTTGTGTGTCACCCTGGCTCTTTCATAGGTGCAACTTTTTTTTTGGTTTTTTTTTTTTTGGTATTAGAAGCCTGAAGAGAGACTCTGACATTTGGCAGGAGAACTGGCAATCTGTCAATTAAAACTGAGGTCAAATAAACCTCCCAATGAGCAGGGTTTGAACTCACAACCTCAGAAATCACAGGAACACGATAATTTAAAATAGCCTTATTCAACCACTTGGCCACCTAGGCCCCAATCATCTCTTCCTGTTCATTTCTTCATACTAGAGTCATCTATGTGGAAAAAGAAATTTTGAATCACCATGACCTACATTTCATAGCTCAGGTAAATTTTTGTTGTATAGTTTAATTTCAACAACTGGTGAATATGTATCAAAGATATTTTAATATTACATTTCTCGTATATAGTACAAATATTTTAAATGCTTAAAAGATTTTAAAATGAATATTGATATTTCGGTATCTCAGAAATTCATGATAGTTTTTCACTTTGCAACATTTTTTCACAATACCAAGGTGGCCATGACCAACATCTCATGTGTGAGTCCTTTTGACCAACATCTCATGTGTGAGTCCTTTGACCAACATCTCATGTGTGAGCCCTTTGACCAACATCTCATGTGTGAGCCCTTTTGACCAACATCTCATGTGTGAGCAGTTTTGGCTTAACCTAAAATTTTACTGTATTGTAGAAAAATGTTGCCATTTATTTCTGCCACTTATTGTAAAACGAAACTCTCAAACATTTTGATGATCATAACATCAATATCACAATTGAATAATTCAAATAATCTATTGTAATATTGGTGCCATACTATGATAATCTATTGTAATATTGGTGCCATACTATGTATAGCTAATCAGTTTTCTACACATTGATATTGTAAAATATCAGCTGCGATCTACTATGTGAACCTTTTTTGTGAGGGAGTGCAGCGAACGAGCAAAAAAGATTCACACTGTGTTGAGAGGCTGATATTTTACAATATCTATATAGTTACCTCATAGCTGGTTCATTTTCCACCATGGTTTGTTCTTTCCTCCTGGGAGGCGCAGGTCTAGCACTGCTTGGTCGTCCTGCTTTCCGTCTGAACAAAAATAAAAAATGGTTCCAAATTATTCAAAATTATCCATACAAATAAATCTTTCCATTATGTGGAGAAAACCTTTAAAAATCAATACTAAATCAATAATTTGTAAAGGATTCCAGGGAACCCTATGTCTTGCCTATGATTGCTGCTGTCAATGTAAAAGTGAAATTGTGACTGCCAAAAACAAAGTTCATTTATCAGTAAAACCCAGAAAAATGAATTAAAAGCTTCGCCATGCATAATTCTCTATACTTACGAAGCAACTACTTGAGGAGGGAGATCTGCTTCCCCCACAGAAGGATCTGTGGAGGCCTGAATTTGTCTTTTCGGTTCATCATCTATAAGCAGAGAAAAAACTCAAAAATTAATATGCAGATAAGGATCCTCTGGATATATTAATATACAAAAATATAACATATATATCTCATAGTTTTATCTTGAAGACTAAGTATGATGGACAAAATCTAGTGGAATTTGTTTACAGATGAATTATTTCTTATCGAATTGAAGTTTGACCTTTTTCAAATCAACAAACTCCTTACCACTTTTTCCAACTTATTCCTAGATTTCAAACAGGCAGCAGAACTGTACCATAATGAAAAGTTTAAATTTATAAAGCAACAGTTTTAACTTATTGAACAAAATTGTTTGTTAAAATATTTGGTCTTGTATTAAAAAAACTCAAAATAAATGATTTATCCAAATCTCTCTTCACTTTTTTTCTTTTTTAAAAGAGAGAGAAAGGTTCCCCAAAGCATGTGTAATAAGAAAAAACAATGTATTATATATAAACATATATTTATACAACATCTGATAAACTTGTTTCAAAGCAAAACAACATTTTGTTTGCATGCATGACCTATGACAGCCACAATTTTAAAATTTGGTGCATCGTATGTAACTGAAATGTGTTCAAATCAATGATTGAATAAAAATCATTTCAGATAGTGGCAAACTGATTCTGAGCTACACCGTAAATCATATCCTCAAAAGCTAGAAAAAAATCATATTGTTAAATAGACAATTTATCTGACCAAAACCCTATCACCAATCAACTATCAGCTTTCCTACAGTTCACTCTGCACAATTTGAATACAAACAGACAAAACTGACAGTTGTTTGTCAAACTCATAAAGGGATAACAAAAAACAAAAGACCGCACAGAACAATGAATCAATGCAGTCTGGAAACGACATACCAAGATGTTCATAAGGAAGAAAAAAAACCATATTCAGCATTCACAGATAAGCAATATATATATGTATAAACATATTCTAGGAATTCTAAATCTACAAGGAAGGAGAAATTTTCTATTCTACTCGAAGAAAAAAATATGACAATTCTTTTGTAGACAATCATAAAGTAGCATGTCATCTTATCCATTCTATTTTATTTTTTATCTAATTTTTCAATAAATGATTCTCCTTATTTTAACCTGGGATGCTGAGTTTTAAAAGCACTTATGAAAACTGCTAAGTAAAACTTACTAAAAGCCAGCCAAACATTAAAATTAGGTCATTGTGATCCAAATGTTAAAGAAATAAGTTTTATAATACCAATAAACTGTAGAAGTAATAATGCCAACTTGTTACAGTTGTTTTTTTAAATTTTCCAATAGATATAAGAAGAGGTGGTATGAGTGCCAATGCGACAACTCTCCATCCAAGTCACAATTTGTAAAAGTAAACCATTATAGGTCAAAGTACGGCCAATGTTAATTTGAAGGGATGAAATTTGTTTGGCATCTTTCATCTGAAGATTTGTTTGTTACTTCAAAATTGATCAGGAGTTGTCTCCCATAGTCCTAGGTCTATAAACAATTTCTAAAAAAAACAGCTTTCATTTCATAATTGTCAACAAAGTAATATAGTATGTTAACACTGAGCTTTAAAACTGTGATCTGGCATTCTGGTGTCAAAAATATAGAACACTTATTCACTTATAATGAGCAAAAACATTTAAGATAGTTTTAAATCTCCTCAATAAATTATAATGCAAGAATTCAAATTATTAAAATTTCTAACATGTTAAAATGAAAAAATATCTCATAATTTCAATCTATGAATGTTTTTTCAGAAATCAAAACCTGATATTGAATATTTATTAGGTCTTTTATTTTTCTAATATGCATATATGACAAATTTTAATGAAAAATGA
Source organism: Mytilus coruscus (assembly GCA_017311375.1). NCBI lineage: Eukaryota > Metazoa > Mollusca > Bivalvia > Mytilida > Mytilidae > Mytilus > Mytilus coruscus. Next base: position 104,118,974 of record CM029596.1, on the reverse strand, counting down.
TGTAATAGTTTGTCAATAGAAAATGCAAACAAAATTATACATAAAGTGTGCATATCAAACAGTATTTCTTACTACTTTACAAAATCTTTTAACAACAAAAAGAGACTTTTATCTGACTTAAACATACAACATTTTAATTATCAAATTTCATATTTTTAAAAATTGAAACGTTAATTATACTTCTAACAAAGAAAAACCTTTTTAGTCATTTCCTAAATTTTCAGATGACGCAAATTTAGCATTAACTATTTTAAAGATTCTCTGCTTGGTACAAAAGACTACAATAGATCCAGTTTTAAAACTCAGTTCAGACCAACTTTCTACATCTATCTACAACATTAATTGTGACCTGATAATGCAGACATACCTTCATCACTTGAAGCATGGTGTCGTCCTGTTAATGGGGCAAAATAAATATGCCAACATTAGCAAATAAAAACGCTAAAATGTGAAAAGCAGCTACTCAGCTAGTGAAATTGGGGTTCAATAAGAGAGGATTTAAGCAAAGTGTGCTAAAATTTTTGGGGTAAGTTAACTCTCATTAAAAAATTGTGATTTTTTTTCTCACTAAAAATTTCAAACAAAAAAATTTTTGACTAAACTTATTACTCATTTTTTTTTTTTTTTATAAAACTATTGTAGTTTCTGAATGAATAGCTGCATACAGAACTTAACTTCCATGACAATTTTAATCTTTTAAATAAGCAATTTTTTACAAAAAACAGAAAAAAAAATAATAAGGGCTATTCCATTAAAATGTATGTGGGAGGGTAGGAAGGGACTTTCAAAATATCCCTACAATCAAGAACCATTTTTTTAGAAATTTTGCATGATGGTAATAGACGCATACTGAAAAAAGATCCATGACCCACATTCAATAATTGAACTTCCCTTCCTACCCTCCCACATACATTTTAATGGAATAGCCCTAAGTTTTTTCCATAAAACCTTCAAAAATTGAGAAGCCCTGGTAACATTCCTACTGAATAGCATTCTTTGTATATGCATTATGTGATCAACACAAACTAAATACAATAGTTGCCTTGAAAATTTTTGTAATTTGGCATATCACTCATACATCAGGAATTCCAAATTTATTTCACTTGAAACATTGTGAAACTTTGTGAATTGTTAATATATCATATCATGCATTGAGAAAACAGGTTTATTTTGTAAGTATATAAAATACTATTTTCCTAGTAAATACATATAGTACAAATACTATTTTCCTAGTAAATACATATTGTACAAATACTATTTTCCTAGTAAATCCATATTGAAAAGAAGGAACTGAAAGAAAGAATTCTTACATGCAAAAGAAAAATATTTAGTATTGATGAAATTATAACTTATTAAAATTTATGTAATTTTTCCGGTTATGCAAACCTAATTTAACTATTAAAACAAAATTATCAATTTGATAAATATAACCCACCAGGAAAAATTCTTTTAAATTTTACATATATAAATTTCAATCTATCTACTTAAAAATACCCTGATTGTGGCTTCTTTTGATAAGAAAGGGTTTTAAAAGTTAAAAAATTCATGTATATTCATTTTAGCATGTTAAACTTTAAGAAAGGAATTCTAATATTATGGGAAAGTTTTGTTACTTCAAAAAAAGTCTATCCAAATTTTGGGACAAAATATCAAAATAAAAATATTTCCTGGATTTACAAAATGACTTCAAGTAGAATTATACTAAATCAGGAAATCAAAAGTGAAAGTAAACTTGACCAATATCTAAAATTTTATCAATATTAAGTAAATAATAAAAACAATATGCTATCACTTTAACATTGTAAGTAAACATAAGGTCGTGAAGAAACATATCAAAACACAGCAAACAGAAATAAAACAAAGCTAATGATGTCAAGGTCATTCATAACGTACCTCCGTGTCTTCTTCTAGAGCCTTTAGCTGACGTGGGTCTGGCAACCTCTGTGGCTGTTCTGACTTTTAATAGAAATAACATATTGGAATAAAACATTATGGTCAATATCCTTCATGCGCCACAAATTGAGGTACTTAAATATAGTAAGTAAATAAAAATTTCTGTGCAGTGATATTGACTATAATAGAAATAATAGAATAAAGGTGTTATAATTATACTAAATTATAGAAAAAAAAATCTCACTTTGTACCCCGAAATTTAACCACATATGTTAAAATGTCTCAGCTTCAAAACGAAGTTTACCATATGGGCAGAGAAATTAAGGAAAAGGCTATCATTACGGCCTACTTGAAATGAATTGCATATCATGACCCATATATGGATGAATGTTGTTTATATGCAACCCTCAGGCTAAGTAGCAGACGGTAATGGGTTTTTGTGCAACGATTTGTAATCTTTATTTCACACATTCGTGCTTGAAGCTCATTCATTATTCACTGTTTCTTGCAAATTAGGAAAACAAACATGCAATTTTTTTTGTACATCGAGAAATGGACATTTTATTTCTCTTCTTTTGTACTCATACCTCCTTTTAACAATCTTTACATACAATGTATTAAATTATTGTGAAACTTTGTGAATTGTTAATATATCATATCATGCATTGAGAAAACAGGTTTATTTTGTAAGTATATAAAATACTATTTTCCTAGTAAATACATATAGTACAAATACTATTTTCCTAGTAAATACATATTGTACAAATACTATTTTCCTAGTAAATACATATTGAAAAGAGAAGGAACTGAAAGAAAAGAATTCTTACATGCAAAAGAAAAATATTTAGTATTGATGAAATTATAACTTATTAAAATTTATGTAATTTTTCCGGTTATGCAAACCTAATTTAACTATTAAAACAAAATTATCAATTTGATAAATATAACCCACCAGGAAAAATTCTTTTAAATTTTACATATATAAATTTCAATCTATCTACTTAAAAATACCCTGATTGTGGCTTCTTTTGATAAGAAAGGGTTTTAAAAGTTAAAAAAATTCATGTATATTCATTTTAGCATGTTAAACTTTAAGAAAGGAATTCTAATATTATGGGAAAGTTTTGTTACTTCAAAAAAAAAGTCTATCCAAATTTTGGGACAAAATATCAAAATAAAAAATATTTCCTGGATTTACAAAATGACTTCAAGTAGAATTATACTAAATCAGGAAATCAAAAGTGAAAGTAAACTTGACCAATATCTAAAATTTTATCAATATTAAGTAAATAATAAAAACAATATGCTATCACTTTAACATTGTAAGTAAACATAAGGTCGTGAAGAAACATATCAAAACACAGCAAACAGAAATAAAACAAAGCTAATGATGTCAAGGTCATTCATAACATACCTCCGTGTCTTCTTCTAGAGCCTTTAGCTGACGTGGGTCTGGCAACTCTCTGTGGCTGTTCTGACTTTTAATAGAAATAACATATTGGAATAAAACATTATGGTCAATATCCTTCATGCGCCACAAATTGAGGTACTAAAATATAGTAAGTAAATAAAAAATTTCTGTGCAGTGATATTGACTATAATAGAAATAATAGAATAAAGGTGTTATAATTATACTAAATTATAGAAAAAAAAATCTCACTTTGTACCCCGAAATTTAACCACATATGTTAAAATGTCTCAGCTTCAAAACGAAGTTTACCATATGGGCAGAGAAATTAAGGAAAAGGCTATCATTACGGCCTACTTGAAATGAATTGCATATCTTGACCCATATATGGATGAATGTTGTTTATATGCAACCCTCAGGCTAAGTAGCAGACGGTAATGGGTTTTTTTGTGCAACGTATTTGTAATCTTTATTTCACACATTCTCGTGCTTGAAGCTCATTCATTATTCACTGTTTCTTGCAAATTAGGAAAAACAAACATGCAATTTTTTTTTGTACATCGAGAAATGGACATTTTATTTCCTCTTCTTTTGTACTCATACCTCCTTTTAACAATCTTTACATACAATGTATTAAATTAGGGTCAGTCTGTAGATGCACAACAGTCTGCAGATTTTCCTAAAGAACCTGATACATGTAATTGGTGAGGATCATAACAGAATAGGCCTCAATTTCTAAAAGCATATTTATTCAGGCTTGCAAAATTTCTGCTGACACGTTGGACACTCTTAAAACTTTTACACCATTTTTTCATCATACTTTATATAAGTAATTAAATAGTAAAAGCAAAGAGAAAAATAACTTTTAAAATTTTTTTTTCTATTATATTGTGTTTGATTTTCAATGAAATCTTTCTTCTGGGTTAAACGGTTTTGGTTGTTTTTATTATTTTCAGTAACATCTTTTGTTTTATTTTGTTGGTTAAAATGTCCCAATTGAATTCATCTCAATATATTGTTGTGCACTGCTGTTAACAACTTTTTTTGTAGGGAAGGTGGCTTTGAACAAACATAGTAACCCACCAATTACAGCAATTGTATTAATACTTGAACATTACATTTCACACCAACCCTTAGGTTCAAATTCAAGTTGTCTTATCTTGGTCCCATGTATGTTTTTATGGAACAGCCCTATTAAAGGAGCTTAACCATAAAATTTCTTAGTTTAGTATTGTTACCTCTGCTTCTCCATTCATTAAAGCTGGTTCGTTCTCTTTTCCTGCTTCTTCTTCTTTTTCCTTAAAAAAGAAAAGGCATCTGATTTTTTTTTAAATTTACCAGGCAAATACAAAAAACATAAATGTATATTGTATATATACCATCAATATATTAGATAAGAGTTGAATAATAAACAGCTGCGCCACGAGCGCATGATACACCCGTTGTCTTGTGTGTGAGGTTTTATGCAATAATCATAAATCGTTTCTGAGATAAGGCGCAACATGTGAAAACCCCCCTTTTTTTTATAAAAAACTCAATAACTCTAAAATAAAATTTTGAATCATCACCAAAAAGTATACAGATCTTTAGATTAAAATAATTAAGAAGTGTGTAAAGTTTTAAGCAATAATCATAAATCATTTTTGAGATACGGCGCGACATGTGAGACCCCCCCCCTTTTTTTACAAAAAACTCAATAACTCTAAAATAAAATTTTGAATCATCACCAAAAAGTATACAGATCTTTAGATTAATATAACTAAGAAGTGTGTAAAGTTTTAAGCAATAATCATAAATCGTTTTTGAGATACGGCGCGACATGTGAAAACCGCCCCCTTTTTTTTACAAAAAACTCAATAACTCTAAAATAAAATTTTGAATCATCACCAAAAAGTATACAGATCTTTAGATTAATATAACTAAGAAGTGTGTAAAGTTTTAAGCAATAATCAAAATTGTTTTTGAGATACGGTAGCGACATGTGAAAACCGCCTTTTTTATAAAAACTCAATAACTCTAAAATAAAATTTTGAATCATCACCAAAAAGCATACAGATCTTTCGATTAATATAACTAAGAAGTGTGTAAAGTTTTAAGCAATAATCATTAATCGTTTTTGAGATACGGCATGACATGTGAAAAAAACACCCCCCTGTTTTAGTTACAAAGTCCTGTAACTCAAAAAGTTTCAATCTTATTTTCACCAAAAGTATACAGATCGTTTGATCATTATAAGAAACAACTATCTTAAGTTTCATGAAATTTGGATAAGACGTTCTCAAGTTACGGTGCGACATGTGGATGCCGGACAGACAGACAGACACCGGAATTTGTATACCATAATACGTCCCGTCAAAATTTTGACAGGCGTATAAAAATTAGCAAAAGAATTGTATGGTGACTACCATTTTCGTAGTACTATTTATACGTATAGAACGGAGTAATCTTATGAATGATGGAACCTTAGGAATTAATGCTTTTGAATTTTTAAATGAAAATACATTTAATTTTTTTTTAATTATTTGTGGATTTTATGAATATTTGAAAATCCAATTGAAAACTACAAATATGACCGGTAATATACAAAGACAAAAGAAAATATTATCATTTCAAGACACATGAAGATTATAGAAACTTTTCAAATAACATTTGAATTTATTTAGATATGATTTTCAAGACATGATATTTTAAAAATACATAGCATGACAGTTGGAAACCTGATTAACATAAAAACATAAACAAACAAACAAAATATGTAAAAGAAACACAACAGCAATAAAAATATAAATATAAAAATTCGTAAGGGGTTCCATGGAACCCTGTGTCTTGCCTGTGATTGCTGCTGTTAGTGTAAAAGTGTAATGTTGACTTAACAAGTGAGTCCATTTAATCAGTAAAATACAGAATTTAAAAAAAAAAATCAAACTTTTCTTTAGATGCTATTTCATGGTCTTGAAGATTAGCTTCTTTCCAAGTTTCACAACATTCCATGAAGGTTTACAAATTCATCATGTCAAAAAAGTTTAATCCAAGACTTTCTGTAAATGTTCACTGTAAAAAACTAAGTCCATCTATCAGAAAAATACTAAAATAAAAAAAATACATATTTACAAAATTTGATTCAGACATTATCTCTGAATCATAAAAAAGCTTCTGCCAAAGTTTCGTAATATTCTATGAAGGTTTGATAAAGTAATTGATGTGTAACAAACTTTAACCCCAGACTGTATCTATTTGTTAAATGTAAAAAAAAAATCCATTTATCATTTAAATACGGAAAAATTAAAATTAAATATTTTCAAAATTTGGCTCTCAATATTGTATTTTGGTCATAAACAAGCTTCTGTCTAAATTTCTTAAAATTCCTTGAAGGTTGAACAAAGTTATTGATGACTGAAAAACTTTAACCACAGACTGAACATAAACGACAATGCAGACGACTGAGTCTAGGATTGCTTTGTCTAGCTTTCACGACATAAATGTCGCAGGCATTACAAAAATGGAAGTGATTCAGGTTAAAATCACGGTAAATGAGTGGGACTCTGGATGATTTGTTATCATGTATCACTCTGTTCACAGTTGATAGGATAAAGTAAATACATGTAATCATGGTAAATGAGTGTGACTCTGGATGATTTGTTATCAAGTATCACTCTGTTCACAGTTGATAGGATAAAGTAAATACATGTAATCATGGTAAATGAGTGTGACTCTGAATGATTTGTTATCAAGTACTACTCTGTTCACAGTTGATAGGATAACATAAATATATGTAATCATGGTAAATGAGTGCGACTCTGAATGATTTGTTATCAAGTATCACTCTGTTCACAGTTGATAGGATAAAGTAAATACATGTAATCATGGTAAATGAGTGTGACTCTGAATGATTTGTTATCAAGTATCACTCTGTTCACAGTTGATAGGATAAAGTAAATACATGTAATCATGGTAAATGAGTGTGACTCTGAATGATTTGTTATCAAGTATCTCTCTCTTCACAGTTGATAGGATAACGTAAATACATGTAATCATGGTAAATGAGTGCGACTCTGGATGATTTGTTATCAAGTATCACTCTGTTCACAGTTGATAGGATAACGTAAATACATGTAATCATGGTAAATGAGTGTGACTCTGAATGATTTGTTATCAAGTATCACTCTGTTCACAGTTGATAGGATAAAGTAAATACATGTAATCATGGTAAATGAGTGCGACTCTGGATAATTTGTTATAAAGTATCACTCTGTTCACAGTTGATAGGATATAGTAAATACATGTAATCATGGTAAATGAGTGTGACTCTGGATGATTTGTTATCAAGTATCTCTCTGTTCACAGTTGATAGGATAAAGTAAATATCATTTTCATGTTCATACATGGGATCATCATGGTAAATGAGTGGGACTCTGGATGATTTGTTATCAAGTATCACTCTGTTCACAGTTGATAGGATAAAGTAAATACATGTAATCATGGTAAATGAGTGTGACTTTGAATGATTTGTTATCAAGTATCACTCTGTTCACAGTTGATAGGATAAAGTAAATACATGTTATCATGGTAAAGGAGTGTGACTCTGGAAGATTTGTTATCAAGTATCATTCTGTTCACAGTTGATAGGATATAGTAAATACATGTAATCATGGTAAATGAGTGTGACTCTGGATGATTTGTTATCAAGTATCTCTCTGTTCACAGTTGATAGGATAAAGTAAATACATGTAATCATGGTAAATGAGTGTGACTCTGGATGATTTGTTATCGAGTATCACTCTGTTCACAGTTGATAGGATAAAGTATATACATGTAACTGATTTCATAGTTCACTTTAAGCTGGAGTATGAATGTTCTAGTGTGTATGGCATTTTAAAAATACTCATTTAAATCACGTATGCACATGAAAATGATATTTCACAAAAAGCTACCCCGGACAAAAACTATATGTAAAATTCTATCAACTGAGATGCCAATTATGATTATTTTACCACAAATATGGCAAGGTGTATCATCTCTTCAGCATCAAGAAGTAAATAAAAGTTCTATTGGTGAATGATGGGATATGAAGTAAATGACAAAATAAGAAGTAGTTCTTCTTTGTAAAAGCTGAGAAAAGTGTGACAAAAATATGTGTTGGATGAATGGACAAATGCAAAGACAAGATGAATACAATGTAGTTCCACTCCGAGAGTGTGTTAGATTACAAATTCTACTGGTACACATAGTGGTATTATATCAAATTAATAAAAACTGAACTGGTAGGTGGTAGTTTATTCACACATGCTTAGTGTGGTTGCAAGAATTGATTTTTTGTGAATACAATTCCTTTGACAGTAAAACTGTACAAATTTCCTGTTTTAATGATATTTTTCTTGTATTGGACTATTTCCATAAGTCATTTCTAAATATTGGTACCTCCATTGACCTCAATCAAATTCTAAGAATATTTTCAACACAAATTCAAAAAAGAAAAACAATTAACTTAAAAATTGAACATAAAAAAACTAACTTGAGAACAGAACTTTCTGAACTCACTACAGTTTGATTAACACTTGTACCACTTTCATTATTTTCAGCATTAGACCAGGAATCTTCCATATGCAAATCTTTTGATTTCCTTCTTGAAATTTTCACTTTAGAAGGAGAGCTTGGGTAATGCTGTAGAGCAAATTTATCGCTACTAAATCTGCGTCTCCCATTTCTTGATTTTGGTGGACTTCGATTACCTTCTTTGTCCAATTTCACTGGGATTTTCGAAGGCTTTTTTATGGGACTACTTGTATTTGGCTCTGATTCCTGATCCCTCATAGACATTCTGCTTTTTGTACCTGATTTTCGTTTCTTTTGTTTTGGACCCTTTGAAGCTGAAGCAACCTCATTTTCAGCAGATTCAGACTTTTTTTCAGAGTTTTCCTTATCTAAATCTGTCTTTCCTTTTGATCTTGGTTTGGCAGCTCTGGGACGATTGGCACGGGAAGACTTTTGACTATCAACTCTATCCCCACTGTTACTCTCCCCTGGACCTGAAGTATCTGATTTCTTGTTGACACCTTCAGCAAAGCCTTCTATAAGATCAGTACTAGAACAGGATGTATTTCCATCATCATCAGCAGCCAGAAACTCAGCAAATAAGTCCACTTTTTTAACAGGAGCTCGCTATTTAGGAATATTTACATGATGGTAAGAAAAAGATGAAGGAAAAATTCTAAAAACAAAAACTTTCAACTGGTCAAATACAAATAAAAATTAACTAAAATGTCAGTCTAGCTCATCAATCTTTGAAACAGACACATCCTGTTAAATGGGGTTTTTCTTCTGTATTTCTTTAAATTTGGCTTTAAGAGAATATAATACTCAATACACAATTCTGCAAAACACAGGTATATCAAATATAATGAAATCTGTCTAAATTTAACTCTGTATAAACTGGACTGTTGTGTGTGAAGATATTCATCAATATCAACCGTCTGTAAACATAACAACTGTCTCAATATGAAAAAAATCTATCTGTTAGGGGTTCTGTTAAGACAGATTTTACAGCACATAACATTTAAAAGCATGGAACCCTTATTACTTTCAAGTATATTAATTCCTAATGAAAAACTATTTACCTTCCGTCTTCTTTCTTTTTCTTCATCTCTATCCCTATGTCTTTTCTCTCTGTCTCTATGTTTGTCATCCTTATCTTTGTGTCTATCTTCCCTGTCTCTGCGTCTGTCTTCCCTATCTCTATCCCTACTTTTCTCTCTCTTTTCATCTTTGTCTCTTGATCTATCTCTCTCTCGTCTGTCTTTATCTTTTCTCTCATCCTTTTCTCTTCTTTCATCTTTTTCTTTTCTGTCATCTTTACTTCTTTTTTCATCTTTTTCCCGGCTCTACCATTTTCAAAAAAGGTGAATAAGAGATAGTTTAGAGGTACAATTTACTTGGTATACAACAATCGTGAAAAGACAACTTAGCATCATTATCTTTGTGTACCAATGCCAGAGACCTCTGACACTCTGTATGACTTTAAGGTGGGAGGCTAATACATGTATATGCAATCATTTCATATATCTAAGCATTTGGAAGAAAGTTTCTATATGTGGGTTTAGTGCCAAATGCATCTGAATCCAGAAAAATTGTTTGACTTTACTAAGCTCACTTTCTTTGTTGATACCAAACACAACAACTTTTGAATACGGTATGTTTCTGTCATTTTTTAATTATAATTGAGAATGGAAACAGGTGAATGTGTCAAAGACACAACAACCCGACCAAAGAACAGAAAACATCCCAACGCCACCAATGGGTTTTCAACACAGCGAGAAAATCCGCACCCCAATGCTTCAGCTGGCCCCTAAACAAAAATGTGTACTAGGTCAGTCTTTGTTTACATATGATTACAATCCTCATACTGTCATCTTTATAGCGGCTATCAATGTTATCATCCTGTTTAATCAAACACCAAATCAACTTCAAATATTTGTAATTTAATTAAATAGAACATTTGTCATTTCACAATAATTTGAATATTATGACTTCAGTCAACTCTGTGTTGATAAAAGCCTCTTACATAATTAGTAGATCTAGACCATCTCAAGGATCAAGGAAACTGGGCTGATATGCATTAAACTACTTAAGTTAAGATTTGTCCTGAACGGACGGATTTTTCCAAATGTCCTACATTAAATTAGTACTACAATTGGATATCTTAACTTTCATGACTTTAGTGGTTTTATGCATATTAGCCCAGAATTTTACATGTACAATGTATATTAGACAAATGAAGGAGTAAATATTATCATGAAACAAACTAAATGGAGAATGTGTCCATGGGACACAGATGATGACCACGCTTGCATATAACGTTATAAAGGGACATAACTCAAGAACGGTAAAAGAGACACCACCCAAATTGGAACTGGATCTGAGTTTTGTGGTAATAAGCATTGTGTATAAGTTCATAACATTTGGTTGAGGCAAACTTCAGTTGGAGAACAGAAACTAAAAATTCAGCAATTTTTCCATTTGTTAAGGGGCATAACTCTAGAACAGTATAAGTGACGCCACCATATTTCAAACTTAATCTGTGTTTTGAAGTAATAAGCATGGTGTATAAGTTTCATAATATTTGGTTGAGGCAAACTAAAAATAGAGAAAGGAAACCAATTCCAAAATGTACGGGCAGACAAGGGTAACACTTAATGCCCCCTCTGCTTGGCAGGGGCATAAAAACCAGTAAAATCAATAAAAAGTCTAATTTCTGACACCACTGTACATCTACAATGCACAATAAACTAACCTCTCTCTTTTTTTCTTCTCTCGGTTTTTCTTTCTTTGGTTCTTCCGCTGTATCTCCTGCTTTGTTTAAAACTTTGTCAACAATTGCTCCATTATCAGCCTATAAAAAGTACCAAAGTTTTACCTATCTTTAAACTCTTTTTAATCAATTAGATCTAGATGATTCATATTATTTTTATTGTATCAAACTATTATGTCAGAAGAAACTGCACAATTATTATATATAAAACATATTTTGCTTACATAAATTTAGAACAATTTCTATTTGTCACAAAATTTCTATCCATGGTTTTACAGGAGACAAGTCCTGTTTGAATGTGTTGTTGGGTTGCTGTTGACTTTCCCCCAAATATCCTTTTACTCAAACTTCTAGTCTCAATAGAACTATCTGTGACATGCCCATGTATTGATGGGATGCTGTATCATTGGTCTTTACCCCACATCTCCGTTTATTAAAAAAATGCTGTGTACATGTGAAAAATGTTGTGAAAACTAAGTATTTTCAGCTTTCAATGAAAAATTAAAGCACTGATAAAAGTAATATTTCATATTTTGAAAAGAAAAATGTTCTTTTATGCATT
>CM029596.1:103421766-103506706 GCA_017311375.1 Mytilus coruscus | reverse complement strand
CGCGTAAATAATAAGATTGAAACATATATATTTGTTCTATCAATACAAAAAAGACTTCCTCGATTATTTGTGTCCGTGATGTATGCATTAAACTATAAAAATTCGCAAAATGGGACTTTTGTATAGATTTGTAGGCTCGTTTAAGATTTTAAAGAATTGCCGCAATAAACAGATGAAGACGAAAAACGGTAGACTCATTTACGTTGTTTATTGTGATTAATGGACATGACGACAATTGTGATATTTTTTGCGGTCTTAAGAAGTTCAAATCAACTTGATATCTATTTTTTAATTGATCAAGTATTGGGAAGAGCAATAATACATTTTTACATAAATAGAATAGCAGGAAATATCAAAAATATTCAAACCGCCAACAATCGATCCTTCAGAGAAACATACGAGCGAACAACAACGAACAAGTTCAGCTAAGTTATATATTTAAGGATGTTCGCTCCTCTTGTTTTTGAATATTTTGCCAGATTTTAGGAATCCTCTGGTTTTATCCATGTTTTGCCATTAACAAATTTTGCCCGCTTACCCCTACTTTTCTTTTCATAATTTTATTACATATATTCTAAAAAGCTATATTTGAAAATGTTATGCAATCCTTGTTATTTTTTCATTGATTTTGAAAGAAAAAAGGTGCCAATGTTAAATGTATGAAAAATCTAGAGAGAATCATTTCCCGCCAATTTTTCAATAGCTTATATCTCGAAAATAAGGTCACGGACCCTTCATTTTTTTTTTTCTGCTGTTTTAGTTCCATTTTTTATTTATTATCAATTTATACCAGTCTTTTAAAAAGCTTGTTATTTTGAAACAGAGTAGCGAACATCCTTAAAGATGTTAGACTGTTGCATACATTTATGTTTTACAAAAAATAGAAAAATCTATGCATGTATATGTTTATGAGAAAAGAACCTATCTAATTTTTCGTTCGGAAATTTGTTTCTTGTAAGCCTACGTTCCAAATTATTACATATTATTAATTACCTGGTCGATTTTCCAGGTAACTAATACTACATGGTCCAATAGATTAGACCCTTTACAAACGCAATGCAGCCAATATCAATCATTTATTCAAGAATGCTTCACACATTCGTCATAGATAAGTCATCAATTAGTCATTGATAAGTCAAATAGTGAAACCTATTGGCACAAGTAATGTATATCCAGTAGAACCTCGCTAAGTTGATGTCGAAGGAACCGGACGAAAGTTTTCGACTTATCTGAGGCTCGACTTATCCGACGTCTTAATAAATTTAGAATGCATGAAATACGGTATGAGATTTTTGTTAGCTAAATATGTTGAACATTGTGTCTTTTTGATATGACAATCTATAATTGTTGTATTCAAGTTCAAGTTTTTTGGTCCATCTTAATAATAAAACACACAAATTAAGATAAAAGGTAAGTCACTATAAATTATGGAATCACTCGCGGAACAACACAAGTCCTGAAAGATGTAGGTCGTCTGCTTTCCATTCACTTATAACAAATTTGTCATAATTGCCTTAATCCTGTCTATTATTGCAATTCATGAATTTTAATTCAAACGATTCGTTTAATCTCGGCCTGGGTTATTTGAATTTGTTTTGTTTTATATCAAGTGAAATATGTTTATCACACTTATGAAAATGATTAGGTTACACAAAAAAAAACATCGGATTCGATTTTTTATAATTTAAGTCTGAGATTAAAATGCATTGATTAAACTGAAATTTTGCATGGACCCGCGCAATTACTTCGACTCATCATAGATATCGACACATGCGAGTTCAACACACCGAGGTCCGACTGAGATATATTTATCTAATGTTAACTCACTATAAGTATAAATCATTTGTGCTTAAAAAATACCAAGAACTGACCTGAAGTCCATGATATCGGTAACCTTGGCATAAGTTGTTACATTTTTCTGAGCTTAGATCATATATCCACGTTGTAACCTTGTCATCCAGTATGCGTTCACCATTTAGGCCACAATCGGTATAACATCCAACATATCCTATCAATAAATTATAGACGCGTTAGACGATATTAATAGTAAAAAAAAAATGTCTGCATTTTGAAATTTTGTCTTAAATTTTGATTTCAACTAAACTGATAAAAAGTTATAACTTTTGTTTATCTTTTGAACATTGGTGGTGGAGTGGTCTATGAAGTCGATCTACAGTGATTACTAACCTGTCAACACTGACGTTGTGGGTTAGTAAGCCGTTAGGGGCTAGGTGTATTCTTAAAACTAAGATTTTAATCGACTTGGATTGCCAATTGTATTGCCGAAGGTCGATGGTTTTCTCCGGGTTTTTCCGGGTACTCCGGTTCCATCTGCCAATTAAAACACTTACCGCTATTATATAGCATTGAGTGCTGAAATAGCATAAACGGTACACATCTTATTACACCAGATTTGCATACAAAATATTTGAACATCCAAAACCGAATAAAAATGTTGAAGAGCTGATTGAACCAAAATGAACCTGCAGTATAGGAAAATTAGGACAAAGAATCAGAGCTTTGCGCGAGGGAGATGTATTTCCTTTTTTAAAATGATTTCAAAAAGCTTATATCGGTAAAAATAATAACAAAACAATATCCGTATTTTATGCCAGTACCAAAGTACTGTCTAATGGGCTACTGATTCTTTTAGGAACTTGCAGTAATGTCTCTTTTTTTCTTAGACTGTTGCTTTATGAAACAGTCTATTCAAACCCTGTCAAATTGAATGACTAAAGATAACATTTTTTAAAAGACCATCAAACATTTTTGGTAGTTAATATTGCTGTTCACGGACTAAACTAACAAATACAAATCTTCTATTTGTAAGTGCATGACGTCTATAGAAATTTGGCACGACAAAATAAGATAGAAATCTCGACAGCACGTGGTATCAATAAAATAATAATTTAACGTGATATTTTCGTCATTCATCGAAAACTTCTGTTCACCGTCGTTATCAAACACGATGCAGTGTTTGGTGTAAACAAAAGAAAAGTTCATGGATTGGGAACTATGTCACAATCAAAATCGTTGTGTCTTGACTGTTTTATTCGCTCATCAGTGACTATAATCATGTCAATGACGGTTAGTGAAGGATTCTTTTTAAATCGCTTGTTTAAACGTAACAGAAGAAGTTTGAGTACTAGTTGATATCTGATTTCAGTAACGATATTTTGTGATTACACGATTAATTTCGGATTGTGTGCCTGGTTTTTAAAAGATTGAAACATCATCAACGGTTAATCAATGATTAAACGTGAACAAATAATTTTACACTTCCCTCGCTTTAACTAAAAGCTGAAATATTGTCATAGTTATACGTATATCTGATTCATTTGCAAATTTAAAAAAAGTATTTGTTTTCTTAAACAGAACTACCTTTACAAATAAGAGGATGACATACCAATTTGGCAATTAAAGAACATATGTTCATGTCATTATAAACATCTTCACCATAAGCCGAATCCGAAATCAAAACCATAACCAATGATAGTCAGTGTCAGTCTGTTTACTTATGGGGACTCGGTGGCCAAGTGGTCTAAGTAGTCGAACGACTGTATCACTAGCCTGTCATCACTGAGTGAGTTCGAATCTTGCCCGTGGCAGGTGCACCCGACTCTAATCTGAATTGACTAGGATTATCAGTTTTCCTCCCGAAGCTCGTTGGTTTTCTCCGGGCAATTGAGCTTCCTCTACCAATAGAAACTGACCGTCGCGAAACAGCACAATAGTACTGAAAGCGATGTTAAACACCAATCAATCAATCAAGCAATCAGTGTGTTTACTTGACTCACCAATTCACATAAATCTTTTCAAATAGCGAGGAATATTTCAACCTCTACGAAAAACACTTGTACAAGTTATATACAATTTAAGATGTTGATATGAATTTAAATAGAACATTCATTTATGATTAGGCTTGTTTCTTCGAAGGGACTGCATATAGATAACTTTTCAACCGAATAATCGGATTTTATAAATACATTCTTCTTGCATGAATATTATGTTGACGATTATAAGTTTGTGTTGATCGCGGATTGTTAAATTTTGATAGTTGAACTGTCTCAAGGTATATGGTGTAACAATGCGGTATTCAAATAGATATGTGGTGTCAACAAGGTATCAACAACCACCAAAAAACGGTTCATCAATCTGCTAGTCATTACGTTATTTTTGTCACTAAGGAAGCCAGATTTTAGAAATTCTTATTTTTTCTTTTAGGTATCTTATATAACCTGGGTATCAATCCATCTATGTAATGATGTCTACATAAAATATTTTCGCTACTTCAAATGTTAATAAAAAAAGATCCTTTTTATGCTGACAGGATGATAATATCATTATGATGTATTTGATATGGTTAAAATGCTACACCTTTATTTCAACAACAATTCAATATAAAAAAAATTAGAAGATGTGGTACAATTGCCAATGAGGCATATCTCCACTAGAGACAAAATGATGTTAGCAAATATAGGTCATCAAACGGCATTTAACAATGAACAAAAACCATACCGTAAAGCAAGCTATAAAAGGCCCCGAAATAACAATAATTATTGTAAACAGCTGAAGGTCTGATATATGCACAAAACAATCAACGAAAGAAAAAGATTATGATAAACAGTCATCAGCTATAAGCACTGAATTACAAGCTCCTGACATGTGACAGGCACATACAAAATAGGGCGGGAATATACATATTTGTGGATGGGCCAACCCTCTTCTTAAACTGTGACAGTAGTGTATCAGACTACCACAAGAAAAATTATAAAAATCAGTTGAAAAGGGCCTAATTCAGCATATCGATGCAAAGCACAAATACAACTATCAAAAACACAAAAGACACAATTAGCCGAGCTGAGAGTACACGCAGTTACTGTGAGCTAGTTCAAAGCCAATAACAACTAATAAAAAAATCATGTGTCTATGTCTTAAATATCAATCAGTACACATTTTACTTCCAATGGATTTAGATAAAGGTAAAGGAGAAGACATTATAAATCTGAGAAAAACCTGACCTTATGCAATGCCAAAATATAGGTATTGACAGATTGTACGACCATGCATGTACAAATGTGTACAACAATAATATTTAGTTGGGTTTTAATGTATTTAAAGGATCGTTAAGTTAGAAAAGATCTTACCATTCCCTAGTGATTGTCCCTTGCCTGTTCATACCTTATATTTAGCTAAACATCCTTTCGTTATATCGTATAATTCTACATATTTACGCTATCAAGATGCATATATCACGATCAACTCAAATTTGTAAGTGTATTCAGTAAAGGTTGAATAATAATCTGTTCTATTTAAGAGGATTCATGTAAATTGATGTTTCATATAATAGTCGATGTGATAGCATCAGAAAAATATAAATGAATATTCGGAATGAGTTCATTAAATTTTAATAACACTAACATAACATTTACACATGAGAATTTCAACTAACTCAATTATCAGTGGTATCGGTTTCGGTATCGATTAGAATAAAATAATTCAGAACTTTTAGTTATATGCACAATGCATTAAATGAGTACTACAAACAAAATGCGAAGGAATTAGGAATGTAATGAACAATCTTCGACTTTTACTTGTATTTTTAATCAAAATGTATTATCTATCTTAAACTTATAGACTAGATATGATTTCCTTTGTTGTTTTGAAATAAGTACTATTTAATTGACATCGTCTTATCTTCCAAAAATTTTTTTTTTTTTTTTTGCTGTTAATATAGCGATGTTGGTTTGCAATTTCATTGACATAAACCCTACTCCTCCGTCTTATTATTTGTTTTTCAAATGATTGAACATTCAAATTTAAATGATAAACAAATAGGAAATAATATATCTTAGGCAGATACACAAGATAAAGAAGTCTGTCAAATTTTACGTACACTGTAAAATTCTTTTTCAGTCTCATTACAATTCATACCCATAAAATGTTATACGGAGAATTTATCAATGAGACAGAAAAAAAAAAAAAAACGAAACAAAATACCAAAAGACAAAGTTGAGATATATGTTGTCCTCTAAAACAACCCCAAAACAAGATTTATAGTTGCAATGGATACTGAATAAGCAAGTAAACACGCGCAAATAATACGCTTTGAAGTAATATTATTCTCCTTAAAAAGAAATATAAACTTTAGATAGGAGCTCAGGAGTAATGGGTTCCTTTTTTTCAGTTCGGGTAGCTTAACGCTCTTTTCAGCACCTTCTTAAACATTTCTCATAACTAAACTTTTGGCCAATCACATGATGTGCCCTTTGTTTGTTATATAAAATGCTGAGATAACCAGACTATCGGTTTGACTATTATGAACTAATGGAGATGAATACAGTGCAAAGTGCAAGGATTTTGCCAGTAAACTATTTATACCATTTTGAACGGCCCACTCTTTTCCAATGAATAAAACCTACATGATAGCTTTGAACGTCAGTGTACGCATTAAACTCACAAGGAAAATTCATAAGAACATCTACATTGTTGTGTAGATTTGGTGGTCGACAAAATTAATGTCAGATTCATATGCCTGCAAAAACACATATTTTACCAAAATTAGTTTCTTTTGTGTGGTGCTTCTGTTGTTTTGTTCCGGAAGCGGCGGTAAACTCTCCGGTACTTGTACCACCAAGAGTTAAAATATGGTCCCCGTTAAGATGTGCATGCGTATTGGCCTTGGGCATATGGGACATCTCCATATCAAGACAGCTCGTCCCACGCAAGGTCGATTAAGAATTGAAGCTAGGGTTGTGATTTGTTGTTTTGCTGCTAGTTTGATCTTCGCCTTTTCTTCCTAATAACCCAGTGTTGAGCTCATAGAATCGTGGATTCATCTTCTGAATCACTAGCAATTGATGTTGTCTGGTACTTGCGATTGATTTTCCAGACTCAATCTGAGGTATAAGCAATCTTTATCAATCATTTCTATGCATGAGGTTCACATATACAGTGCAGGATGTAAAAATATCACGAGCATACCCGTACGAAATTATAAGGCGTACTACGCCTAGAAATCTGGCGTAAACCAGGCGTAGTGGTAGTTACGTGTCCAGATCCAGGCGTAATGGAGCAGGAAACGTAAATTTGTGGCACTTACGGGCGTAGAAAAAAGTGGTAAACCTGGCGTAAATTGAAATAAGCAAGGCGTAAAGTTTCCTACGGGCGTAAATCATAATACCCATAATGCTTTGTTTAAGGGATCATGGGAATTTTTTTCAAAATTTGGCTCTCTGGTATTAGTATTATTATTAGCTTGCAAGAGTTGGACATATGGCAGCTTGATATATTCAGGGGAAATTTGCTTTTTTTGTACTCTTTGGAAGAATTTGACATTGGAATTATGGAATCAAATAAATAAATCAAAAATGTGAAATGAAAGGAAAGTGGTAATACATGGTAAATAATAATTATGTGAATAACTAAGTTATTAAGTTTTTATTTTTTAACATTAATTTCAAATTCTGGAAACCTTCAGCCTTGGATTATAAATAACATTTAAATCTTTCACAAGTTATATGGCAGTATTATCATTGATTTTTTTAGTTCAAATGACATTAATTTTCAAAACAACTTAGTCAAAATGATAGTTCTATTTCAAGAAAAATTTATTGTCATAATTCTTATCTAAACTTTAACTTATTTGAGCCAGTGTCTGTCTAATATATATTTATCTATATAGCTTCTTCAATGGTTAATATTTCAAGTTTTATGTTAAACAATGAGAAATTTAAGAAAGTTACAGTACAAGTTTGTATCAAATACACAAAGTACACAGATAGGGTAATACACTGATTTAAATTAAGTGTGGAATAATGTAAGGATATTACGCCTGGTTTATTTATTGACCAGGCGTACTCATTTGCATATTACGCCTGGTTTTTTGTCAACCAGGCGTACTCATTTAAATATTAGGCCTAATTTTACGCCTGGTTTCCGCCTCAGTTACGCTTGGTTTCCGCCTGGTTTACGCCTGGACATGCATTCCTTTAACACTGCAATGACGCCAGGATAAAGAATGATTCCTACGCCTTCATTTACAGGCGTCACATTTCGTACAGGTAGTCAACTTTGCCATTGTCATTTGCACAAAGAGCTTGAGTTAGATCTTCAAAATTTTCGGTGTTACCATTAAATTGAAGTTTAATACCTTCGGAACGCAATTTATACCGAAATTCCGACTTCAATTTCTTTGCTTGAGACTTCATACATTGATTTGTGCCGTGGATGTCGTCATATAAACTGTTTATTTTTCACTACTTTTAGTGTCCGTAAAGAAAATCAATATCCTTCTTTCGACGATTTACAGCATCGAAAACTGTCTGCAATAATATTTATTCTAACACCAATGTTACTATTACTATATTACACATCTATGAGTCGGACTTTACGTCTATGAGTCGGACCTGTAGTGGTGAACGGTAACTACCCATAAAGCGCGGGAAAAGTATATGGTCTATGAGCAAACAACTAGAAGCCAATTCAGTTCCTTCAAACGGTTGAAATGACCTTTTTTCTATTACATCAGTTAATGCCATCAAATAAGCTCGACTGTGAAATGGTAGTTCAAATTATCAAGAAATTTCCTTGCGTTACCTTTTCACTGTAAAAATGGAATATATATTTTTTGTAGGAGTATTTCATGTAAGTAACAATATAATTGTATAACATCGATTTCGTGTTCCTGTTCCCATACTCAACAACAGTGGAAACCTCGTCACCAAACTATCAGTATAGCGTAGCGACGTCGCCACTGTTTCGGAATTTGATCTGTATCAAGTACGCTCGAGACCAAATACATGGCATATTTTAAGACTTAAGACTTCAAAACTTAAAAATCTTTTGAAGCAGAAAAAGGGACGTAAAATATGATTTCCGTTTGATCTTCAGTAATAGATGATTCATATAACTTATGAATCGAAAGTTTACAGCGAAAATGTATTATTTCAAACATCCAAATAACTTAACACTGGCTATACGACGCATGATTCCCTCCGAGAATGACATTCCAATAGCATCGTTACAGACCCCATTTTAGTGACTCCTAGTAATATGAAAACATAAAAACGCTAGTAAGTGAAAGGTAGGTATGAAGAATACAATAATCAGACGGAAAATTCTGAATGTCTCTCTGACTTACCTTTTTTCCTCATGACTATTCCATTTTGCCATGGTTCAATCTCAGGGTTGCATTCGGTTACAAGTTGGCATTCCTTGTAGGTCTTATCATAACTTGACAAGCAACAATCTTCATTCAATGTACATAAACTGGTGCATGCTACGGAAGATACTGTTTTGATGCTAGTTGATAATACATTTGGTACAACTCTTCTGCCATTCTCCGTTTCAAAATTCATTCTGTTTTCGTTTTCTGGGTATCCATAACATACAGAAATTATAATGAATAGTGAATAAACTATTAGCTGTTTCAAAGACATATCGTCAGCTGCTAAATGCCAATGAAGATATATTCATGAACTAATTAGAAAAAATAATTGATATCTTGACAGCCATAGTCAAGCTTCTGATGATGCATTCGAATGATTAGTTTTCATTGGTTGACTTATTCTAAAAGTATTTTTAGACATAAAAATGCAATATTTGTGGGTCATTATGATTTTCTTTTTACAAACTTTTATGATTTTCAAAGGGCATTGGTTTTGAAAGAACATTTGGCGAAAGTATTAATCAATCTTTAAACTCTTATATGAAACATTACACTAACAACAATCATAATAGCTTTCAATTTTCAGAAAACAGAAAAAAAAAACATTTAATCAATCTTTGAGTTTTGACGTCAAGCATCATCATATTTTTTTTGTCATGAATTACATAATAGTTAATTACAATCGTTTGTTTGAATTCAGGCTTTTGTTCACAACATGCCTCATATTTGGGAAAAAATAATTAAATAGTTAATGAGTCTATTTAAAATATTTATCAAAATATTATTGAAAACATTTATTATATTGTTTATTGGAAAATTCTCCAACTCGAACGGAAAAAGTATGACAAGAAACATTATTTGGCTGTTGTAGCTTAACAAAATATTATTTGTTTTTGTTTTAGATTGTTTATATATTACACAAAACAATGCATGGTATAAATTAACCATGAAAATGCTAAAAGGCCAAGAGTTCAGTAAAAGAGCCTTTTGTGAAATGATTCTGTAGTATAAATATAGCTGACCTATCACATTCAGTAACTGACATTTGATTGATTTATTGGTGTTTAACGCCACTTTCAACACTCTTGTTATTTCGTGGCTGACAGTTTTTATTGATGGAGGAACTCGGAGAGTCCGGAGAGAACCACCGACCTTCGGCTGGAAAACCGACAATCCTAGTCAATAAAGATTGGAGTCGAATACACCTGCCATGTGCGGGATTCTAACTCACAACATCAGTGTTGACAGGCTAGTTATACATTAGTTGGACTACTTAGACCACTTTGTCACCGAAGCCCCCTCAGTAACTGAAATCAAAATAACCAAAATGAATTGCTTTTATTTAGTAACTTCTCACTAAAGTGTGACGAAGATATTAGTTATGCAAACAGTCAGACAGACACACAATGAGATTACAATATAAAATACTTGCAATTGTGTAGAATCACTGAAATTAGAAGTTAATTAAAATTAGGACATGTGAGTCCTGTCACACGAACAAATACACACACCGTACAAGAAACATATTATGCCTTTTATTATAAGTCTCTCAACTTTTAATTAATATGTTATCCGTTTATATATAAAATTTTCAAGAAACTAAGGTTCCAATTCCCTCAGGAAAAGTCGACCTAAGATGAATTTAGCTTTTATTTGTAGTTTCCATTCTGTAAAAATAGCGTCTCGTGTGACTCGGTTCCTATGCATCAATAGCGGCCTTGGCAAATAGCTGGTTTTGAGCGTTCCCAATGATGGTAAATCCAGAAAAGCGCTTCAGCCGATGCAAATTTTTTAAGTGATTTTTACTGACCTTAACTAATAACTGTTTTATTGAGGTTATTTCAGGATAACCATAGATGTTAAAACCAATTATACATGTTATATATGTATCAGCACTGAGAAACTATCAAGATTAAGAAAAATAATGTTTATCAAATGAAAGTTAATGATTCCCTATAAAAATATGAACGCCCGGTATCATAGACCAAACAGCAGTAATTCCTAGCAGATGAGAAATGAGGATCTGAATTAAAAAATCATTCAGTCATTAAAACTTATCGCTGATCAAGTTATGATGAAATGATGATATGCTCAGGTTGTCCATACAGACAGATGCTAGGGGCCGTCTTAAACTTGAGGCGAGATTTTTATGCTCCGTATCGAAGGCCTCAATGTGACTTTGAGATGAAGAACAGCAATAAAAGCGCTGTTCCTTTGCTTTTTGCGGGTTTTTTTTTTTTTTTGCTGTGCATGCACTGATTTTGTGTCATGGAGTGGTTTTCTATTAGATACGTGATAAAATGATTCTTTTCCTAGTCCTTTTCAACTTATGAGTTTTGAATGTTCCCTTGTTGTATCCCGTGTCTTTTCACAACATATCCACGATAATGAGTTGATTTTTTTTTTATTTCATCAGATATAAAGTGATGATTTAAGACAAAAGAATGTCCTTTACGTTAGTGCGTCACTGTCTGTGATGTCCTGTGGTGTCTGTCGTTGATGGAAGATGTTCGTTGTTGCTCTGCGGTTTGCATGTTGTGTCGACTATTATATTATTTGTTCGTGCGTTTCTCTGTGATGAGTGTAATTGCGTATGTATGTGCTGTATTTCTGTCACGTAGTGTTATCCTTTTATCTTAGGTGAAACAAGATTTATTGCAGAAATTACTGTACTAATTATTTCCTCTCTAAAAGTATTTTTTCTGTAAAGTACCTTATAGAAGCTGTATGTATTTCATCATTTCCGTTCTTCTAAATATAGAAGCAAATTCAACCTGTAAATAATGGCTGTTAGAAGAAACAGTATTGCAGTAAAAAAACTATTTTGAGTAGAAAGATACACAAAAGTTATCTATATTTATTGCATAATAAAATGTAAACAAATTACATAAAAGTCATCACAATAATTAAATTACATAACACCTGATATATAGTAGCCAAACTAAACCAACAAGGTTATTGTTTTATTATCCTTTAATCTCCAGCTGTGACTATAAATCCAAAGAAAGATTTCCATCTTTAATTTTCATATATAGCATTATGGGATAAATAACTTTGTGGTATACCTTTAATAAAATTTCTAGACTTATATATCATTGGAAATTAGCCTCATTATCATTTATGTATATGTTGTTTTTTGTTTGCAATGTGATACACAGTTTTTAAATGGCATCCATAAACCAAAAATTACCAATGGATTGACTGACCAACAGAATGGTTAAATATGATGTAGGTATGTGGAATAACATGATAATGTGTTCAAATGACATTTGGTTCCACTTTCACTATCACTATCTCAGGTTCCGAAGTTCAGTGAGCTGCCAAATTGGGGTTAAAAAAATTTCCCATGAGCTTTCAGTATCTAAATCTTTAAAACTTAGTCTACATCTGTACAATAATATGCTTAGAAAATTATGGAAAACAAATTTTATCCATATTCATGAAAGCCAAAGTGGGTTAACTCTGTTTTCAGAGGATAAAACAAGTTAAACTGTGAGCTTTTGCTGACAAATGAAACGTTTGCTAATTAATATTTGGTAAACTGTAAGTTGATGATTGATGAATGTGATGTTAAAATAGCTTTATTGAAAATATGTAATTGTGTGTAGATTCTTGCACAAGTCAATTAAAAGCATTGTTGGATTTTAGTTGTAAATAGAAAAGCGTATACATAAAGCTACCATTTGAATTTACCATTAAGGCTTGACGATTTTATTTATTACTTCGGAATTTACATCATTTTTTCTTCGTGCTCAATATACAAAGTTCTAATCCTATTACAATTCCAGATTCTGCAAACTGGATATCAAAAGCAAATTGCTCAGACCAATAGCAATATAAA
Source organism: Mytilus coruscus (assembly GCA_017311375.1). NCBI lineage: Eukaryota > Metazoa > Mollusca > Bivalvia > Mytilida > Mytilidae > Mytilus > Mytilus coruscus. The sequence continues at coordinate 103,493,696 of CM029596.1, read as the reverse complement.
TTTCAGCACTCAGTTTGCTTTATATCCTGGATGAAAGTCCAATTTCCGTGTGGAGTGTAACTCTGTGGCATGCAACTCATCACACTTGATATTTTTAAATAAATATTCACATTAGAACGCATATGTTCTGTCAAAAGGCTAATAGGTTGGAATATATAAATGATTTTTCACTGCAATTTAGCTAAACTTTCTAACTTTCCGATCTATAAATAAACTTTGATCGTTGAAATATACAATGTTAAGTGGTAGCATATCCATGGAGGGACCGTATCAAAAACATAAATAACAAACTGCATAAATGATCAAAAATTTTCGAGACGTTCCGAGAATCTTGATTCCAAGGATATCTCTCAAGGATAAAACTCACCTTTCTGGTCGAGCACAAAATATGGTCTTTTCAGACTGTGAGCAGTTTGTAGTTTACAAGGAGTTCCTATGGAAAATTTCATTGTCTATATTTACAGAAGTGCAACCTATAACAAGTGGATTTTGTATTGCACTTAATATCTGTACCTTCTGTATCAGAGCATAATCAATATAGTGTTCAAAGATTTATCATTTTCAAATAATCCATTTTAATAAGTGGTTATCAATTTTACTTTCAACAAATAAAAGGCTAAGAAAAAGGACACAAAATTAAAAAAAAACATGTTAAATGATCCTCAGATATTTCTTAGTTTAAAAATTTGTTTCTTAGGTTTTTCCAATATTTAACAAAATTTGTGAAGTGTTTTCTCCGTTGAACAACTGAGTCTTTTCCAATAATCATGTTGTCAATTATGACCATGAAACTCAAAATGAGAATTCTTTGTATGTGATGTATGATACGCATGAACACTATGTATGAATTAGAAGTCAGAATCACAATTGTATTAATACCTGATTTTCTGTAGGAAGAGATTCAACTTCCATTCCTTTATGTATAAGTTTTATCCTAATTTGTTTCTTGCAAAACATGTAGATTGCATGTGTGTTTTTCTCTATAACATACACTACAAACCAGTAAAAGTCTGAAATGGCCTATATCTGTACTTGACTGTACTGATTTTTACTCGACCAGTCTGAATCAGTCTGAATTTTACTTGATATTACTCGACCCCAGTCTTAACCATACTCGACTGTACTGATTCGTACTAGACCCTTATCTTTGCCATTAATAACAGTCTGAACTAGTACTCGACCAGTCTGGAACAGTCTAAACACATTCTCAACCTGTACAAGACCAATACTCGACCAGTTCTTGACCTATTTTTCAGTCTGAACCATACTCGGCCAAAGTCTGAACAATACTCGACCAGTCTGAACCATACTTGACCTAATAACCTCTACTTTTTTTTAAATTTTAACTGACATGACAACAGCCACAATAAAATAAAGATATATATAAAAACAGATTTTTACATCCTTACATGATTCTCAGATTAATCAAATCGAGATAGTTAAATTATCTAATTTTAAAGTTTTAGAGTCTTGTTAAAAAAAAAAAAAATCTTTTACCTGAAAACCACACCTAGCTATACTGAGGGTAATGAAACCTTATTAAGGTGCTTCTTGTTTTGCATGTGTTTTTTTTTTAAAACAAAACTTAATTTTCCTAAATTCCTAAATAAAAACTACATAGGTTTCATGGTTACATGTACATACAATAGTTATATAACTATCTTTTTAATGAGGTAACAACAGCCAACAAAATCACTGAAATTGTTTAACCTTATATCAGAAATATATCTATTTTTATTATAATTTGGGATATAAATATATAATGTATATCAAAAAGGGATAAAAAAAATAAAAGAAATGAATTAAATTGTTCTTTTGATTAGTGGTAAACTATAAAGTAATACCTTCTGCTTGGGGCAAACTCATTAATAAGATCACACCTGGTCAGAAGTGATCAATTTAAATAACATCCATTTAAAATTACAACATCCTGCAAAACTTAAATCACAAGGCATTTTGAATTCACTAGATAAGTAATACACGAGTTTAAGAAAAATAGGGTTTTCTTTTTACCTGTAAAACACACATGTACTGAGGTAATTAAACCTTATTAAAGTGCATCTTGTATGTCTTTAATTTTGACAAAACTTATTTAAATTTAATTAAAATTAATTTTTACTGCAACTTTGGAACACATTTCCTTTATTCATGTTATTAAAAGGTTATAAAGGATTGCTATAGAAGTTCTATTATCATGGTTATATTAAATTCTTGGTTTTACAAAACAAAGGTGTCATTTTTAAAATTTATTAAGTTGCTTTATACTATTTTATATATATTTTAATAAAACAAAATAATCACTGCATGATTAATTAAACTCGACTGACACCATATATCTATACCAGGCTTAAATTAATGGTGAAAATTGTCCAGTAACCATAAAATATATCTGAAACATTTAAAAAATTTCAAATAACATTTAGGATATTTGAATAATGCTCAAAATTTCTAGAATTTTTAATGTACATAAAGCAATGTGAACATGATCAATGATGATATCTTGTATATGAAAATTCATTTAATGAAACTTAATTTATTACATGATATTTTTTTAATCCGACCAGAAAGTACTTCCTTTGATCACCTTGTTTTATTTATATTTTAAAGGTGATGTATGTATATATGTGTTGATGAATATGGTGTTGATAATTACATTATCTTTATGTGAAATTTTGGTTTCAATGCTATATTGAATACAGTTTGGATTTCAAACTGTTGTTCAAATTTCTAGCCAAGGGAAATAGCTGATGTTAAAAAAAGTTCCTAAATTGATGAAATACAATAGATAGATACAAAAAATAGGTCTAGGTTGGTTAAGACTTGGTCGAGTATGGTTCAGACTAGGTCGAGTATGGTTCAGACTAGGTCGAGCATGGTTCAGATTATGTCTAATATGGTTCAGACTCATATAAAATGGATAAGTACTGGTAGAGTAAAGGTCGAGTACAAGTTCAGACTACAGTCGAGTAATATCAAGTAAATTTCAGACCAATTCAGACTGGTTGAGTAAAAATCAGTACCGTCGTGTACAGATATAGGACATTTCAGACTTTTACTGGTTTGTAGTGATAATATTAAGATACTTAAGGATGTACACCTCTGAGGAGCCAAAAATTTCTAGAATTGAATTTTTTTCCTTAACCTGATCTTTGGGTTTATATGACTGTAAGAAAGTAATTGATGACAAAAAAATCATATGGTGGTGCACTTCTTTTTTTTGCTACGGCCATTTGAAAGTACCCTATTCTTAATGATTTTCCCATTTTTCATCAACTTTTACCCATTTTCATCAATTTTTACCCATTTTTGGGCTATTATTGTGAAAAAAATCACAGTTTCACAATTAAACTTTTCTTCGTACTTTTACTAAAGATGAAGTAGACCAATCTGAATAAATTCAACTTAAAAAAACTATAGGTTGGTGTTAATAATAAAATATCTAAGAATTTTGAAAAGAATAAATTGATATGGGATGTACATATTTTTGGTAAAATCATTTCTTTGTACCCCTCACCCATTTTCTCAACATTTCGGCTGATGACACCTACCGGATTGGTTGTAAAATTTGAAAATTTTATTACTCAAAAAATACTTATTGTAAGTACACATTTTTTTCACAGAGTTTAGTTTGATTATAATACTTTTTAAATTCATTAATATTTTCCACTTGTTTCACATGTTTTGGGAATAATTCCAGAACGAGATTTCAACGAGACTGAAACATCAGAAGAATACATCCTTTAAAACAAACAAATGCTTACATATTGATTTTGTTTTCAGGCCTCATGTTTTAATTGTATTATATCATATAAATATGTAAAGTAATGATGCAACCCTTCCTAAGAAATCTCTAACATAAACACATAAAACCAATACCAACAAAAAAATTGATCAATTTTAAAGATCCTGAGGACTTTGACATGATTCGACATAAAACAAACGTACTTAACGCTAGGGTTCTATCAATTTTGTGTCAATCTATATTTGCTGTAAAAATTGGAAAGTAAAGTATATTTCATTGGTATTTTTTTTTATGATTCATAACTTCTTTTTAAATTATCCGCTACATTGCCTAAAAATCATAAAAAAAAAAATGTCTTCTACAAACAAAGATTCTTATCAATTCATATATAATATAAGCACATTTATAAAAAATGTAATACCATTTGGTACCTTATGTTCAGGTCTTGAATTCACATCCATCATTCAGTTTAAAATAAAAGTCTTTATACATAATCTCAAATGAATTTAAAACAAGAATGTGTCCATAGTACACAGATGCCCCACTCGCACTATCATTTTCTATGTTCAGTGGACCGTGAAATTGGGGTCAAAACTCTAATTTGCCATTAAAATTAGAAAGATAATATCATAGGAAACATGTGTACTAAGTTTCAAGTTGATTGGACTTCAACTTCATCAAAAACTACCTTGACCAAAAACTTTAACCTGAAGCCGGACAGATGGACGAAAGGATGGATGAACGGACGGATGAACAAACGGACGTACAGTCCGAAAAACATAATGCACCTTGCATAAAAAATCTCTTTCAAAGAGTTAAATGATAAAAACAAACACAGTAAACAAATATTAATATTATTTCTAAATTACATTATGAATCAACATTATTTGTATAAAGAACAAAATAAAAAATGTCTTATGCTATGTCAAGTTCTATTAATACATTCATTATATAGGTACATTGTTGAAATATATACAATGTATTAGAATATGAAATGAAAATAAGACTTTATAAATTTAATTTGGTGCATCCAAGACACTTTTCTGGATTTATCTTCATCAGGAAATCTCAATCCAAAATTTTTGAAAGTCATGACATATAAATATGTTATCTTATGAGCTTTATAAACAAGATGAAAAGTTTTCCTCGTGTTTAGCAGCAAAAATAAATAGATTTTAAAGTCACTCAGCCATAAATTGCATGTTGCGTACTCAAGTTGTTGCATTGTTGTTTTCTTCTATTTAAGAGGTCTTTGGTCTCTAAGATAGAGACACGAAATGCAAACTTCACAAGGTTAACCAAGTGATTAATGTAGGTCATGATGATAATCTAAATACTAAATGTTGTTTTAAAATACAATGAGATTTCAGTTGTCAAATATCATTCATGTATCCTTATAAAATGGGTGTTGCATGAAATGAGAAAATATAAAATTTACTAAATGTTGATTATGTTAGATGTAGGACACAGTGATTCAGCTCTTAAAAAATAAACTTTACTGCGAAAAAACAATAAAAAAACCCATTCATACAGTATGATGTATTGACATTTAATAAAGCTTTTGATTTGATTTTGAGTTGATTTGATTGGTTTCGAAGATTTGATATGATGGGTTTTGACAATTTTACCTTTTACAAAAACTTGAGCATGAAATACATTATATTTAACTGAAGGTAGTAAAGCTGACGGCCCTTATAAGATAGTCAGTATGGTTAAACATCAATAATACACACCAATGAAAGATGCAATACAATACTTAAACACAATCAAAGGAAATCTAAACAGACAAAGGTAAATATATTTTCAAGTAATAAAAAACTCACCTTTAACCTTACAATCTTTAATTTATTTAAATATAACTGCTTTAGTGTTTCCCTCTCTAAGAATAACTTATCTCCCCTTGAAAATGTCAAGCTGTTTAATTTTCCTATAGGAACTGCACTTGTCATCACAAAAAAAAAATAATACATTCAAAGATTTTAGAAATGGAGAAAGCACAGTTCTGAATTTGAAAAAGAAAACCATTAAGTACCTTGGTACAAAGAAGTTAACAGATTCATAAAAAAAACATTAGTATTAAAAATAAAATAAAATCTTGATGTATCTTTATGTGAAAATCTTTAACATTAAATTAAATATTTTGAAACATGACAATAACAATTACTTAAAATGGTACAAAACTATATAAATTATCTGATGCTACATTTTTAAAAGCCAATTATCTTGAGGATATTGAAGCTGTAAATGAAATGAAATTTCAATTTGTTTCCTCTTCTTTTGGTTTCACTTTGATTGTTTTGTCTTTGGTAGGATCCATAAAATCTTTCCCTGATATATCATTGAAATTGATACACTCTTTAATGGCATTGTTGGGTACCTACCAAAATAAGAAATAATATAATGAATTCATTCTACTGGCAATTATATTTTTATTTCTCTTACAATTGTGATCTGTAATATATTTCCTGCATAAAGAGTGCAAGACCATTAATGCACTAAGTTAGATGGCCTATCAACGTGAGATATGAAATTGCCACAATCTGGTATTTGTAAGGAAAGACTGCTTTTTATTTGGGGCAAAGTTTTGTTTACTTTCTGTTTTAGCTACACCTTCTGCATTATCATTTACTCAATCATGATCAAAATAAAGTAGCCAATAGGGACTTATAAAACTGTACAATGAAAGTCATAATTGCCAAAACATCAAATTCTCCCAACTGAAGTCTCATATTCGTCTGTATCTCGTCTGATGAAAAGTTTGGCGTGGCTCAATATCTATACATCCCGCCATTGTGTTATTGTGCTATGGTCAATTTTGTATTCTTGTCTTTCATTTTTGCTAATGTACTTTGTCTATAATGTGTCTATATGCAATTTTTGTTTTTCTTTGTTAAAATAGTTATTTGTTTTTATAGTGATTAAGATTACGACACAATGTTGACTGCTATACCGCAATTTTTGACATTTTTACCTATTGTGTCGGTTTGTTTTGCTCATACATTATTGTCAATATTATGCAATTCTATGTGAATGTCATACAAGTGAGACGTTTAGCTAGCTATAAAACCAGGTTTAATCAACCAATTTCTATATAAGGAAATGCCTGTACCAAGTTAGGAACATGACAGTTTGTTTTCCATTCGTTTGATGTGTTTGAGCTTTTGAATTTGCCATTTTATAAAGGACTTTCCGTTTTGAATTTTCATTGGAGTTCAGTTTTTTGTTATTTTACTTTTTACAATAATATAGGCCACACAAAGAGAATTTACCATATGAGAACTATGTTTTACAACTCCTGCACGAGCACTGTAAATTATTTTATATTAACTCTTGTCATATAATTTTAATATTAATAGTAAATTTGACAAAAGGTTCGTTTATTATTGTATGAAATAAAATAGCATGTGTTGATATCAAGAATAAAATTTTCATTGATATGAAACCTATAAGTATCTTGACAGCATACAATTAAAGTATAGCAGTCAAGCAGATGATGAGGATAGTGGATGGCTGCTTAACATATAGCGGGCAGTGAAGCAGAGACAGGGGCCTCAGTGGTCAAGTGGTCTTAGTATTCAATTTACAGTGATCACTTGCCTGTCAACAATGAGGTTTTTAATGAACCCTGCTCATGGCATTTCAATTGATATTTTATAGTGTGTCTTTTTATGTTGTAATGTTACACTACTGTTTCAGGTTAGGGTGAAGGTTGGCGCCTGTTAAAACATTTAAACCGGCTGCATTTGTATGCACCTGTCCTAAGTAAGGAGCCTGTTGTTCAGTGGTTGTCGTTTGTTGATGTGGTTCATAATTGTTCTTGTTTCTTGTTTTTTATATAGATTAGGCTGTTGGTTTTCCTGTTTGAATTGTTTTACACTAGTCAGTTTGGGGCCCTTTATAGCTTGCTGTGCCGTGCGAGCCAAGGCTGAACTTCAACCTATAATTGTTCACTTTTTATACATTGTGACTTGGATGGAGGATTGCCAGTTTTCCTCCATCTTTAAAAACTGATCATCATGATATAGCATATTCTGAAAGCAGTATTAAATACCAACAATAAAGCAATCAAGCAGAATGACTGTGTCTTGTACCTACCTTTTCTAATGGTGTATAACATGGATGATGGTGTTTTATAGTAGGGTCATTACTCTTCTTGTTATAAGCACATAAAAATGCCCATCGTCTGTACTTGCTGTCATTGGCATTACTTGTATGTAACAAGTTGGAATGGAAGAACAGGGCATCACCTATTATAAACATCAAATATATACATGACTATACATTTAATTAATAGATGTATAATTATAAATGCCAATTCAGATATTTTTTAAAAGAGTAAATGAATAAAAGGGTGCTTATTAATAGTGCAGGTTAGACAAACAAAATATCAGCTGATATTGCAAAGCAAAAAGAATGGACTGCAAACTAACACCCAGACTTCTCATCATAAAGAGTTTTAAAGCACTGTAGAAGATTGATTTTCTAAGTAGAACACCTGAGTTCAATACCAGTCTTTGTGGGTTCATGCAATTCAATCTTTAGTTTCCTATGTTTAGAGTTTCTGGACTGTTTTTCTTTTTGGCCATGGTGTTGTCTTTTACATTCAAGAGTTTTTAATTGTCCCTTAGTATCTTCTCACTCTTTTTTCTTTCTTTTACACAGATTAGCAATAACAACTCAAGCAAATAACAAAAAAATGGACAATGGGAAGCAACTCTGCAATTTCCCAGTGTATATTTCAAATAAAAATCAATTTGATTGTCAAAAATAAAATGTCAAGAGCAGTCACACTTTGGAAACTATGTACCTACCCAAAGAGGTCTTTCTAATATTTTAAAAGCATTTTCATTCTTTCAAGTATTTTTTACGTCATTAAAATGTCATTACCAGTACAAAGTCCTTGTCCTTCGTGCAATGTATATTAAATTAGAACAGTGCATGCTTATATTATAAGCATTTTTTTGTTTACAAATGAATGAAATATGAGGAATACCTGGTTCCATTTCTACATATTCTAATTTGAGGACTTTTTTCAGTTGATTAACCCTCTCCATATCAGCCCCAGTCTGACCTCCAACCATTATATGTTCTATTCTCCCACAATTCTGTGATCCCCGTAAAATCTAAAATTTAAAAATAAAAGAAATAAAAATCTGACTTAGACACTCAAAACAGCATTTGACACTTTCCTTCTGTAACTTACACCATGACTTTAGTATACCACAGCAAATATGCACAGTTCAGGCAAACATCAAATTTTATTTTAACAGGAGTGAATTTTGATTTCAACATATGACAAATTTATTAAGTCATTTATAAAATTGATCTCATCCAGGAGAATTGGTGAACCCATGTCTGTAATGTTTTAGTTGTAAAATTTAAACTGAAATAAAGTTAATACCTGTAAACATCCATTCTCTTTTGTAATTTTGTCTATTGCAATAAAAACTGTCATCATATCTGGGTACAAACAGCCATTCTTATACCAATATCTAGAACCATAAAAAAAATAAGTGATATAATTTAGAAAGGTAACAAAATTTATTTCAAGACTATAAGGATTCTGATTATCATTTCTGAAATTTTACATGAGAGAAGGTATAAAGGCCAAATGTCATACCAAAGAACCCAATTCAATGACTCGGCATTGCCATGAAGAGTAAATAATAGTATTTGGAAAAAAAATTGTGATTATGACGACAAAGGCTGAAGGTTAATAATAAGATGGACAAACTGACTAACAGGCCTAGGTGGATGGGTAAAAAACATTAAAACCTCTTTAGCTTTCTAGTATGGTAAACAAACAAAAATATATGGATAAATGTAAAAGAGACAACATCTCATTTATATTAAAACAAACTAAAGAATATAATGTGGTCTCTATCAACTCAAAAAGTTACTGAGAAAAAAATAAATTCCAAAATAGACAAATGTTAAATTAAACTCTGTAGTAAAATACTTTTGAATTGGTCACATCTCTATCATTTAGTATTTAAGGATAGTTGTCTCAATGGCAATCATACCACATCTGCTTATTCCTATATACTGTAAATTCAGTAATTTTTGCTACCATTTCACTCACCTAGGTCTATGTGCATTGTCAAAATTGAAACTCCTACATTGGGGACTAGACTAGTTAGAATTCATGACAAAAACCTCTATTTTGTTGATCTTGTATGTGTATTATTGATCACTTTTTCTGTTGACAGTTTCACTCTATCTTCTTATTTTTTGCCCAAAACACAAAGGGTAAAAAAATAATCATTTAAGGGTTATCATTCCTATGAAGTCTACTAACAATTTCAGCCAAAATGTACGTATTTGTAGATGTTTTCTTGCGGATCACTTTTGGTATTTTAAGTGTATATTTACTATTAAACTATATACAGTGTTCTCCCCAGGATTTTTGGATAGCACCAGGGTAACGCGTGTGGACAGCTTGGTGAAATATTTCAAACAATCAGTTGTGTCTTCCTGTAGCGTCGCTTAGCTCTATTTCTAGTTACTGTTGTTTTTATGTCTCTTGTTTTGTTTTAATTCTGTGGTACTGTGTTATGTAGACATTGAGACAGAAAATTATTCGTAAAAAAGAAGTAAATCAAAAACAGTTTGTATACTTTAACATTTTTAAAAATAAAATAAATTATGATTCATAATAAAATATTCATCTGAATTTAAAGTAATTAAATCTTTTATAAAATCCAAAATCAATAAAAATAAAATATCATTCAAAAGAGAACAAAATGTTCAATCTAAAAAACTTTCTAGTTTCTAGAAAGAAAGTTGTTGTATGTGAAAGGATTCCTGCATAAGAAGATATAAAATTAACAAGAACAATTGCAAATATTGTTTTATTATTTGAACCAGTTTCTATCTTAGATTTTAATAAAAGAAATTTTTCATAAAATTTAGAACATTTTGCCATAGATTTCATGTAAATATTAATTTTTCTCGTCTTTGGTGATAATCAAACATAGATACAGACTTAATACTACACTGAAAATCTAAATCTTTATTTGTCATGAACCATTTAAAAGAATTCCTAAATCTATAAATTTATCTTTGGTCTATAGATCTATAAGTAACCATATTCAATGTCAACAACTAAGTCTCCTATTTTCCCGCCTAAATGACAGGAAGTAGATATAAGTAGATTTAACATGTGCTTATGAATAAAATTTGCAAGATTACTTCTGTTATTCATTAATTATGGATATAGATATCCAGTTTGAAGGTACAGTCATGCATTTTATTTATAAAATAGAATAGATTGCAATTAATTGTAAATAAACTTGAATATTCTACGTGAACTAACTGGGTCATGTGATATGTAAAGACAGATACTACCGTTTGAAACACGACTATCATGCAACAACTATGTCATAATTAAAAATAATGTTGGCCATGGTTTAATCAGAGACATATAATACTGTAATATAAGAATTGAGAAATGTATAATTGTCAATTATACGTAATGAGCCACCTTTATGGTGTACGAAAAATGTACCTATCGGGTCAAGACTTTTTGTGTACAAAGTATTTGCTGACTTGTCACAGGTCAGTGCTTGGGTGGTGAGTGAAGCCATAAAATAGTTATCTGTGATCATAAAGTTATGAACTCTTAATTAAAACACAAAAGAATCATGTTATAAGTGTTAATTACATCGATTTAACCCAATCAACAAGGTTAACCTCATAAGGTAAATCGATCACGTGGTGTAAACAATCTGTGTTGAACTGGTTTGAACTGGTCAAATTTCACCTGGAATTTTATACCTCACGGAAAAGATTTAACAAGTCGTTTAAAACTGTACCGATTTATGATTTTTTAACTGAAAATTTTAGCACCAAGGAGAAAAATTATACATCGCGGTAAGAACGATACCACCACGGTAAAAAATTATACATCGTGGGCCCGCAGTCCTTTAAGGGCCTGGGGAGAACACTGTATATAGTTCTGTAACGAACAAGTTTGGTTATATTTGGCCCAGTAGTTTCAGAGGAGAAGATTTTTGTAAAAGTTAACGGACGACAACATGATGCGAAGTGATGAATTAAATGTGGGATTAATTATTGCGATTTCAGATGATTCTGCATACAAATACCCTATATTGGGTAATTTTCGCTTTGTTTGCGGCAGCTAAAGAAACGCGAAATTTTGACCCCGTGTAAATTTCCCTGCATATTCCAAGATTTATCGTTGTTTGAAAGTTTCATACATTATACTGCTAATTTTCGAGTTCGAAAGGTCACAAGAATGTGCATACCTTATTAAGATCTATGTTTTCATAATAATTAAATTGACTAATCATCTATGTCACACCTTTTGACAAAACAGCAATCAGTGACAAATTAAAAATATTAATTAGCTACTATCTATTAATTGGTGTCATAACCCGACCATTTGCCTATAATTTAAAAATAAAAATAAATCACATTTACACGGATAATTTTATATCTGTAATGATCAAAACCTTTAATTTTCAGCATGCCCTTGAAAGTTCTCTAAATTATGTGTACTTTCCTTTGCAGTACTCATATTTATTTATAATCGATTACCTGTCAGTCAATCAAGTTCATGTTGTTTACATCTGTAACGATACGATACAGTTATTTTTTCGCGTGTATTTTCCCATTCAGCGAAAATTATACACAGTGAAAATTAAACCTCCCATTTTGTCATTAAATCGTGAAAAAAAGCTGACACGAAAAAACCCGATATACGGTAATACTATCAAAATTCAAAATTTTAGTTTTGTTGTTGCTATAAAACTTCCCTGTTGCAATTTCTACAATATTATAAACAATTCAATCATATCTGAGTTTACACAAGATGACATCATCATATCAGTACAAGCTGTTCTTTTGTGAATATTTAAAGTGGAAAATTCTGTTGAGGACAATATACCTTTCTTAAAACAAATAAAAAGGCAAATCTATCTCTTTTTATAATATATCATAAAACCACACACTTGACTGAGTATTTTTATAATATATCATAAAACCACACACATGACTGTGTATTTCAAAGATTTTACCCATAATCCTGGTGCCACAGATGGCTGCCTCCTGTAAATGGCTCTTTCATCATTAATTTTGTATGATAATGGTAGACCTCTCCACCAAGAAGCTGCAATGATCAATGAAATCATCAGTCAAATTCTATTTGTAAAGTTTAATGTTATTGTGAAGTACAAACAAACCTTAAAACAAGAGGCTCTCAAGAGCCTGAATTGTTCACCTGTAATTTTTCCTTAAATCTTTCATCAATGATTATTTTTGCTTTTCAATATAAATTAATGAGTGGCTTAAAAATACCATTTTAATGTTCTTTGTATCTGTCATATTTTCTTCAAAACCAAAAAAAAGCATTTTCCCCTATGTTCCATTTTAGCCATAGTGCATATGTTTCTTGACGTACAAAGAAATAAAATACAAAATTTATACTAGATACTCTAAAACTCATTCAGCCCAAGTTTGGCTGAAATTGACTCAGCAGTTTCAAAGGAGAAGATTGTTTAAAGTAAGCCAACTAGATGAACAAATTGTGAAAAATTGTCTTTAAACATGTTAAAGGGCAATAACTCCTTAAGGGGTCAATTGACAATTTTGGTCATATGGAAGCTTATTTGTAGATCTTACTTTGCTGAACATTTTTGCTGTTTACAGTTTATCTTTATCTATAATAATATTCAAGATAATAACTGAAAACTGCAAAATTTCCTTAAAATCATCAATTCAGAGGCAATAACCTAAAAATCAGATACCCGATTTGGTTGATAATTTCAGGGCAGGTAGACCTTGACCTAATGAATACTTTAACCTCTTGTCTGATTTGCTCTAAATGCTTTAGTTTTTGAACTATAAGTCAAAAACTGCATTTTACCCTATGTTCTATTTTTAGCCATGGCGGCCATGTTTTCTGAGGAAACGGAATCATTCAGCTTAAGTTTGATTTAATTTGGTTCAGTAGTTTCGGAGGAGAAGATTTTAAGAAAACATCATAAACAAATTGTGTGTAATTGTCCTTAAAGGGCAATAACTCCTTAAGGGGTCAATTGACAATTTTGGTCATATTAAACTTATTTGTAGATCTTACTTTGTTGAACATTTTTGCTGTTTACAGTTTATCTATATCTATAATAGTATTCAAGATAATAACCAAAAACTGCAAAATTTCCTTAAAATTACCAATTTAGTGGCAGCAACCCAACAACAGGTTGTTAGATTCACCTGAAAATTTCAGGGCTGATAGAACTTGACCTAATGAACATTTTTATCCCTGCCAGATTTGCTCTAAATGCATCAGTTTTTGAGATATAAGCCAAAAACTGCATTTTACCCCTATGTTCTATTTTTAGCCATGGTGGCCATGTTTTTTGATGAAACAGAAAATAAAGCACAAAATTTATTCTAGATACCCTAAGGATTATTCAGCTTAACTTTGGTTGGAATTGATTCAGTAGTTTCAGAGGAGAAGATGTTTGAAATAGTTTACACCTGACGGACGACGACGACGGACGACAACTACGGACGCCAAGTGATGGCAAAAGCTCACATTTCCTTTGGAAAGGTGAGCTAAAAATGTTGATAGGTGAACTTAATTTGCCACAGTAAAAAAGATGTATCACTAAGGCCAAACTTAAAATGCAAACTCATTATCCCCTAAATGATAATTACCTTTTCACATGTGTTTACAATTTTCTCACATCTTCCTACCATGCCAGTGACATCAGAACCTGGATGATTCCAAAGCGCCATCATGCTTTCTCTCCCTTTACCATCTGCAACCTTAAACATGTATATTGATTCACATTTTAATGGTTTAATTTTCACAGCTAAAACATATTTTAGTTCTTTCTGAATCCCATAAAAATTTTCAAATATCTCTGTCAATTTGAAGACTGTTAAGCAATTATGATGAAAATGGAGAATATTTTTATAACATATCATTCATGATCATGAGGAACCTTAAAATAATTGACAGTATATGCAGGCGATGTGTTCATCTGGTAGCAAACTTCAAGACAGATAGGATATGGAAAATAAATTTCAGCCTGTATAGTGTACGTCGATCACGATCCCCATCAAAAACAAATTTTGTTTTATTGAAGTAAATTACCTTATGAAAACAGTTCATGTAAATTACCTTATGAAAACAGTTCATGTATGTCAATGTTCTTTGGGCCATATAATGGCAATAATTATGAATGACAGAGACAGCAGCGTGTTCACTTGTATTCTTTAATTATTCATAAAACTGACTAAAGTAATATAGGGTTTTCACAAATCAAGTTATGTTAACTTCCATGAATAGTAATACAGTATAACCAAATTCTAAATATACCCCAAAAGCATGCTTTCTGATTGCATCGTTATCTTCTAATGCCACCTTTACTTTCTCTAGCTCATCATGGTCCAGAAGTCCTCTGAAAAAATTCGATTATTTAAGGCTTTCTGGAATTGATATTTTAGATAGAAAACTTTGAAAGAACCTGAAAAGTGCTACAAAATATGCAGCATGTCATGGAAAACTTTACATGTTACATATAACAGCTTATGTGTTTTCTTTATAAATTGTATATACAGTGAAACCCTAATAAAAAACTGTGACTCTTTTCAAGAAAAATCTTACAATAAAAATTATAGTTAGTTACACTGACATGTGACTCTAAAATTGTCAAATCTGACCTGAAAAACTTCAGAGATCGTCGGGCCACCAGCGACTTTTAACCTTAAAATTTGCCTAAAAGTGACCTGGCGAAATGACGTAATTTTAAATGTGATCTTTTGACCTAAGGGGTACCCTGATATATCTGCCTTACTGGAAACCTTGACATGAATACTTTTTCTCCTAAGATTTTTTTATCAAAACAGCCACTGAACCTGTTCTTGGCTGAAGAAATGTTTTATGTAGACTGAATATGATACACGTTACCAACTTCTCACTCCGAAGAAATTTGTTTTCTCACAATATATTGTAAATGCAACTATAATTGTCTAAATTATTAACACTCAAATAAAAATACCAGGACTTATTTCAAACTTCCATTGATTCTTCAAGGTTTTGAGTGGATGAAGAAAGGTCAGAAAGGCTTTAATTCATCTTAATTAGGCCTATTGTTCAGTTCTTGTCTTTCTATGCAGTGTTTTGTGGACATGTTAAACTGTGTGTTCTCGTAGTTTTTGTTTTTTGCCATGATATTGTCTGTTTCTCTTTGACTTATGAACTTTGAATGTCCCTTTGGAATCTCTCGCCATTTTTTAAAGTCAGATTGGCACCAAACATTTACTTCCATTCTTCTAATAACATGAATAAAGCTTATATCATCCATCATGGATGAAAAACTATATAGACCTTTTCAAATTGTTTTTCCTCCAAGGGTGACTGGGGAATAAAAGTATGGTCACCATTGGTCTTCCTCCGACCGGCAGTAAAACCCTTGCTAAAGTGGGGCGTCCGTTTGGCTGTGCGGGATGTACAAATTTGCAGCCACGTCCGGTCAGAATGGGGACGTTAAATCCAATGCCTCGTGTAAAGAGAGTGCCACGCTCTTTGCATGTTAAGAACCCTTGCAACAACTCTTTGAGGGGTCCTTAGGTGACCTGTTGCAAGGCTAAATTTCTGTCCCTATCCAATATACCCTCATTTCCCATGGTAGTCTAAATTTCTCTGACCTTAACCCCGGAAGCCCCTATTACAGAACCTACCTATTGTATTTATTGTTAATTTGTTCTCGTCCTGAATATGCATGAAATATTTGCCACTGGATGTTAAGCAACCAACAATCAATCAATCAATCAAATTGTTTTTTTTCTGTTTTTTTTTTTGCCTCATTGACATTACAAGTATTTTTTTTATATATATGTACTTTTATAAATTTTGACTTGGATGGAGAGTTGTCTCATTGGCACTCATACCACATCTTCTTATATCTATATGATAATAATTATGAACTTCAGAAATATAAATTAATCTTTGAAGTGCTTTTTGGCTTATGTTATCCTACTTTTTAGACCTGTCTATTGTCCTACTCACCTTACCATAATATACCCATGATCTTCAAATTCTTCCTTCATTTTATCTGACGGTTGAAAGTCAGGTGAATACTGGAAATCTATAATAAATTATTCTCAACAAATAATTGAATCTAAAGACTTTTCTAATCATACAATTTTATTTGTAAATACAATTATCTGTATATATAAAAATAGGAAGATGTGGTATGATTGCCAATGAGACAACTCTCCACAAGAGACCAAATGACACAGAAATTAACACCTATAGGTCACCGTACAGCCTTCAACAATGAGCAAAGCCCATATATATATATATATTAGGTTAGATTCATTATCTTTTGTTTGGTACCAATGCAACTTCAGTTGATATATATTACTCACAAATTGAAATGTTCAGCCAAGTACAAATTTTCTATAGGCTTGTATACAAACTATGGAAAACCACTAAATCAAATATCCACGAAAATACAATTTTTCCTCTAAACATGAAAATTGGTATCCACAGTTTTTGTCAATTGAGAATATAGTGTATGAAGTGAATCTGGCAGAAAAAAAATGAAAACAACACTTAATAAATTTCATGCATCCGAAGTGCTTTTCTGAATTCACCTTCATCAGGAACGGCCAAAGCCAAATATTTGAAAGCCAAGAGGATGTATAACATGTATAAGAAAATGAAACAGTTGAAAAGCATTATGACCAAAAAACAACGTAAAAAAAAAAAAAAAAATAGATTCCATCATAATGTATACATGGTATAAGGTTTTATATACATTTTTACCTTCTGTGGTGGATGTCAACAATTAAAAGAGCATTAAATTTACTGCAAATTCAAAATTCAATGTATGCATAAATGTATATGTATCAGTAAAACTTTGAATTTAAAATAATGTGTGATCAATTTATGCAATTCCTGAACATGCTGAATATGACAAAGTGCAATGTTTTTGCATAAAAAAGCTGGAGTTTAAGTTATTATCATGGTTTTCTTACATATTTTACAGTGATTGCAACTGAGCAGTACTCCAAGATCAGATGCCGATCCAGGATTTTGAAAAAGGGGGGACCTGGGGTACAAAACTAGGCAACGTTTGGAGTGAGACATGGAAAAGTCTATGCATTAACCATATATATGTAGTTCCATAAGGGGGCCCTGGCCCCCTGCCCCCTTTTTAACACTGCCTCTGAAGATATACAATGTAGAGTTGACATAAATTGTGATAGCCTGAGACCTGGAGATAGATGGACTTATCACAATAGGATAACTGAATCTTGATATGGTCTCATTCATAAAAGACTGCTATGCATTTTAATGAAATCAATCCAAGTTAAAATTGTATAAATACCTGCAGATGTCATTTTCAATCTGAAATGGAGAAAAGAGTATTTGTTTCATTTAAGAAATATGTGTGTATGAAATTTTTGAGTCAAGCAATATAATATTTTGGAAAATGATAATTACAATCTTAACCAAGTTGATAAAAATTGTGGTTGTGCTTACAATTTTAAGAAAAGAATGAGACAATTGCCAGAAATTTCAGCATGTGATACATATTCATATACACAAATGTACCAGCCATACATGTATAATATAACTACATAAAAACATACTTATTCTTATGGACATTATATTAAACATGTTAAATGCAAAACATAATAATGACAGATACTTAAAAGCTAAAGGTATTATGAGCATGCTCACAAAATGAAACCCTCTCGGATTCACTGTGAACTTAATTACATGTAAAAGTAATCTTCGTTTACATGTTTTAAAACACTCATTTTTATTCAAACATAAACCTTAACAGTGTCCTCGCATTTTTTTTATTCAAAGGACTTCAAAATTTTATATCTTGGGGACAAACCCATTTTGATTTGATCTGCATTTGGGGAAAAGCCAAGCTTAAATTTTTACTTAAATAGTTTTTAATCTTAACAAAAGTATTTGAATTAATGAAGAATATTAACTGTAAAAGTTCTAACTGATTGTGATTAGATTTTATATTACAACTGTTTTCCTTTTGATCTTGTAATTTATGAAGATTTATGAAATGTAAAATTGTTCATGCAATTAATCTATTCAGAAATGTACATTTGTTCTGTGTTTGTTGTCTCCCTTTTTTATATATTTTCCTCATTTAATTTTAGTTTTTGTAATATTTTCTAAGCAATAGAAATCACTAAACCATAATCATTTTGTACACTTTAAATTGCTCTACTCCCTTGGGGTGTCATAATTGACAAATAAACAAATGTTTGTTGTTTATTTGTTTGCATAATGTTGTATTGAAATTAAATACCTTGGTTTACTGTAAATTTGTAAAGATTTGTCAAATTTGTCATTGTCCTTAAATCAATAATAATTTGCATTGCCATTGAAGCACTGAGCATTTAAACAGCTTGCAACAAACAAAATTTGAAGAAATTATAAAAAAAATTTATAAAAACAATCAGGTCATCATTTATGTCATTACAGACGCCCCTCTGCAATAAGTACAGAAATACAAAAATATGAAGGTTGGGAACAACCCTCGAGTGAGGAATAACCCCTCAAGGCATTGGTATCGGGTCCATTCGCGCCCCATACACATTCGCACCCTACACTTTCGCACCCCACACGTTTGCCCCCTGGGTCCGTTCACACCCTTTTTTATTCAAAAACCTGATGAATTGTTGGATGCTTTTTCGATGTTTATATCAAAATATTTTTCATAAATAAAATTTCGGAATTTTTTAAATTGATTTGATGATTAATTATTATATGTTAATTATGTATGATTACTGTTAATATGGTGTCTACGCAGCTAAACTTGGTGTTATTGTTATGTGGTTGAAAATCGTAATTGTTTTAACTAGCTTTGGTGTGAATTCTACAGGTAGTTAGCATGTATTTAGCTTGGTATGAGTAAAAACAATGAAGATTCAAAATGTTATTATTGTTAAGTTTAATAGCGGTTTGGTATCTTAACATTAAAATAATATTCAACAAAAAACCTTTTTAGAAAGTCACTTTATTTTGAAACAATGAAAAAAAATTATAGCAATACACTAACCAAAACACGATTAAAAAATATTCAACACAAAAAACGTCACTTTATTTTGAAACAATGAAAAAAAAATTTATTTATAGCAATACAATAACCAAAACACGTTTAGAGATTATTTTAAAAACACAAGAATCGATTATAGAAAATCACTTCATTTTGAATAAATGAAAAAAAAAAATTATATCGATACACTAACCAAAAAACGATTGAAGATCGAATTCTTTAAGATAAAACCAATCAAAAGGGTGCGAACGGACCCGGGGTGCGAATGTGAAAGGGGGCAAACGTGAATGGGAGCGAACATGTTTTTGGGCGAATGGATCCGGATTCCAAGGCAATGACTATCCCTTTTATGAGGGGTTAATTTCAAGAGACAAAATTTTTTGAAAAACCACTTCTGAGTACCACATGTACAAAAGGGCACAGATTTATATTGTTTGCAGAATCTTTCCCAAAGAACAAAAATACTCTCTGGTATCGTTTTGACAAAATATGCCCATGAATTTTGGAAAATTGATGGACTTCAATCATCTTTTGATTATTGAAAATAAGATAACCTTTCTTTTAGAAAAGTTGTTCCAAATAATTTTCCCCTTAAGCTTTGAAATTAAAACAGCTTACTTTTTAATTTTAGTTTTCTACAACAGCAAAATAACCCCTTGTCTAAGAGGAAGTCCCTCATTAAAGGGATATTCCTAATTTGGGGGGTTGTTCCCAACCTGTTTTGTCATTCGATCATGTATGTACATTCGGGAGGTAAAAACCAAGGTCTAACCATATTTTTATATCCCAGTCAACCCTTGAGGCTTAGGGTCAACTTTGATATGACAACTACACATTGTCACTTTAAATGAAATACTGACAAGTTAGAAATACACAACGCTTACGCTATAAACCGCAAATTAACAAATAAGCTCACACTAATCAGCTGATAAGGAGAGGTGAGAATAAAATTGTGGTCGCTCACGGTTTTTCGGTGTATTATTTCCGGAAAATACACACTTTTACCTTTTAACTAGGTTGTCTACGTGATATTATCAATGAAAATACCTATCTCTATCTTAATATTATTAGCAAATTGTACATACAAAACTCGTGCAAACTTCTTTTACTTCAAATATATCGATAGTACGCACAGTGCCAAAGATAAGAACGTTCACGTCGTTCCTCTCCCCATCCCTAATCGATATCAGAATTTTGGAAGATGGAGAAGCTGACGTGTCGCTGTATATCATTACTTTTCTTGCTTAGCACAACCTTGCTAGCTGTGAATAGTAGTTCTGAAGAAAGCAATGAATATTTGCAACCTACTGTGACGATTTCGATTTTGATAAGAAATAAAGCCCACGTTCTGCCATGGTTTTTTGGTCATCTTGAAAATTTGAATTATCCCAAAAATAGAATCTCTTTATGGTAAGATATTTGGTGTATGCTACAATGTTTCATACATAGTTAAGAAGAAAGTTCAGTGTATTTTAAAAGTATCATTTAAATTTGAGACTGATTCCTCAGCATGAAGTCATTATCTCTGACATGTCTGAAGAACAAAGTTTAATAATAATTAATATTGTAAATGTAAAATTTTCAGGGGCTGATCCAGCCATTTTAAAAAGGGGGGGTTCCAACCATATGTCCCCATTCAAATGCATTGATAGTCCAAAAAAAGTGGGGTTCCAACCCGAACCCCCCTGGATCCGCCACTGATTTGTAACTTAATTATTTGTATGAGCTGGATAGTAATGTTCAAAGAGCTTACATATTCTGTTTACAGAATAAAAGTTTTATCTGTTGAGAGTTTCTTGATATTCAGTCGAACTTCTACAGTCAAGGGTAATACTTAATATAATTCATGTTTATTTACTTGAAGATGTAATATTTGATATAGTAATTTGTAAGATTTGAATTTTCATTTCAAGATTTGATTAATCTCCCCTTAATCTTCTTCTAAAATTTAGACTTGTTAAATATATTAATTTCAATGGTTGTTATGCAGTGATCGGGAAGGACGTGCGCCATGCGCCAATTGCGCTTTTTGACCAGAAATGGCGCATAGAGTGACAAATGTAAGCCCACGTGGCGCACAATATTTTCAGTTCGTTTTGAAACGTTTAGATATCATAAAATGAATTTCCGATCGTGTTTCGTGTCGCCATGTGTGTGTGTACAAAACTGTGTAGTGTTCCTCCAATGATAAGAGCACCGCCTATACATTTTTGGGACGTCTCGGGCGTTTTCCTATGGTAATAACAGCAACTGCAGTATAACTGATTACCGAAAAAAACGTAATTAGTTTAAACATATTTATTTATAGTGGATTGGAAAACAAGTTATTGCAACTTATATTAATCCCTTTCCAAATAAAATGCTCCGCAGGGCGCAGCTTGATACGACCACAGAGGTCAAACCCTGAACAGTTGGGGCAAGTATGGACACAACATTCAAGCTTGATACAGCTCTGAATTTGGATTGTGATTAAATATTTGACACAGCATAGGTTTCTGACACAGAATGAATGTGGTCTAAGAACTTAAAAATTTTAAATTGGACATTCACCTATTATGGTCCAATATCCAAAATCTAAATACATGGTTAGATTCAGCATATCAAAGAACCCCAAGAGTTCAATTTTTAATGAAATCAAACAAAGTTTAATTTTGGACCCTTTTGACCTCAATGTGGACAAAGTTGATAACGGGGCCCAAAAATCAAAAATCTCAATACATGGTTAGATTCAGCATATCAAAGAACCCCATACATTCAATTTTTGTTGAAATCAAACAAATAAAAGTTTAATTTTGGACCCAGATTTGGACCAACTTGAAAACTGGGCCCATAATCAAAAATCTAAATACATGTTTAGATTCAGCATATCAAAGAACCCTAAGAATTCATTTTTTGTTAAAATCAAACTAAGTTTAATTTTGGACCCTTTGGACCTTAATGTAGATCAATTTGAAAACGGGACCAAAAATTAAAAATCTAAATACATGGTTAGATTCAGCATATCAAAGAACCCCATATATTCAATTTTTGTTGAAATCAAACAAAGTTTAATTTTGGACCCAGATTTGGACCAACTTGAAAACTGGGCCCATAATCAAAAATCTAAATACATGTTTAGATTCAGCATATCAAAGAACCCTAAGAATTCAATTTTTGTTAAAATAAAACTAAGTTTAATTTTGGACCCTTTGGACCTTAATGTAGACCAATTTGAAAATGGGACCAAAAATTAAGAATCTAAATACACGGTTAGATTCAGCATATCAAAGAACCCCAATAATTCAATTTTTGTTGAAATCAAACAAAGTTTAATTTTGGACCCAGATTTGGACCAACTTGAAAACTGGGCCCATAATCAAAAATCTAAATACATGTTTAGATTCAGCATATCAAAGAACCCTAAGAATTCAATTTTTGTTAAAATAAAACTAAGCTTAATTTTGGACCCTTTGGACCTTAATGTAGACCAATTGGAAAACGGGACCAAAAATTAAGAATCTAAATACACGGTTAGATTCGGCATATCAAAGAACCCCAGTAATTCAATTTTGATGAAATCAAACAAAGTTTAATTTAGGACCCTTTGGACCTCAATGTGGACCAATTTAAAACGGGCCCAAAATCCAAAAACTTAATACACGGTTAGATTCACCATATTAAAGAACCCCAAGAATTCAAGAATAAAACCCCATTGAAATTGGTCAAGAAATAAGCAATTTATACAAAGTATCTTCTTTTGCACAATACTGTGCAATTGAATATTTCTTGCAATTGTGCAATACTGTGCAATTGAATATTTCTTGCTATTGCACAATACTGTACAATTGACAATTTCTTGCTATTGTGCAATATTGTGCTATTGGATATTTCTTGCTATTGCGCAATACTGTGCAATTGAAGATTTCTTGCTATTGTGCAATACTGTGCAATTGAAAATTTCTTGCTATTGCACAATACTTATTATATAATAATTTACACATCCTGTATCTCCTGCCGTATCATTATTATTTGCTTTTAAATATAAATCAGAAATAACCAATTTAAAATGGAAAATTTTAAAGAAAAAAAAAGGAATAAAAGGAAAAAGAAGGAAAAAAATCCCCCCCCCCCAATTTTTTGAACATCCTTATGATTCATCACCCCCAAACTCAATCCCAGCCTTCCTCTTGAGGTATCGTACCTTGCAGTACAATTTCAGAGAGATCCATACACTTGAACACAAGTTATTGTCTGGAAACTAGAAAAATGCTTATTTTTGGCCCCTTTTTGGTCCCTAATTCCTAAACGTTTAGGGCAATTACCCCCAAACTTAATTCCAGCTTTCCCTTTGTGATATGGAACCTTGTAGTACAATTTCAGAAAGATCCATACACTTACACACAAGTTATTGTCCTGAAACTAGAAAAATGCTTATTTTTTGCCCCTTTTTTGGCCCCTAATTCCTAAAATTTTGAGGCAATTATCCCCAAAATCAATCAATTCCATATGGAACCTTGTGGTATAATGTCAGAGAGATCCATACACACACAAGTTATTGTCTTGAAGTTACAAAATGCTTATTTTTGGCCCTTTTTGGCCCCTAATTCCTTAACTGTTGGTACCATAGCCCCCAAAATCAATCCCTACCTTCCTTTTGTGGTATTGAACCTTATGGTGAAATTTCCTAGAGATCCATTCACTTAAACTAAAGTTAGAGTGCGAAAACCAATGTGTCTTCGGACAACGACGACGACGCCAACATCATACCAATATACGACCGCAAAAATTTTTTGCGGTCGTTTTGCGGTCGTATAAAAAACGTAATTAACCATCATTCATGGTATAAATTTTTATAAACAACTTAAAATTTCTGAAATTTGGCTAGTACACGAGATTTTTTCTCTAATTATAATCTTTAAAGTAAGCTTGCTATTTTGATTGAAAAACCCAAAAGCCTTTTTATGAATTTAGTATTTGTCTCCACAAAAGGTGCTAAACTGTCCTTGTCAATTTTTGGTCTTTGGCTCGTTTGAATATTTTGTAAACATGCCTTCAGCGAATTGTTGTTGTCCCTTATCAATTAACGAAACTCTCTACTGTTATTTCTTGTCATCGTGATGATGTTATAATAATACAAGAAGTGCAGAGGAAATGTCAGAACGTCCTCTAATATGGAACGTCTGGAATAAAGGATGGCAATCGACGAAGACCCAAATGTAATGTAAAAAAAAACATGAACATGAACAAGGCAACAGTACCAGTTTTAACATTGTAGTCTTGTAGATAAAGGTTATTGTAAATATTGCCCGGTTTGGAAGAAGTTATTCATTGAAATTGAAATTACAAAAGCACAGGAACAATATCCATGATATCAATTAGAATCATACCAGTAACCACTACCTCTTTGCTGAAATATACACTTTTAATTTTTTTTCATTGTAAATGAATGGCCCACTCATTTGACAACATGGCCCATTAATTCTAAAAATGGCCCATTGAATTTATGTTTGGGGGCCCTGGGCCCATAGAGAAAAAATCCTTCCAGATCACTGGTTATGTTGTTATTTCCAGACAAGTTAATACATGTTGCCCACAAAATGTCTTCCCATAATATATAGAACAAAAGAATCAAACTGCCAAAATGTACTTACTAATTTTAGCTATAGGTCAAAACCTGCTGCTACAATTATTTTCTATTTTTCTAGAATTTCTTTAACTAGAGTTCAACTTTTTATCTCATGACCTAAACAAAGAAATCTACTGTGCACATGTGTCATATGCATGGAACTGTGCAAGGCCTTCTAAAATTGCTCCCTGGAGTTTTGTAAATGAGAATGCAGTGAAGATAACAGACAATATTTGCCTATAATCATGATAATTGCTTACATCGATACACTTCATTTGAACTTTGGTGGATAATTGTCTCTTTGGCAATCATACCACATCTCCTTATTTTTTTTAAATGAGATTTTCATCATGTTCATACATTGTCATAGTCCATAAAATTATACATTTATGAAAATTTAGTAAAGACTACAATTAAACACTCATGACAACAAAATGTGTATGAAAGGCGAATAACTAATTACATGGCTCCAACGTGATCAAATTCAACCTTCCACCTTGGGTATTTTGGCGGGCAACCTGATTCACAATATAGACATGACCATCATAGAATGTAGATCTTTCTGATTGACATATTTCTTTGTATATTGAAAACATTCCAGATCTTTGATTTAACATTTTACTACAAGTACCTATACTTTCATTTTCTGATGACTTTTATAAATGGAAATATAGGTAGTTAAATGTTTGGTAGCTATTCATAGAGAAAATTGGATAAAAAAATCCATCAACTCCCTGCCTTGAAAAAAAACTTTTTTTTTAATCATTGTTTTATATAGAATGTACATGTATATACTAAAATGTATGTTTATAAAAAAATGTCATTGAATGATGATTACGTATTGTACACTCCATTTAGTTCATTGGTTCAAAATATATGTACAATAATTTATCAAATATTTTTGTTTTAATGAGCTACATCATCATAGCTCATGGACATGAATAAAACTTCTCACCAGTTCATGATCACTTCATAACAGAATCTCCATTTATTTGCAGGATAAGAAGTGACCACAATGTTGATGATTCCAATAGAATATTAAGAGAGTGGTTAACAGCTGTAGAAGATCAGTACCATTCAGTTAATCTTAGAATTGATACAAATACTCAAGGTAATTTTGTCTCAATTTTTCAAACTTTCAAGAGAGAAATTTAACTACAGACTATTAAATTTTTCACCTTATATTGCTTTCCTGTGTACCCAGATACATTTGTAGATCTGTACATTAAGAAGTATGTGTTTCTCTCGGAAACCACTCATGGAAAAAGATTATGTTCTTACTTAATATTTTCATTATCATTAATTAGGACAAAAATGTAGGAACAAAGGATGTATTCATTATTCTGAGATTCATATATTTTCGTGGACAAATGGTGGATATCAATTTTTGTGGATTGAGGAAAATTTTAATTGTCGTGTGATTTCCAGTACTTGTCAAAGTCTACATACCAGCCTATAAAAAATTTGTACTTTGTTGAACATTTAAATTCCTGGGTTACCTATAGATACATGTACCAACAAAATTCACAAAATTTGGTATCCCATGAAGGATTTTTTGGGATTGGTACAAAGGCAAAACACACAGGTTCAGTTTTGACTGATAGGTGTATCACGATCAATGTGAGAATACACATTTTTTTATGTGCATGTAAATACTAATGGTTAAAATTTTAGCTGTACCAGAGTTGTTGGCAAACAAAAAAATAAAGGTTTTAGATTAGCATATTTATGATAGGTACTCAATCAGCAGTGCTTAAAAGCTAAATAAATATATTTGCAAACAGATTACACATAACACACTTGTACATCTGTATTACATGTATGTAACAAGAGATTACAGAATGTATTTAACAATAGATTACACAAACATGTGTGAATTACAAGATCTTAAACATATTAAATGTTTATTTTTTTGTTTTACTTTACAAGCTAGTTCATCATGTTCATGTTTAGAAATATTGATATAAAAGCTTAAGTATATTATAATAAGAATGTGTGTAGCAATAAACATGTGTATTGAAGCTAATAAGTGGTTATATTAACTACAACAAATAATAGAGGGTCTATATGGGATTAAGTCAGAAGAGAGAATAATGAGCAAAAAAAATTATGAATAGAGAAAATTGAGTAAAAGTATAACTGTGGAAAAAAAAAAAAATGGGTAATACAATACTGATTACAGAAATGAACAATGTACAGAATAAAAAAACCAATTTATTACAAAAAATTTTGATAAGAAAATCATTTTCATGAGAATTTACAGAATAAGTGATATTTTTTATTTTAAAGATAAAGAAAATTGCCATAAAAATTAAAAGAATATAAGATTAAGAACCCCCATCCAGACCCTTGTAAGGTGCACAGTTTTACAATGAATAACAGCTGAACAATTTGATTGTATTCTTTGTGCATAAACATCATTAAGGTGGTACATAACACCTCAGGGAGATAACTCTGTAAAAATCAGTTGAACGTTTTAATCACGTTCTATTGTTAAGGAAATATTAAGCTTCTCAATGATCCAAATTAGTGTTTGTCAAACTGCTATATATCCAATGAAATTTTTCCAATAAAGTGTGTGGTTCAAGTTTTTTGAAATTTTTATATTTTTGTCAAAGGGTCAAAGTAAAAATTTTGTCAAAATTTTATGAAAATTAAAAGAGCCAAATTAATTTTAGTCAAGGTGTTTGGTACCACCTTAATGAAACTTATGTTTGCTTGTTTTTGGGATAAAGATTGCACTCATGCAATCAAAACCTTTATGTGGCTGGTTTGATAGTTATCAATTTTCCAAACTTTATCCCTTCTTTTGGGATGAACAAAACATAGTGCATTTAACACAACATTCTGTACATCTTATCCATGATCATTTCAAGAAATTTTATCAATGAAAAAAATTGAAAACAACACGTTTAATAATTTCATGCGTCCGAAGCGCTTTTCTGGATTTACCTTCATCAGGAACGCTCAATGCCAAACATTTGAAATCCGAGGGATGTATAAGTACCGAAACAGTTGAAGAGCTATATGACAAAAATACCTAAAAAAAAAAAAAAATAGCCAAATTCATCTAAGGTCAACTTTGCCTGAGGGAGTTGAAACCTTAGTTTCTTTATAATTTAAAAAAAAAAATAAACGGACAATTTTAGAAAAGTTTGTTATAAATCATGTCAGTACCGAAGTACTGACTACTGAGCTGATGATACCCTCGGGGACTGATAGACTGAAACATATTCTCAGATATGCAAGTTACAAAATGATGTGTATGTTTATAACCATACTTGTCAAGCAAAGTACATAAATTGTGCATGGTGCATGAATCTAGTATCAGTTCTAAAAATATAAATGACGTCATTGTTAAAGTTATATTAAAATTGCAGTTTATATTCCTTTGTTCCTAATTGTAGTTGAACCAACTACAATGATATCTCTAATTCATAGTATTGCCTTCCAATGCTTAAAATGAAATGTTTAATTTAAGTTTCCACTGCAAAATGAATGCAATCTTTACCCTTCAGTGATCACAATCGATTTGCTTTAAGTGAATGATGAATTCTGTATTACCTATTGGACAATGAAAGCTATTTGTCATCACTTGCATCTGTTATAGCATATCCATAATTTTCCCTATATATTAATTTTGAAATTAAGAAAAAAAAACTCCCTCAGGCATGTCCATTGATGTCAGGCAAAGTTGACATCAGATGAATTTGGCTAGTCTTTTGTGGTCCTGCTTTAGTTATATAGCTTCTTGAGTATTCAGTTATTTATACATGTAATCCATAACTTTTAAATTTTTGTGTTTGAGCATTTCTGATCAAGGTAAGTCCAAAAAGCTCTTCGGACGCACCAAAGTATTAAATGGGTTTTTTCTTTTCAGTTTCTATATTACATATTTTTTATGCTTTGATTGTAGTTTGTAGACGAATTTATTCACTTTTGATCATGTGATTTTGTTTTGTAGAGTATGTTGATGAAGTTGGACCATGTGACTGGTCAGATAACAGGTTTGCACATGTGATTGATCTGAGACATCAAGCATTAGAGGCTGCCAGAGAGAACTGGTCTGATTACTTGTTTGTAAGCAAATTTTACTTTTTTAATTTTATTAAACATGTTAAATGATGGTAAACCTCTTTTCATATGACCCCAAAAATTTTTTATGTCAGATAATGCTATGGTGTCGTCATCCTCGGCGACCGAAGACACATTTGGTTTCTGGACAATAGCTTTAGTTAAAGTGCATGGATCTCTAAGAAATTTTACCAGAAGGTTCAATACCACAAAAGGAAGGTTGGGATTGATTTTGGGGGTTATGGTACCAACAGTTTAGGAATTAGGGGCCAAAAACAAGCATTTTTGTAGTTTCCGGACAATAACTTGTGTGTTAGTTTATAGATCTCTCAGAAATTGTACCACAATGTTCCATATCACAAAGGGAAGGCTGGGATTGAGTTTGGAGATAATTGCCCCAACAGTTCAGGAATTAGGGGCAAAAAAGGGGCCAAAAACAAGCATTTTTCTAGTTACCATACAGTAACTTGTGTTTAAGTGTATGGATCTCTCTAAAATTGTACAAGGTTCCATACTATAAAGGGAAGGCTGTGATTAATTTGGGGGTAATTACTCCAAGGGGAGGGGTTCAAAAGTTTGGGGATTTTTTTTCCAATTTTTTTGGGGGTTCATTTTTTTTTCTTCAAAATTTTTGAAATTTCAAATGATTACACAGTATTGCGCAATAGCAAGAAATATTCAATTGCACAGTATTGCACAATAGCAAGAAATCTTCAATTGCACAGTATTGCGCAATAGTAAGAAATCTTCAATTGCACAGCAATGCGCACAATAGCACAGTATTGAGAAATAGCACAGTAGTGCGCAATAGCAAGAAATCTTCAATTGCACTGTATTGTACAATAGCAAGAAATTTTCAATTGCACAGTATTGCGCAATAGCAAGAAATCTTCAATTGCACAGTATTGCCCAATAGCAGGAAATCTCCAATTGAACAGTATTGGGCAATAGCAAGAAATCTTCAATTGCACAGTATTGCGCAATAGCAAGAAATCTTCAATTGTACAGTATTGCGCAAAAGCACAGTATTGCACAATAGCACAGTATTGCACAATAGCAAGAAATCTTCAATTGCACAATATTGCGATTATAGCAAGAAATCTTCAGTTAACAGTATTGCGCAATAGCAAGAAATCTTCAATTGGCCAGTATTGTGCAATAGCACAGTATTTCACAATAGCCATGATAGCAAGAAATCTTAAAAAAACACAGTATTGCGCAATAGCAAGAAATCTTCAATTGAAAATAAATACAAATCTTTTCACCAATTTCAATGGGATTAATTTAAAATCTTTAATTTTTGGGGGTTCTAACCTTGTATTAGTTTTTTTGGATATTGGGCCCCATTTTTAAATTGGTCTACATTGGTCCAAAATTCAACTTTGTTTGATTTCATCAAAAACTAAATTATTGCTTTCATTTATTTTGTGTCAGAAACCTATATTATGTCAAAAATTTGATTACAATCCAAATTCAGACAGTATCCAGCTTGAATATTGTGTGCAAACTTGCTCCAACTGTTCAGGGTTAGACCTCTGCAGTCGTATCTGGCTGCACTCAGCAAAGCATTTTATTTAAATTTGATATTTATCTTTGAACAATATGGATTCATTTATTTTTATTTCCCTACTCTGAAGGAGTGGCCTGTAATAAAAATGTTCAGTAGGTACATGTGAAAATACCTGAATACTGTAAATCAACTAATATTTCCAAAAATTCATATTTGAAAATTTCTTGAATATAAAAAATTAGGCCAATATAAATGGTCACAATTAAAGATGTCAAACTTGGGTATTCCCTAATATAAATATAAAAAAAATCAAAATCACCAAAAAATAGTCACTGTGAATTTGGCTAGAAATGGCTATGCACGATAAAAAAGTTGGGTTACAATGTGTCTTTGTTATGTCTAATTGAATATTGTTCTGTTTGTAGATGTTGGATGCAGATGTTATTTTAGAAAACAAAGAAACCTTGTCCTTGTTAGTTCAGGCAGATAAGTAAGATAAACTTTTAATAAGAAAAATTTCACTTATCATTCATCAAAAAGTTGATATTTGATTTATTACAGAAATTTATTTGGACGTTAGGATAATTTCTTAGTTAATCAATTTATTTTTCGTTTGATTCAAAGGTCCCAATTTTCTCAGGAAAGAAATCTTGTAAGGCTTTTCTTTGTCATGTTTCTTTTGGTTAGGAATCACATGTCATATTTTCAATTTTAACATTCTGATTTTTATACGCCCGTTTATGGGACCTATTATGGTATACCGTTGTCCGTCCGTCTGTCTGTCGGTCTCTCAGTCGTCAACATGTCGGACAATAACTCAAAAACCTTTAACCAACTTGCATGAAACTTTGTTGAATTGTTTATATCTATTGACATGAGCATGATGAGCATCCTTTCGATTTTTATAAATTTTGGATTTTGCGTTTCCAAGTTGTGGGGTTTTATTCATTAAAAAAGGAGGATTTTCCAGTTTTCAGACAATAACTCAAAAAAGCTTTGAGCAGTTTTCATGAAACTTTGATGAATTGTTTATATCTATTGATGTGAGCTCCCATTTCGATTTTTATAAATTTTCGATTTTACGTTTCTGAGTTATGGGGTTTTATTCATTAAAAAACAGAAATTTTCCAGTTATCAGACAATAACTCAAAAATAATTTGAGCAGTTTTGATGAAACTTTGGTGAATTGTTTATGTCTATTGACGTTAGCTCCTTTTGATTTTATAAATTTTAGAGTATACGTTTCTGAATTATGGGGTTTTATTCATTAAAAAGGGGATTTTCCACCCAATAACCAAATAAGAAAATCAACCGTTTATCCCTCGAAAATGGCGGCCAAGGGATTTAACTCTAAATCAAAACCTATCTATATTTGAATTGACTAATAAGGATATTATTTATTACAGAATAATAGTTGGACCAATGTTAAATGCCAGTTATGGACAAGTATATTCCAACTTTTGGGGAGGAATGACAGATGAGGTAAAAATAAGATAAACAGATTTGAATTCTGTTTACCCTTGCACGTTTTATCATACTGTTCTTGTATAAGATACCTTTGTTGACTTGATAAAAACAAAATTCAGCATCATGAACCCACAGAAAACCAGTGTTTATCATGTTTATGACTTTGGTGTTTCATCTAAACTAGTGGTTTTGATAGGTTGCTCGTGGCACGTAAAAATCTGGTAATGAGTCATATTTGACAGTAACTGATATAAATAGCAAGGAGAACCAGATTGAGGCTACATCCTTAGTGACCTTATGTCATTGGAGCAGTCTCAATTGTTAAACAGTTCGCTATGCTATAGATTGAAGAATAGGTACCAGATTTTCTTTAAAAATGTCAGTGTTGTAATTTATGTTATCGTTCTGTTCTAAATGACAACCAATATTTAAAAAAAAGAGCAAGTTAATATTTAACACAAGAAATTCTAATCTAAACTTACTTTGACCGTACTTTGACCTATAATGGTTTACTTTTATAAATTTTGACTTGGATGGAGAGTTGTCTCATTGGCACTCATACCACATCTTCTTATATCTATTGATTATAAACTCCATTACCATATAAGTGCTTTCAGTTCTAGAAAGCTACCTGAATGTCTATGTTAGTTCATAATGTGAGCAAGCCCTTATATTTACCAAGCTAATTATTATATATCATGTGTATATGTTGTTCACACTAAAATGCTGAGTACGGTAGGCAAGAGAAGAATACTGTAGAAAGGCTTGTATAGTCCGCGGTTTTATTCTCCAAAATTGGACCTTCAGACGGGTGCAGACTATAGAGTACAATAAGCAAGAAATAAGAGAAAATTTCAATTTCATGGCGAGATGGTTTGTTTACGTTCCGCCATCTTTGTTATTGATATTGTAGAGGCGCTCTTATCATTTTTCAAACTAATAATTTTAACTCATCCATATTAATAAGTTATTTCTATTCAATATCAAATTAATACTGATAAATATAAAACTAAACCTTTCATTACAAATTTCGTTTCTTTTCAATGCATTGGTTGAAATAAACTGGTATCTTATTGATTGAAACGATACAAACATAGTGAAAAAGACAACCGTAAACCAGCTTAGAATTTGTAAACTACAAAACGTAATCGGTTATTGTTTGTTCCGTTTTGGTGTTTCATACTGACTAATATGGTTTGTATTAGCTTAAGACCCTTCAAACATTAATGTGATAGATATATTAAAGACTGTTTTACAAAAGGATGGAACTGTTTTACTTTCAAAGTCGTATTATAGTGATATCTGTTATGTACGGATTTCGACTCTCACCGGTTAATTTCTTCTTTTACACGTGCTTTTTAAACTTCCTGTTTAAACATACACAAGTATTTAAATTGTTTTTTAAGTGAATTAAACTTATTTTAACAATCATGAAGCGTTCTAGAATCATTTACAAGTAGTTTCAGCTTCTGTTTGATGATGGAAAACAGGTTTTCCAAGAAAATACCATAAACGATCGCACAGGATTTGAAATTACGGAGTTTCATTAGACCTTTTCTAACAGTTACAAAAGTTTTTACCTAAAATTTCGTGTGGAGAAGGGGTGCGGACTATGTACCAGTGCGAACTATACAAGCCTTTCTACGGTAATCATCAAACTAATCAATATTTTTTTTCCTAAAAATACAAGATGCAAGGATTAAAATGTTTGAAGTCAGGAAATTTATATTTTAACAGCTGATAATTCTGATTTTGTTTTCAGGGATATTACAGGAGAGTACCAGAGTATTTTGACATTGTAGAGAGAAAAGTGTTGGGTTGTTTTCCAGTTCCCATGGTACATTCAGCTTTATTGATAGACATGCACAGATCAGTGTCACCAAAGTTTTCGTATAAAGCTCCAGAAGAATATAAAGGCCCCAAAGATGATATTATTATATTTGCTCACTCAGTGAAATATGCAGGTATGTTACACTTAAAGATAATAGTTGTTTGTAAGGTTACATGACTACAGCTGTTTTAAAAATAATATAATTCTTTTTTGTCCTGTTGAGCTTAAAGTCAGTTTGGTTTTGCTTTTTTATAGATTTATTTTGAAAGGGACGTAGATAACTGTACTTCATCAAAAGAGTTTTGAACAAAGAAGAAATTCATGTCATGACTGCACAAACTTCAGGAACTCTTATAATTTTATCTGGTATATTTATAATTAACATTTAAGTGATAGTCCATACAAGAGTCATGCAAATTTCAATTTTATGAATCACCTCATGAATGGCAACAAATGATTATTAGGTCTTTCCACTTTTCTGTGGAAAGGCTTTTAATTTTGTTCTGATTATTAGGTCTTTCCACTTTTCTGTGGATAGATCTTTTAATTTTGTTCTGATTATTAGGTCTTTCCACTTTTCAGTGGAAAGACCTTTTGCTTTTGTTCTAATTATTAGGTCTTTCCACACTTTTCGGTGGAAAGACCTTTTGATTTTGTTCTGATTTTTGTTCTTTTTTTTTCTGCCGTCTGAGATGTTTTTTGTTACTTCTCATATCGAAAGGATGTTTGGCCCATGATATTGTACAGTGATGGGGATTTCCCCATTCACGCTGTGTAACCGAACACTTACTCGTATAGGAGTTATCTCCCTGCGTCCCTTTTATGCCCCACCTACGATTTATGCCCCACCTACGATAGTAGAGGGACATTATGTTTTCTGGTCTGTCGCCCGTCCGTCCGTTCGTCCGTCTGTCCGTTCGTCCCGCTTCAGGTTAAAGTTTTTGGTCGAGGTAGTTTTGATGAAGTTGAAGTCCAATCAACTTGAAACTTAGAATACATGTTCCCTATGATATGATCTTTCTAATTTTAATGCCAAATTAGAGATTTTCCCCTATTTTCACGGTCCACTGAACATAGAAAATGATAGTGCGAGTGGGGCATCCGTGTACTATGGACACATTCTTGTTCTTTTTTCTTTCTACTAAGGATGTTTTGGTTAAGTTTAACCGAAGTAATCCAATGACATTTTATGGGAGTTATTTCCCTTTAAAAATTAACATAAGTGATATGTTGAATAAATTCATACACCATAAGTCATAGAGGCCTAAAGTGTTTTGATATGAAGTCCTTCGTCCATTTTGAGGAAATTGAGGTCAAGGTCAAAGGTCAAGGTCATGTTCTAAATTTTGATCTTTGCTTGTTATCTTTATTCCAAAGAAACCGTAACAGTTAAGGATACAATGCGTTTGCCAAATAGTTGTTTACAACATGGCGCAACTTCAACACATTTAAGCTGAAGTGTTTCGGTCATCCTTTGTAGGAGTTTTTTTCCCCTTATGTATTTGAAATCAGTATTACTCCTCAACCATTCAAGTGAATGACCTGGGATCTTTCGATTTGAGATCACTGACCTATGACCTTGAAATTGAGGTCAAGGTCATAGGTCAATTTCACGTTCTAGATTTTGAGCTTTGCTAAAATTCATACTGGTTCATTATAAAACCATTAGTTCTTTTGCATTTGGTTTCCTAGACATTTGACCTTTTAAAAGGTTAACCAGAAGTGACAATATTTTAACCGGAAGTACCCTATTTCAATGAAAAAGTACCTAGAATCTTATTTTTTAAAATCAGTTTGAAGTAACGAATTACACCAAAAGTGATACCTTGTAACACCGTTTTTCAAATTTTATTCTTTATTATCAAAGTTCAGGTGGAAAGACCTTCAATTGTTCTCTTGGACAATTGGTTTTTATTTTTTTGTTTTTTATTCTGCCGTCTGAGATGTTTTTTTGTTACTTGACATATTGAAATGATTTTTGGCCCATGATATTGTACAGTGATTATGATTTCACCATTCACCCTGCCTGATCGAACACTTTTCTTCTAGGAGTTATCTCCCGTGACCCTTTTTTCTTGTTATCTTTATTTCTCTGTAACCATAAATGATATCGACAAAAATATTTTTCCAAATTGTTTGTCTACTCTTTAGGATATTTTGGTTAAGTTAAACAGAAGTAATCCAATTACATCTTATGGGAGTTATTTCCCTTTTCAAATTTAACATTGGTGATATGTTGAATAAATTCATACACCATAAGTCATAGAGACCTGAAGTCTTTTGATATGAAGTCGTTGGTCCATTTGGAGGAAACTGAGGTCAGGTTCATGTTTTTTAATTTTGAACTTTGCTTGTTATCTTTATTGTAAAGAAACTGTAAGATTTAAGGACAAGATGCTTTAGCCAAATAATTGTTTATGACCTGGAGCAACTTTAAAGCATTTGAGTCGAAGTGATTCGGTGACCCTTTACAGGAGTTTTCTCCCCTTATATATTTGAAATCAGTAAAACTCCTCAACCATACAAGTGAATGATCTGGGGTCTTTTGATATGAGATTACTGACCTATTACCTTGAAATTGAGGTCAAGGTCAAAGGTCAATTTGACATTCTAGATTTTGACCTTTGCTAAAAATTCATACTGGTTCATTATAAAACCATAAGGTCTTTTGCATGAGGTTGGTAGACCTATGACCTTCAAAAAGGTCAACTGGAAGAGACATTATTTTAATTGGAAGTAGTCATTTTCACGCTAATTTAATGAAAAGTACCTAGAAACCTTATATTTTTAGAATTAGTTTGAAGTCATCAATCATATGAACACAAAATGACATCTTCGTACGTTTTTTAATCTAATCCTTTATTATCGAAAGTTGAGGTGGAAAGACCTTCATTTTTCTCTGAAAAAGGTTTTTAATTATTATTTTTTTCTTCTTCTGCCACATTTTTTGTATAGCAGTTTCGCAAGATGTCGCTTAGATATTTTGGATATTATATCAAATAGTTATTGCGCTTTTGAAACTCACCCTGTTTAGCCAAAGACTTTTTATTGCAAGAGTTATCTCCCCAAACACTGTTTTTCTTGTTATTGTATCTCCTCCGTAACCAAAAAGAAAACAACAATATTTCTTATTTGTTCGTTACATCCTCAGGATTTTTTGGCTGATTTGGATCAAAACAATCCGGTGAAATCTTGTAGGAGTTATCTACCTAGAACTAGTTGATCAATAATTTATTTACCATCAAATAAATTTATCATTATGTTTTTGAAACTAATAAACCTTTAGCCATAGAAACCTAGATTCTTTTGATTTGAAGTCCTTGAGTCCTAACTTAGAAAATGAAGTCAAGGTATAGATGCTTAGCCACATGAAGCATTCAGCTCTTATTTGTAATACATGTACCGTGTAATACAGATATAGTCTTTGTTTCTTCAGAATTTAGAATAAAATTTGAAGTCAACATTCTGACCTCAAAAGTCAGAATTTTTGACTTATTAAGGTCAGAAAACTCAGAATGTTTTAAACAAATGATTTCTTTATTGTTTAAAGTATTTTAGAATATGAATGCACTTGTTGTGTTAGTAACTTTAGAATGTACTCCTCTGACCGTGGGGTGTCTGGGGGTTGTCTGGATTATTTTTGGATTTTTTTATTCAGTTTTGGAGAAAACAATATTTGGTTTTGTTTTTGACCCTGAGAAAAAAGTTTGTTTCACCAAGAACTGTCAATATACATGTTCATGTAATCATTTAATGTTATGATAAAATTGAAAGAAAAAAATGTTTTCGACTTTGAAATTTATACATCTATGATTCTAAACTGAAATTAATAATGGACAATCACCAGAGATGCTTTGCCCCATGAAGCATTACCTCTGGTTGCAGATCCAGGTGCCCCCCCTTTATAAAAAGTTCTGTATCTGTCACTGATCTTTTATTTGAAATACAGATAGTCTTTGTTTCTTCGGAATTTAGAAGAAAATTAGTAGTCAATATTCTGACCTTAAAAAGTCAGAATTTTCTGACTTATTAAGGTCAGAAAAACTCAGGATTTATGAAACGAAACTGAATTCTTTATTGTTTAAAGTATTTTTATTTTCTTGGGGAGTGGGGGGCGGTTTTGGATTTTTGGATTTTTTATTCAGTTATTGGAGAAAAAATAATTTGTTTTCAACCCTGAGAAAGAAAAATTGTTTCACAATGTTTTTGACTTTGAAATTTATACATCTATAATTCTAATCTGTAATTTATAACCGACCATAGATGCTTAACCTCATGAAGCATTCAGCTCTTATCATGCTTATTTGAAATACATGTAATACAGATATAGTCTTTGTTTCTTCAGAATTTAGAATAAAATTTGAAGTCAATATTCTGACCTCAAAAGTCAGAATTTTTGACTTACTAAGGTCAGAAAAACAGACAAACGTGATTTCTTTATTGTTTAAAGTATTTTAGAATATGAATGCACTTGTGTTAGTAACTTTAGAATGTACTCCTCTGACCGGGTGGGGGTGGGGTGGGGTGTCTATGGAATTTTAAAATTTTTTTATTCAGTTTTGGAGAAAAAATAATTTGTTTTCAACCCTGAGAAAGAAAAAATTGTTTCACCCTCAACTGCCACTACATTTTTTTTTGTATAAATGCTAAAGTAGAAAGAAAACAATGTTTTTGACTTTGAAATTTATACATCTATAATCATGATAATTTTATCTGTAATTTATAACCGACCATCGATGCTTAACCTCTTGAAGCATTCAGCTCTTATTTGAAATACATGTAATACAGATATAGTCTTTGTTTCTTCAGAATTTAGAATAAAATTTGAAGTCAATATTCTGACCTCAAAAGTCAGAATTTTTGACTTATTAAGGTCAGAAAACTCAGAATGTTTTAAACAAACGTGATTTCTTTGAAATTTTACCATAAGGTTCAATATCACAAAAGGAAGGTTGGGATTGATTTTGGGGTTATGGTACCAACAGTTAAGGAATTAGGGGCCAAAAGGGCCAAAAATAAGCATTTTAGTAACTTCCAGACATAACTTGTGTGTTAGTGTATGGATCTCTGACTTTGTACCACAAGGTTCCATATCACAAAGGGAATGCTGGGATTGATTTTTGGGGTAATTGCCTCAAAATTTTAGGAATTAGGGCCAAAAAGGGCAAAAACAAGCATTTTCTAGTTTCATGACAATAACTTGTGTGTAAGTGTATGGATCTTTCTGAAATTGTACTACAAGGTTCCATATCACAAAGGAAAGCTGGAATTGAGATTGGGTGTAATGGCCTGAAACGTTTAGGAATTAGGGGCCAAAAGGGCCAAAATAAGCATTTTCTAGTTTCCAGACAATAACTTGTGTTCAAGTGTATGGAAATTGTACTGAAAGGTACCATACCTCAAAGGGAAGGCTGGGATTGAGTTTTAGGGTGATGAATCATAAGGGGTTCAAAAATTTGGGGAATTTTTTTCTTTAAAATTTTCCATTTTAAGTTGGTTATTTCTGATTTATATTTAAAAGCAAATAATAATGATATGGCAGGAGATACACACCAAACAGGATGTGTAAATTATTATATAATAAGTATTGTGCAATAGCAAGAAATTTTCAATTGCACAGTATTGCTAATAGCAAGAAATCTTCAATTGCACAGTATTGTGCAATAGCAAGAAATATCCAATAGCACAATATTGCGCAATAGGAAGAAATTGTCAATTGTACAGTATTATGCAAATAGCAAGAAATATTCAATTGCACAGTATTGCGCAATTGCAAGAAATATTCAATTACACAGTATTGTGCAAAAGAAGATACTTTGTATAAATTGCTTATTTCTTGACCAATTTCAATGGGGTTTTATTCTTGAACTCTTGGGGTTCTTTGATATGCTGAATCTAACTGTGTATTAAGTTTTGGATTTTGGGCCCGTTTTAAATTGGTCCACATTGAGGTCCAAAGGGTCCAAAATTAAACTTTGTTTGATTTCATCAAGAATTGAATTATTGGGGTTCTTGGATATGCCGAATCTAACCGTGTATTTAGATTCTTAATTTTGGTCCCTTTTTCAAATTGGTCTACATTAAGGTCCAAAGGGTCCAAAATTAAACTTAGTTTGATTTTAACAAAAATTGAATTCTTAGGGTTCTTTGATATGCTGAATCTAAACATGTATTTAGATTTTTGATTATGGGCCCAGTTTTCAAGTCAGTCCAAATCGGGGTCCAAAATTAAACTTTGTTTGATTTCAACAAAAATTGAATATATGGGGTTCTTTGATATGCTGAATCTAACCATGTATTTAGATTTTTGATTTTTGGGCCCGTTATCAACTTTGTCCACATTGAGGTCAAAGGGTCCAAAATTAAACTTTGTTTGATTTCATCAAAATTGAACTCTTGGGGTTCTTTGATATGCTGAATCTAACCATGTATTTAGATTTTGGATATTGGACCATAATAGGTGAATGTCCAATTTAAAATTTTAAAGTTCTTAGACCACATTCATTCTGTGTCAGAAACCTATGCTGTGTCAAATATTTAATCACAATCCAAATACAGAGCTGTATCAAGCTTGAATGTTGTGTCCATACTTGCCCCAACTATTCAGGGTTCGACCTCTGCGGTTGTATCAAGCTGCTTCATGGAGCATTTTATTAGAATATGAATGCATGTGTTGTGTTAGTAACTTTAGAATGTGCTCCTCTGACCGGGGGTCTATGGATTTAAAAAAAAATTTTTTTATTCAGTTTTTGGAGAAAAAAATAATTTGTTTTGTTTTTGACCCTGAGAAAAAAGTTTGTTTCACCCGCAACTGTCAATGTACATGTACATGTAATTATTTAATGTTATGCTAAAATTGAAAGAAAAGAAATGTTTTCGACTTTGAAATTTATACATCTATGATTCTAAACTGAAATTAATAATGGACAATCACCACAGATGCTTAGCCCCATGAAGCATTACCTCTGGTGGCAGATCCAGGT
Organism: Mytilus coruscus; assembly: GCA_017311375.1. Taxonomy (NCBI): domain Eukaryota; kingdom Metazoa; phylum Mollusca; class Bivalvia; order Mytilida; family Mytilidae; genus Mytilus; species Mytilus coruscus. The sequence continues at coordinate 103,452,414 of CM029596.1, read as the reverse complement.
GCCCCCCTCCTTTATAAAAAGTTCTGTATCTGCCACTGATCTTTTATTTGAAATACAGATAGTCTTTGTTTCTTTGGAATTTAGAAGAAAATTAGTAGTCAATATTCTGACCTTAAAGTCAGAATTTTCTGACTTATTAAGGTCAGAAAAACTCAGGATTTATGAAATTATGAAATGAAACTGAATTCTTTATTGTTTAAAGTATTTTTGATTTTCTTGGGGGGTATGGATTTTTTATTCAGGTTTTGGAGAAAAAATAATTTGTTTTCAACCCTGAGAAAGAAAAAATTGTTTCACCCTCAACTGCCACTGTATTTTTTTTTTGTATAAATGCTAAAGTTGAAAGAAAACATTGTTTTTGACTTTGAAATTTGTACATCTATAATTCTAATCTGTAATTTATAACCGACCATAGATGCTTAGCCTCATGAAGCATTCAGCTCTTATTTGTAATACATGTACAGTGTAATACAGATATAGTCTTTGTTTCTTCAGAATTTAGAATAAAATTTGAAGTCAATATTCTGACCTCAAAAAGTCAGAATTTTTTGACTTATTAAGGTCAGAAAAACTTAGAATGTTTTAAACAAATGATTTCTTTGTTGTTTAAAGTATTTTAGAATATGAATGCACTTGTTATGTTAGTAACTTTAGAATGTACTCTCTGACCGTGGGTGGGGTGGGTGGGTGGGGTTGTCTATGGATTTTTAGATTTTTTTTATTCAGTTTTTGGAGAAAAAATATTTTGTTTTGTTTTGACCCTGAGAAAAAGTTTGTTTCACCAAGCAACTGTCAATATACATTTGTACATGTACATGTAATCATTTAATGTTATGCTAAAATTGAAAGAAAAAGATGTTTTGACTTTGAAATTTATACATCTATGATTCTAAACTGAAATTAATAATGGACAATCACCACAGATGCTTTGCCCCATGAAGCATTACCTCTGGTTGCAGATCCAGGTGCCCCCTTTATAAAAAGTTCTGTATCTGCCACTGATCTTTTATTTGAAATACAGATAGTCTTTGTTTCTTTGGAATTTAGAAGAAAATTAGTAGTCAATATTCTGACCTTAAAAAGTCAGAATTTACTGACCTTAAAAAGTCTCAGGAGCCAAAATTTCTTGTATTAAACTTTATTCTTAATCTGATTTTTGTGTTTATATGACTGTTAGAATGTTATTAACATAAAATCATATGGTAGTGCACTACTTTTTGGGTGTGCTGCGTTCATTTGAAGTACCCAATTTTGCTGATTTTCTATTTTCCTCATATTTAACATATTTTTAGGCTTATATCACAAAAAAATCATAGTTCTACTGTTTCAACTTTTTCATACTTTCATGTAAGTTGAGGTTGACCAATTAGAATAAATTTAACTTAAAAAAAAAACCAATAGGTTTGTGTTAATCATGTTAATATAAGAAAGCTTAATCAAATTTTATTGTTTTTCGCGTTAAATTGTACATGTAGTCAATTTATTAATTTTTTTTCTCATTTTAAAAATATAATAAAATATCAAAAATAAATTAGCTACATGTGCATGACATATTTGTTTTCCTTTGAAATTTATACATCTATAAATCTAATCTGAAATTAATAACGGACCACAGATGCTTAGCCACATGAAGCACTTAGCTCTAATTTGAAATACAGATAGTCTTTGTTTCTTAAGAATTTAGAAGAAAATTGGAAGTCAATATTCTGACCTAAAAGAGTCAGAATGTTCTGACTTATTAAGGTCAGAAAACTCAGAATTATTTAAACACCTTTCCCAATGTGTTAAGACAATTGTCCATTGTTTAACCTATGGTGGTTCAAATTATGAATCAAATTTCAGTCCCTGATGCTTATTCATTTTCCCTCTCGAAATATAAACAGTCTTTGTTAATCATGTTAATCATTGCTAATTTAGAAGTTAGAAGGACAATATAAGAGGTAAGACATTAACAAAGATTAAAGGAGATCTGAATTTCTGACTTATATTTTTCACCTTAACCTGATAAATACATGCTTTAAATTAGAATAGTAAACCTGATATTTTTGTGTTAATTAACAAATTATAATATTTAATTTTAATTTGACATTGATTGATGGGTAAACATAATAAAACTTGAAAGAGAACTTAGCGATACTTACTTCAGTCAAATATTTCATAAAACACAAAACATTTTACAGGATAAGAAATACTGGAATTTTGTTAAAGTTGATAAACATTGATAAAGTTATTTGTAAGCAATTAAGAAAATGCAACCTGAAATCTGCTTATATTACTTTTTTTTTCTTCTAAAGAATATAATTTTTTCCTTCTAAAGAATATAATTTTTTATTATTTGTTTCCTTAGAGGTCACATGACACTGCCTAACTTAAAAGTTACAATAAGTTCAGAGTTTTGGCTGACTCTTTCAAGTCAGAACATAATGTGACTTGTTTGAGTCAGTTTGCATTTTGTTGTTGATTATTTTAGAAGTACAAACAAATGTATTGAGAAATAATTGAGTCAAATAGTTACTAAAATATATTTTTACAACCATAATTTCCATGTGTTAACTTATTGGAAAAGAAAAGTCATGAAAATACAGAAATAGAATAAACTTTAAGATAATTTTAATCAAATATTTGAAAACAAAATATATGTTAGAATAAAAATTTGTACCAAATATATTTTTGTTTTGTTTATAGTCCTCACTATGGTGACTTTTTAATGGGACCTTATTTCCTGACTTTCCCATACATTCTTTAAGACTGACTTAAAAGTTGCAATATGTTTAATCTAAGTTTTGACTGACTCTTTGAAGTCAGAACATAATGTGAATGAAATGGTCATTAAAATATTTTAACAATTAACAGTTCCTTGTTTAAATTTATAAGAACATCATCATGGTCATGAATTATGAAAAAATAAGATAAATAATTTGATGAAATCTTTGAAAACAAAATTTCACATTTATATATTGAATTATACTAGATAAACATTTTTACAGTCATTATTATTTGTGATTGTGACTTTTAAGGGACCTTATTTACTTTGTCTTTTATCTGATTTTCCAATACATTCTTAATATTCATATGAAAATGCTACACTTAAAATTGAGTGTTTCATAAGGTGAACCTCCACTCAGACCCCCTTTCTTTCTGAAACTGCCATTGTTTTTATTATTTAAATTTTTTTAGAAATAATTAAGTCAAATGGTTATTTATTTTACAGGATCTTACATGTATTTCCGTTGTCTTTAAATGACGTCTTGAAACCTTTTGAAATAGAGGTTATTAAAAAAGACAACCAAATTAGTTGATCTTAAGAAATAGTGTCTTTGATATTTAAGAGCCAAAACCATAACAATATAGATATTTTGTTATATTAAAGTTGTTTTCGTAAAATATTATGTTCTAAACATATGTAGTTTTGGTTTTATTGGTCAATTTCATAGGTGTTTTCTATGTCGTAATGACAATGAAATGAATATTTTTTTTTAATTTACAGTGTCTAGATAAAGTATATAGAAAAAGTAATATCATTGAAAAATGAATAAGGACCTTGTCATATCTCCACCTTCAAATATGCATTTCTATATTTGACAAGTCAAATTAAATGTTATTGTTTTGTTTGTATATATGTTAGTTTTTGTATATATGTTAAGTTTTAAAGAGTTGGATCTAGTCTTTATTGGTGCTGTTTATAGTTTTGTTTTTGAAAAAAGCTTGTTTTTTTAAGAGGGGACCTATTATGGTTTACCGTTGTACGTTTGTCTGTCTGTCAGTCCCTCTTCAACATGTTGTACAAAACCCCAAAAGACTTTCACCCAATTTACATGCAACTTTTGTGATTTAAAAATATCTATGATGAAAGCCAAGATGGGCACAGTAACATTTTCTAAAAAAAGTGCTAAATAAGATGACTTTAAACTCTGCAAGTAGGGTTCAGTTACTTTTGCCTTATTTTGTAATAGTGTCAAAATAAGGTACTGTAAAATTACACTGCCAAGTTGGGTGCAGAAACATTTTAAAAAGTGATAATTGAGATGACTTTATAACTCACTGCCAAATGTTTTATTTTGCTTTGTTCACTATGTGATGATGTGAATCTATGTTTAATGAATTTACTAACTATGTGAGTGCTATGTTCAAATATATAATCTACCATACTAAATTCATTTTTAACAAAATACACCTGAAATTGTGTTTGATACTTGCTTTATTACTGCTTATATACATTCAGTTGCATAATAGAAATAATAATCCATCAATACGTATTAAGGTACCAAAACATTTTACATAAATGCATAACCATTTTATAATATACGTAAGGATGTTTGTTGATATGATTGTACAAATGTTGTGGATAATTAGGTTGTTATCCGTATTTGTTAAAGGGTCAAAATGACATTTCACTCATTTTCACCATTTTCCAGCCTAAATTTGGGTTTTAAGGCACAATATTTTTTCCTTATCGGTCACCTTTGTTTTTTATTTGCTCATTCTTTGAAGCTATATTTCAGTTTTTATATTACAGTTTTGGACCAAGTGTCATAGAACATTTTTGATATTCCGATAAAATATGTCAACACCTCTATTTTCCTCATCATTTCATTGAAAAATGGTCCCTTTTACATACCTGTTTAAAAGTAAAATTTTGAGCTTAAATGGTCCGTGACCCTATTTTTTTTCGACCAATTTGATTCACTTTCTGTAAAGAATAAAATAACATAAAATACGGCACTTCTGATAGAAACTTGAATAGGCCCGAGCCACCTTAATCTCCAGTATTTGTTAATTTTGCTTTGTATCTTTAAATATCACATATTTAAGACATAAGAAACATGTTCCTAAATAAATCAAATAATTTAAAGTACACTTTTGGCACAGCTGTTGTTACACTTACTTTACACATTCTTTTATACAAAAACTTTTAACAGATATGGTCATTATTAAATGTATTTTTTAGATTCATTTACATGTTTTTATATTCATTTACATTTTTAAATGTACAGTTATTTCTTGTCAGTGAATAAACATTTTATTCTTAACTGTTGTTTCTTTATTTATTTATTTTACAAAATTCAGTAAACAAATGGTAAATATACAAGAAATCACCGTTTGTTTTATATATAAATGTATATTTTAAAGTTGTAGTATTGACTGCTTCAAGTCAGAACAAAATTGACTTCTGTAGGTCAAATGCATCTAAAAGGGGCATAAATCTTGTTAAAATATTGAGATATAAAGTCACATTTTAATGTGCAAAAGCTGACCTGCTGAAGTCATTTTATGATAAACTAAAGTCTGACAAAACTGACCCGTACAAGTCATATTCTGTTAAGTGCAAGAAGGAGATAACACTTACATCAAATTATATCTGACTTATAGAAGTCAGTTTATTCTGACTTGTTTATGTCAGAGCTCTGACTGTATATGATTACCAGATCGCTTGACAGTTATTGGATTAAGACCACGGAAGTTGTTACATGAAGATCATTGCACATGATGCACTATCTTTTGTAGGCTTGCATCTTAGCTATGATAACCTCGGTCTTTACATATATAACAGCTAATATAAACCACTGAAAAAAAAAAATCATCCATTGGGTATTTTTTTCAACAACCATGACGACAGGTCATCATTATAACTTTACCTCGATTCAAATGGATTTCAAATTGAACTGGCCAATTATCAAATTTAGAAAAGCAATTAAAAAGTTTAAGCACTTAATTGATAAGATATTTTGTGGTTTTGCTTGCTGTTTAATATGTAGAAGGTTGCCATAGTTTTTCCAGGTCAGGAATAACCATTAATTGATGGATTCTACCTCAATTGAGGTATAATCCACCATTTGACATATAATGAGATAGACCAATTTAGGTATAATGCAGTTTTATCTCAACATTTTTAAAGAGATATTCGAGCATCTTTTGTATATACCGTCTTAAGCTTTGATGGGTACTCGTAAGTGACATGTTATTGCTTCTGACTACCTGTGCTGCGTTTATTAAAATGTGTATTATACCTCAATTTTGAGGTATAGTCTACCAATTGATGGATAGTCACAACTGGTTTCCTAAGTCTGCATCAGTTCCAACTATAAGATTTGTTAGTCGAAATGGACAGGAAGAGTCTAAAGAACAAAAAAAGAATTAATAGATGAAAACTCAGAATTTTTAAGTAGGAAAAGGAGGGTTATATATTACTATTTAAGTTTCTTTAACAAATTGCAGCACAAGTATCAGAATCAATTACATGTCATCACTAAGTGGTCATCAAAGCTTGTCATGGTAAGTGCAAAAGATGTTCCAATATATCTTAAAAATTTATTTGAATAATAAACTGCATTATACCTCAATTAGTGTATCACATTATATATCAAATGGTGGATTATACCTGAATTGAAGTATAATCCCAAAGGTCAAGGTCATGTTCTCAATTTTGACTTTTGCTTGTTTTTGCATTTTCTCTGACACTTTTAAAGATCTATATATAAGAACTAGTGCAAAATGTTTGCTGTATTGTGATGAAGATATGATACATTTGGTCTGAAACAATCCAACAACATCTTATAGGAGTTATTGCCCTGAAATGTTTTAATTTAAGGTTAATTGGTTATTACTCATGTTACTTCAACTTGGTTCATAATAAAGCCATAGGGTCTTTTGCAAAATGTCGGGTGACATACGTCCCTGAAAAAAGTCAACCGGAAGTGACCTTGAGTAAACAGAAAGTAGCCATTTTTGCACTTTTTTCATGGAAAGTATGTAGAAACCATATATTTTCTTAAAAGGCATACATAAACCTATTATTTGATACCGGAAGTGACCTTCAATAAACCGGAAGTAGCTAATTATCTCCCTTATTATAGGCAAAAGTATATAGAAACCATATATTTTTAGAATCAGTCTGGAAATGAATTTTTCTAAACCGGAAGTTGCAAATTATCTCCCTTTTCAGGCAAAAGTATATAAAAACCAAATATTTTGGGAATCTGTGTGAAAAAAGCTATAATATGAGACCTAAAGTGACATTTTCTAAACTGGAAGTAGCAAATTATCTTCCTTATTTCAGACAAAAGTATATAGAAAACATATATTTTTTTAATCAGTATGAAGAAACCTATCATTCCACACCAATAGTAATTTTGAGTAAACCGAAGTAGCTTCTTATCAATTAATTAGAAAATTGATGTGGAAAGACCTTCAATTGTTCTCTGAACAATTAGTTTTTATTTATTTATTTTATCATTCTTTGCAAATTAGGTGAAGATAAAAGAAGAAAACAATGTTTTCCATTTACTTCCTTCAGGACAGATAATTGGCATGCATTTTACAATAGATTCTCTAGGATATTATATTGGATTAATCTCCCTTGGCATCCGTTTTAAAGTGCATTCTATAGAATTCATATCTCATCTGGTAAGGTCATATATGAAGAATTATGTATGAATTTCAACATACTTTTATATCCTTTAAGAAATAAGAAAAAAATCATTTGTAGGCTTTTGATTGATTGATTTGTTGCTTACTTAACGTCCAGTAATGTACTTTCAGATATATCCATGCACATATTGAATACAGAATATTTTGGAACTGTGATGATACCCTTGGATGAACACAATACATTACAGGATGAAAGCGATCAGTTTACTTTTATCAAATTAGAAGCTAGAGGTGAGATTGCATAAATATGTTTTTATGTGTATATTGGTTTTTTTTTTTGTCGTATCATCTTAAGGAGTTATGGGATAGTGTCTTAGACTGTCTTTTTATATGTAAAGGAAGGGAAACATTAAATACTTTGATATTGGCTTTTAAATTGTAAATGAACCAGAAATTCAATACCTTTGATAGAGATTTGACATGAATGATTTTTATATGAATTTTTTTGTACTATTACTATTTGTTGTGGTTTTTTAGCCATTAAATTAATAAATCTAATAAATTTTGGAAAAATTGGTTTATGAATGATATGTTTCAAATGAAGAAGTTTTGTTTCATAAAAAAGTCGGAAATGTAATCAATGTCAGATACAGAGATGGATGCATATGTGTGGGTTAACTTTGCAATTCTCTCCTGACAATCTAAATAAAGAATGAAAACAACAGAAAGTGTTCTAGCTGCAGTATAAAAATCAATTATTACCATGAAACTGTTTCTTTATGTTACAATTTATACAAAATTAGATGCCAACCATGTTGACGAGGTTTTTACAGGAAGAAAGTTTCCAGGTTAGATCCAATATAATACATGTATATATTAATCACTGTTTGTTTACTTATACAGGACATATATTTTTGGAGCTTTTTTATTTGATATATATATTCCTTTTCGTTGCATTTTCAGACTTAAAAATTTTATTCTAAAAATGCCAAAATTAAAAAAGACAGTGATTATATACATTGAAAAATTCTGAATATTCCAAAGGTAGCATGATTTAATTCATAACATGAAAGTGTGTAACAAGCATGGATATGTAGATAAATTTAGAGCTAATTTCCTAATGCTTGTAGACTAAGACTGGTTGGCTTGCTTGCTTTGTTTTTATAAATGTTTGCTCAAGCATTGTAATTAAGATTGACATTATATTTAGATTCCTAACCTCCAGGATAACATCCAATCAAATTAAAGTATAATGTATTAAGGTTTAACTCCACCTATTTATATTGTTTGCAGATGTTAATCTTAATTACAATAAAATTGAGAATGGAAATGGGGAATATGTCAAAGAGACAACAACCCGACCAAAGAGCAGACAACAGCCGAAGGCCACCAATGGGTCTCCAACGCAGCGAGCAAATCCTGCACCCGGAGGTGTCCTCAGCTGGCCCCTAAATAAAATTGTGTACTAGTTCAGTGAAAATGGATGTAACACTAAACTCCAAAACATATAAATGAACTAAAATTAAAAAAAACATACAAGACTAACAAAGGCCAGAGGCTCCTGACTTGGGACAGGCGCAAAAATGCGGCGGGGTTAAACATGTTTTGTGAGATGTCAACCTTCCCCTATACCTCTAGCCAATGTAGAATAAAGAAACACATAGCAATATGCAAAGTAAAACTCAGTTTAAAAGAAGTCCGAGTCCGATGTCAGAATAGGTAACAAAAGAAACTAAGCAAAATGACAATGATACATACATTAACAAAGGACTACTAGCAGTTACTGACATGCCAGCTCCAGACCACAATTAAACTGATTGAAAGATTATGTCTTCATCATATGAAAATCAAGTACAATCCCTCCCGTTAGGGGTTTAGTATCATACAATCATAAAATATATGAGAAGAACATAACCCGTATCATGCCAACAACTGGTTTTAGAATAATAGTGTTTATTTCCGATGCAAAGACCCTATGAGTGAATCAATATTAATACCAAAATATGCAATCCTTAATGACCTGACAACAGTATCGTAACTATATCCTTTCCGAATAAGTCTGTTTAAAGGTTTGGTTAGCTTTTGAGGTGAATGCCGACATTTTTGTGCTTTGTAAAGAATATTACCATAAAATATTGGATGTGAAATACCTGAACGTATAAGATGTCTACATGTTGATTTATATTTACAAATGATGTTCTTGTACTACCGATGATAAAATTTAGTAAATGTTTTGACTAGTTTGTGATATCGAAAACCCTGGTGTAATAATTTTCAGTAATACAGAGATTTCTTTCGTTGAAATCAAATACGTTGTTACAAACACGAGCGAATCGAACAAGTTGAGATATATAAACACCATAAGATGGTGATAAGGAACGTCACCATCTAAAATGGATAATTAACAATAGGGAATGAAAATCATCTCCTTTATCATAAATTTTGGTATTAAACTTCCGTTAAAGATATAGATATCAAGATCCAGGAAAGGGCAGTGTTCATTGTTAGTATTAGCTTTATTTAAAGTCAGTTTGACAGGATAAATCTCTTTAGTGTAGATACTGAAGTCGTCATTATTGAGAGCCAATATATCATCTAAATATCTAAAAGTGTTATTAAATTTTTGAATCAGATGTTGTTTCGATGGGTCTTTGCTGATTTTAGTCATAAACTGTAACTCATAACAATACAGAAACAGGTCCGCAATAAGTGGTGCACAGTTAGTCCCCATGGGAATTCCGATAACCTGACGATATACGGAATCTCCATAGCGAACAAAAATGTTATCTAGTAAAAATTCAAGGGCAGTTATAGTATCAAAGCAGGTCCAATTGACATAGTTCTTTTGTTTGTTGTTACTAAAAATGATCTAAAGAGTTTGAACATATATATTCACATTCTGACTTTTTAAATGCCCATTTAATCAGGTGTGTGAATTTTTTCTTAATAAGATTATGAGGCAAAGTGGTATATAGGGTAGAAAACTCAAAACTTTGAACAGATTGGAAATCACCAATATAAGCATGCAATTTATCAAGTACTTCCAACGAATTTTTGACACTCCAAAAGTAATTAATTCCACTATTTTCAAAAGCCTTATTTGAACAATTTATTACCAGGTTTTTGATTGTACCAAGTGTACTAGTAAGTAGAATAGATAGTTTAGTAGTGGAACAATGGCTTGAAGACGAAATAAATCTATATCTAAAATACTTGAGCAAACGTTTATTCAAACAAAGCAAGCAAGCCCAACCAAAGTCTTACTCTACAAGCATTAGGAAATTAGCTCTAAAATCATTTGAAAATGTTTATCAAAATTCCACAAAGATGAAATTTAAATGTATGCAATGAAATTTAAATGTTGACCAAACTTCAGCAACACGAATTATTAGATTTGACCAAAATTTATCATAATACGTTAAATTTTAGATGTACATGCATATATGTATTTCAAAATTCAACAAAATGGTAATATGAATTCAACAGTAAACTTCTTATTCATAATCAGAGTTTCCCTAAAAACATGCATTTTAGTGTTCAATACTTTTAGATACAATAACATTACATATTAAAAGCTTGATACCTATATTTTTTACAAATGATTATTATTCCTTTTAATATACCCCCGCTTTAAAAAAGTGGGGGTATACTGTTTTACCTTAGTCTTTCCATCCGTCCATCCGTCAGTCTATCCATCCCTCCGTCAGTCTATCCATCCGTCCGTCAGTCTATCCATCCATCCATCCATCCGTCCCATGAATATTTTTCGTTGCATCTTTCTCAGGAACTACTATACAAGGATTTCTGAAATTTGGTTTCAGGGTTTATATAAGTCAGCTATACCATGTGATGCGTTTTCAGATTCATCACTGAACAATTTCGTGTTTACCATCAAGTATTTGGGCTGGGAGTATCATCAGTGAGCAGTAGCCTCACAGTTTCACTTGTTTCGCATGTTTTAATGATTGATATTTGCTCATTTGTGTTGAGGTTTAAAACGTAAGTTGATGGAGGGTAAAATTTGGTCATGATTATTGTTAGTTTTTGATGCTTTGTTTTGACATATAATTTTGCATTTTGACTATATTATGATGGATAAAGTTTCCTTGCTTAATTTATTTGGGCTTTTTTATCGTTTTCTTTTTTGGAAATTTTTTTTTCTTTCTTAAATCTCAGTCCTTTATGCCTATATACAACTGAATTTTCTTTAAACTTACAAAAAATATTCACTACCTCATTTCGTGTTTAACCTTTGAGAGCTGAGTTTGTATCACTTTGTTTTCTCAAATTTATAACATTATTAATGCACTTGTTTAAGAAAATGTTTTACATATTCCCAACCAAATGTTTTCACGTTATTTTTCTGTTCATGAAAGTTGCAAAAAAAAAATTAATCATGAAAGTAAGTTGGTTTACAGTATTTTAACTGTGTTTTGACATATTCCTGTCTTTGAGACTTACTTATGGATATGACTTTTGAATCCTATGACAAGTGATGCATAGATAACAGGAGAAATTGGTCACACACCTGGTCAGAGCTACCACTTATGAGTTCTTGTGTGTACTCCCATGTTTGTTCATTCCTGGACTAGCAACATTTTCAGGAAAATTTTTCTACTTCCTTCTTATTTTACATATTTATGGTTATGGCCATAATAAAAAAAATCCTAGATTCTCTTTCCACCGTCTTATTTTTTTTTTAGAACAAAAACACATCATTTTATTCTTTCAAATTTCTTTTATTTTGCTACAAGTTTTCACAAAAAATTGGAGAAAAACAGAAAAAAAGATATTTGCCTCCTCCTCAACCAAAACCCCCTCCCTACCCCACCCTAACCACAGTTGATCAAAACAGTTGGATGAGAGTCTAGATGTTTTTTATATTGGCCAAATTGCTCGTTTAAATTTTTTTCCCAACTACAGTCTATTGTTGACATGCTACATGTATGTCATTATTTTGTATAAACGAGTTAAAACAACTAATATATATCTACCTTCTAACTGCATCATACATAGAATTAAAAAAAGTAGTAAATTTGCTAGTTTTGACAAACCTTGCAACACTACAAAATAAAGATATAAGGTCTCTTGACCTTGGAAATAATTGTTAATTGTAGATATTTTACAAAAGGGCTTACAATTACCATATCTATCAACCAAATAAGCATTGATATAGAATTTTTTTGGAACAGGAAATAATGTAAAATTTTCATTCATTTTAACAATGGCACCCTCAAGCCATTTTTAATGAAGTAAGATGCTTGAAAGAGCATATATGGCTCATCTTTATCAACATGTATTTTTTTTACGCCAGACCCATGTATTTTTTTTTACGCTAGACACACGTTTGTTTACAAAAGACTTATTATTGATGTTCGAATCAAAAAGGTTAAATTGGCCAAATAAAGTATGAAGTTGAAGAGCATTTAAGACACAAAATTCTGAAAGGGCTTTGCTTAATACAGCTTAGGTAATCTATTCCTGGGGTAGAAAATCCTTAGTATTTTAAAAAATTAAAAGTTTCGTAAACTAAACACAGTTAATTTATAATTATGAGCATATCAATATTAAATGTTATACATGTGAACACAGAAATGATCATGCATCATTTTAAAATTACCACACCCAAGTATTTAAGTTCTTATAAAGATTGTTTTAGAATTAGATAATGTCTCAATTTATAAATAAATATAAATCTGTATCTTCAATAAATGTAAAAATGAAAATGAATAATTGCTGGAACAGATGTGGACTTATTATAAATTGATGACAAGATCTGAATTGATAAGTAACATCTGTCTAGTAATAGCTTCTTAATATTATCATCTTAGTTTTCATGAATTTGTACTTTGAAAAAATACCTCAGGATGAGGATGGAGTGGATTTATAAACCAGTGTGTATAATTTGTATATTGTACCAATTTGTTATAGTGCTTATAACTGTTTCTAGTACATCAGGTATGCAAAGACCTTTTTTAAAATACTTCCATTGGAACTGTAATCCTCTTGCATATAGTTTCTTGCAGCTTTTCAGAGTTGTCATATCATACATGTCATATATGTACTGTAAATTCAGAAATTTTTTCAATGTTCTCATTTTTGCAAAAATTGAAACCGGATAGGTTTCACCAAAATTAAAACTCACTGTTTTAATTTTAAAAGCATTCATTTGTATTCAGCCTTTCAGAGAAAATTGCAGCAACTTATCACACATTTTTGTTCATTGTTCAACAATGGCAGTAATAAATGCACTTAAAAATTTCACCCCAAGGGTGACTGGGGAATAGAAATATGGTCACCATTGGTCTTCCTCCGACCGGCAGTAAAACCCTTGCTAAAGTGGGGCGTCCGTTTGGCTGTGCAGGATGTACAAATTTGCAGCCACGTCCAGTCAGAATGGGGACGTTAAATCCGATGCCTCGTGTAAAGAGAGTGCCACGCTCTTTGCATGTTAAGAACCCTTGCAACAACTCTTTGAGGGGTCCCTAGGTGACCTGTTGCAAGGCTAAATTTCTGTCCCTATCCAATATACCCTCATTTCCCGTGGCAGTCTAAATTTCTCTGACCTTAATCCTGGACGCCCCTATTACAGAACCTACCCATTGTATTTATTGTTAATTTGTTCTCGTCCTGAATATGCATGAAATATTTGCCACTGGACGTTAAGCAACTAACAATCAATCAATCAACTTAAAAATTTCCGAATTAACAGTAATCAAATTTAAAAAAAAAGGAGTTTTAAGCTGTTAAAAAAATTGATAGCTGGTAAAGTTCAAATTGATAGCTGATAAAGTTCAAATTGTTGATACATGCTGACATATAAAAGTACTGTGGCTTCATTATTATGTGTGGGGGTGCTAAATTTCATTAATTTCATGTGTAACGAGAAACCACAAATTCAGATACTTAACTTATAGCCCAAGTTATCTCTGACATCTGAAGGCCTTCTTGGTATTTAAATGGAGGTGTGGGACTTCAAGTCGCAAAAAGACTTTCATACTTCAGAGAAATCAGACTTCTCAGTTACAGAATATATATACATATATCTATTGAGGAAGAATTGATGAGACTAAGGAATATAGATACCCTCAACATAACAATTTTTTCTTCAAATATGAAAATTGATACCAAAAAATAATTGATTCGACAGTAACTTTATAGATAAGCTTAAGATCAGTAGTATTAAAATAAAAATTGGTGATTTTATAATAGCCACTATAATTTTAATATTTCCTATCGAAATTCAACTAGCCAGTTGCAAGAAAATATATCTAAAATTGCAGTGTCTCACCTTCATTGTGTATAGTTTTATTATGATCAAAGTTTGAATGAAGGATGTTTGCAGTCTTTATAAGCTGTAATGAATTACTGTAAATTCAGAAATTATTGCGAGGGTTATTTTTATGTGAAAAGTGCTACTGGGTGAGTATCACAATAATAAGAACTCACATTTTGATATCTAATACATATATCTGTATTTTCCTGAAATCGCAATAATTAATCTTACTTTTTTGTCTAATTATCAAAAATCAATAAGAAATGGACACAATAATTTCTGACTTAACAGTTTATCAGCAGAATGATTTTTTACCTTATATCTAGTTGGCTTACATAAATGAATTGCTGGTAAAAAGGACCTATTAGTACTTTATAATATATTTTCAATATTTCTGCAAGCTTTTTAAGAAAATGGAGGCATCAGGTCTATAAGACTTACACATTTAGAATGACCCATTTACCCACTGTTTTCGTAATAGACAAATTTATATATTATAACACAAGTAAAAATTTATTTGCATAAAGTGTGTTGCTTTTAAAAACTTCAATAACTAGTTTTAACTTTCAATGACTTTATTATTTGCCTTTATCTTTGATATAAGTTATGGGTTAATTTTTAATGAATAATATGTTTTTTTCTTTTAACAGTTGATAGACCAGGTTTGATAAAGACACCACATGTCTTTATTGAGTATCCAGAACCAGATAAACTAGGTTTTGATCAGGTATGGTATGTCTACAAAAACACCGGATATAGTCTGTAGGATTGTACAAATTGTACATACACTATGAAATTGAGAATGGAAACAGGGAATGTGTCAAAGAGACAACAACCCGACCAAAGAGCAGAAAACAGCCCAAGGCCACCAATGGGTCTTCAACACATCGAGAAAATCCCACACTCGGAGGCGGGCTTCAGCTGGCCCCTAAAAAACGTGTACTAGTTCAATGAAAATGGACGTCACACTAAACTCTGAAACATATTTATAAATGAACCACAATTAAAAAACATACAAGACTAACAAAGGGTAGAAGCTCCTGACTTGGGACAGGTCCAAAAATGCTGCGGGGTTAAACATGTTTGTGAGATCTCAACCCTCCCCCTATACCTCTAGCCAATGTAGAATAAAGAAACACACAGCAATACGGACATGTACTATATATATAGTGTGATATAAAATGTGGCTTATTGCACATTCCTTTTTTTGCGCTTTGATTAAATGGATTCAACCTTTTTTATTGAATTTCGTAAGTAAAATACAAACCAGTTTGCTAAAGGAATGTAAATGTGCAGCAACTTGTATAACAATATACATGCATATTGACCCTGGTGAGGTTAATTAAATTTAAACATATCATTTTGGCAATAAAAGATGCAAATAGTCATGCACAACATAATGGTTAGGTAAACATGGTGAATGAAAATCGCATATTAAAATGGTTAGGTAAATGAATATGCAAGATAGAATGGTTATGTTAATGAAAATGCAAAATATAATGGTTAGGTAAATGAAAATTCAAAATGAAATGGTTAGGTAAATGAAAATGCAAAACAGAATTTACAAGTAACTGAAAATGCAAAATAGAATTGTTAGGTAAATGAATATGTAACATATAATAGTTATGTAACTGAAAATGCAAAATATAATAGTTAGGTAACTGAAAATGCAAAATAGAATGGTTAGGTAAATGAAAATGCAAAATAGAATGGTTAGGTAAATGAAAATGCAAAATAGAATGGTAAAGTAACTGAATATGCAAAATAGAATGGTTAGGTGACTGAAAATGTAAAATAGAATGGTTAGGTAAATGAAAATACAAAATAGAATGGTTAGGTAACTGAATATGCAAAATAGAAGGGATAGGTAAATGAAAATATTAAACAAAGTTCTAATGTAAATTGAATGCTTAACAATATATAAACATGATAAAGTCAGGACAAAGGAAAGACAATTTTGATAAGGTTAATAAAAGATGCTAATTAAATTAATATTTTTATATTTTGAATACTTAACCCTAGTACTGCAGGACGTTGATATAGTTATGGCCCATATAACTTTACTGAACTGCTGGTTGTCGATATATTGATAACTTCTGGTAGGTTAATTCAGGGCCGGTCGTCACTATATTGACTTTCTATATTAGGTAAAGGTTTTGAGTTCTAGCTAATCAAATCACACAGATATTTTTATTTTAAGTCGATATAATATCAGAAGAAGGATTTCCCTGTAGAAAGATGTTTTCATTGGTTGCTTCCCGCATTCCATTCTTAAATTATTTTGATGACAAAATTGACCCCGTAGTTTGTTTACATTCGAGTATGAAACAATGGAAGTATTTGTAAAAGTAGCGGATGGGGACACGTTTTAATAGGAAGTAGACCATGAAAATCGTGATTTTGAAAGATAAATATTTCTACAAGATGTTTAGGACGAAGAATTTATAGGTTTTGATGAGGATAATCTAGAAAAAGGATGAAAAAATAGTGCCGTTTTAGGATACATAGAAACCTGGATACACGTGGTCTCGCTTTTGATTCTGAAAAGAAGTTAAACTTTAATATTGGAGAAAATACAGAGATAAAAGATTGCTTACGTTAATAATTATTAATTAAGATTTCATAAAAAAATTAGTTGAACAACCAAACGGATGCATACTAGACTTTTTTGAGTCGGAGCAAGGGCAACAATATTGAAAAGTAAAATAACAATTTACAAGGAAAATTCCCACTCGTGGTTAAAATTATTAGATGATGTCAACCGGGTTGACATGAAGCAGTTTGTCATGAAATAATAAAATATATTAATTGTCTTTTTTTTTTGCTAATTAAATTAGATTTACAAATATTTTTAATAATCAAATAGATAAAAATGTTATTTTTCGACTTTCATTTGCTATATCTAAATAAATTCATAATCCACTGTCACTTTTTTTATACTGTGAAATTCTGCATTCAATTCTGCAAAACAAACTCATTTAATGTTACTTTCTAAAATGTTCAAAAATCATAGAAAATTGATAAAACAATTATATGGTGTAACACTGATAAATTTCTCTAAAACAACTCAGTACAGTGAGATGCAGAGGCTAATTAGCATCATGGCACTGCAGTGAACTGATAATCTATTTATAGCTGGCAGTACTAGGGTTAAGTTATTTTTGTAGGTGTATATGATCAATCTTTTAAGAAGACCAGAGAGAAGAAAAAGAATGTTAGAAGCCTTTAAAGAATTAGGAATTCTAGCAAAAATTATTGATGCTGTAGATGGAAAGTAGGTATCATAAAGATAATATGTTCAAATTTGTCATGTAGATTCATTTGATTTCAAAGTTGCCTGTCACTAGCACTGGTAAACGAATTTTAGTCAAAACATTATTAAATCATGTTCAGTCTTTCAGTCACGTTTCAGACTTATTGACTTCAGTAAATTCATTACTGTTCAGACATTTAGCTTGCAGTCATTTCAGTCCTGTCTAGGAGCTTATAAATCAGACAATTGGGTATTTTTATAAATGTGTACAGGTAATTAACTACTACTGAATAATCTGAACATAGACTGAACAGCTCTTTATTGACTGCAAGCAAATTGTCTGAACAGTACTCAATTTACTGCAGTAGATTAGTCTGAAAATTTACTGAAAATAACTTGAAAATTTATTGTTCAGTCTTTTAAGAACTGTTAAGATCAAAATGACCATTTCAGATCAAAATTGGTTTACTAGTGTATTCTTGGTTTTGCAGTGGTGATTTCACTGTTAGTTTGTTAATTAAGAAAAGAAAGAAAATCATGCACTCATTATATATTCACATCATGTATATATTCATATTATATGCAAACATTTGCACACAACCTTAAGATTTATAGACATTTTACTGATGGAACCTTTGTTTTTTAATATGCCTGCACATATATATATATATTGCATACTGCCTGCCTGTAAATATATTCAGATTTTGTATATTTATATAGCATCCAAGGTACGGCATTACATTATCTTGCACATTTAATATTTTTTAATAATATGGTGAATGGTGTAATGAAAATTTAGTTTGCTTATAATTTATTTTTTCTTATTTTATATTTTAATATAAAATTCTAGAAATGATTTTTAGTCACAGGAAATTTAGCAGACATTAATGAATATGTCATCATCCTTTGTTCAGTATCCCCAAAGCAAATTTCTTTCTGAGCTTCTTAACCAACCAAGAAGCATGTGAATGTTCAGGTTTTGTTGGAAAACAATGAGAAAACTAATATGGTGGCACACATGGGAATGCATAATTTGTTGTGAAGACATCAAAATTAATATTGGGGTGTTTAATGGCATTGACTTCCTCGACAGGTCACACACAATGAGCTTCAATTTGTTTTCATTAAGTTTTCTTTTCCCTCAGCCTTTTTCCTTTTCTTCTGAACATGTTGCTGTATAGGTGCAT
Organism: Mytilus coruscus; assembly: GCA_017311375.1. NCBI lineage: Eukaryota > Metazoa > Mollusca > Bivalvia > Mytilida > Mytilidae > Mytilus > Mytilus coruscus. The sequence continues at coordinate 103,433,330 of CM029596.1, read as the reverse complement.
GCATTTTATTCCGAATTGCTTCTAAATGCTGACTGCTTCTGAGGTGAATATACCAACAAAAACACCCTGGAGACAAATTTGGGTATTAGGAAATGTATCTTGTGATTAAAAAGACTGCACAAACATGATAGTAATTTAGCCCTGCACAGTCCATTCTTTTAAACAGCTACTGTAAACCAACTTATTTTTGCAGATACTTTATTTTGCGTTTCGTCCTTTCTTTCTGGCTTTGCAGCGATTTATTTTGGTGATCTTCTAATTTTTTTTATCTATTTATGTAAAGGAAAATTCAAGTTTTTATACGACCGCAAAAATTTTTTTGGGTTCGTATAATGCTATGATGCTGTCGTCTGCGTTGTCTGCATCCTCTGAAGACACATTTGGTTTCCGGACAATAACTTTTATTTAAGTGAATAGATCTCTATGAAATTTAACCAGAAGGTTCAATACCACAAAAGGAAAGTTGGGATTGATTTTGGGGGTTTTGGTACCAACAGTTTAGGAATTAGGGGCCAAAAGGGGCCAAAAACAAGCATTTTTGTAGTTTCCGGACAATAACTGGTGTGTAAGTGTATGGATCTCTCTGACATTGTACCACAAGATTCCATATCACAAAAAGGAAGGCTGGTATTGAGTTTGGGGGTAATTGCCCCAATCATGCAGGAATTAGGGGCAAAAAATGGGGCCATAAACAAGCATTTTCTAGTTTCCAGACAATAACTTGTGTTTAAGTGTATGGATCTCTCTGAAATTGTACTACAAGGTTCCATACTATAAAGGGAAGCCTGGGATTGAGTTTGGGGGTAATTACTCCAAGGGGGGTTCAAAAAGTTTGGGGGGTTCATACTTTTTTCTTCAAAATTTTTGAAATTTCAAGAAGAAATCTTCAATTGCACAGTATTGCACAATAGATTTTTAAGATCTTTGACCACATTTTTTTGTGTCAGAAACCTATATTATTTCAAAAATTTGATCACAATCCAAATTTAGACAGTATCAAGCTTGAATATTGTGTTCAAATTTACCCCAACTGTTCAGGATTTGACCTCTGCGGTCGTATCAGGCTGCGCTCAGCGAAGCATTTTATTTTATATTTGCTTTATTTTTCTACTAGCAAAAGACGAGAAAATTAGTTTGTTTATAGTAATAAAAAAGCTGATATCCCAAAGTAAGTTTCCTCATATTAATCTAAGTGGTACCGGTAATCTCTACATGCTTTACTGTAATTGTTTAGAACATTTAACCTCAAATGGTTTAAGGCAGTTTTCATTCTTTAAAAAAGCTATTCTTTTCAATTTAAAATGTGTTATGGAAACACTAGGTCACCAACAGAGAGAAAATCGTAGGTTTCTTGTTCAAATTTGAATGGGATATTAGGTACAACCTTTTTATGGTAAATTTCTGCACATAAGAATGGGAATGATAAAAAGTAAAATAACAAAAATACTGAACTCCAAGGAAAATTCAAAATGGAAAGAACTTTATCAAATGACAAAATCCAAAGCTCAAATACATCAAACAAATGGATAACAACTGTCATATTCCTGACTTGGTACAGGAATTTTCTATGTAGAAAATGGTGGATTAAACCTGGTTTTATAATTGGCTAAACCTCTCACTTGTATGACAGTCATATAGAATTCCATTATATTGACAACAAAGAAATACAAAATGGCATATAGTACACAAAATGACCATAGTACAAAAAATGACAATAGTAAAATGACACAATGGCGGGATGTATAAATACAGAGTTACGCCAAAAGTATATTACCAAAAATGGACTAAACAGTAAAGGTTAAAAATATACAAAGACAAATAAAAAGAACACTATAACAATTTCTTTTAATTTTATGCAAAAGGTTTGACAATGTTAGATTAGTATTGCACTGCACATGCAAAAAGGGTTTGACAATGTTATATTTGTATGGCACTATTATTAATGCTAGTGCAAGAAGAACTTTTGTATTTTTTTGACGAAATTATTGATTTGAAATTTTGTTTATCTGTTGCGTCTTTAAAAATAGATTTTCATATAGTTGATATTTTACATTGAACCTGACATTTACTATGACGTTGTACACATTTTTGTGACCACTAGTTTAAATTTGGAATACACTGGAAATTTGATGCTTTTGGTTGAATAATGTGATAACCTTTCTCTGCTGTTCAAATTAAATATAAAATAAACAATATTTTTCACCAAATTGTTCCAAATTGTTCCTGATATTTTACATTAAAAGATTTCTGCTCAAATTTGATAAACAGATTTCGAAAAATGAAGCTTTACACAACAAAAGAGTAAATTATAGATATGTTAGTTCTGTCTCTGACAAAGCGGTAACAAGACACACATATGCATATGTAATTAAACTACCATTATGACACGGTCTTCAACACTGCATGCAATGTCTATATGTACATGTACTGACATTAAAAAAACATATTATAACAGAGGGTCAAGAAATTTATTTAAGGAATGACTTCTGTCTATGAAGAAATAACATAAAAAATGTGGTGCACACTGAATAACCCGCGTAGCGGATTATTTAAATGCACCACATTTTTGAGGTTATTTAGAATAGACAGAAAAAATATTACAGTCATTCCTTATAATTTAATTATTAATTCCATTTTTAAGGAGTAAATTATGAAAAAATGTTGATGACATCATGGTCACATGACAAAGTTATGTCTATGAGCTGATAGACAAAAAACTTTTAGCCAATCGGAAGACCTGTGACATCCAAAATTAAGTTATTTGTCTATACAGGTGATAATTAACTAATCATACTCATAATCTTCACAGCATTTAGTAAAATTCAGTGATTTCAGATTTCTTGAAATGTTTCGTAGAATATTTTTGAATTGTTACTATTATATTTGTAGACAATTAAATGACACATATCTGGACCAGCTTGGAATTGAAATGCTACCAGGGTTTCTAGATCCTTATGGCAAAAGGTATGTTATATGACAAAGACCATTTATATATGGACACAAATTGTGTCTTGTACCTTAGAGTATCTTCAAAACCCTTGACAAAAATTCACTTTTTGATTGATTGATTGATTGGTGTTTAACGCCACTTTCAACACTATTGTGCTATTTCATGGCGATCAGTTTTTATTGGTGGAGGAAGCCGGAGTGCCCGGAGAGTACCACCGACCTTTGGTAGGAAAACTGACAATCCTAGTCAAGTGCACCTGCCCTGTGCGGTATTCGAACTCACAACTGCAGTGTTGACTGGCTAGTGATTACAGTAGTTCAACTACTTACACCACTCAGCCACCGAGGCCCCCTTTCACTTTGAAGATATTTGATAGGAAAAATGGTAATCCTGCTAACTACAAGCAAAATCACACAGAATACAAACAAAAAATAACTACAAGAACAATTATATCACATGAATATTTTTACTATCATTTTGCTATATGCAATGAAACATTGTCCATGAAACTGATATTCTAGGTTGATTAATTCCATTGTGGGGATGGGAGTATTTTCATACATCGGAAGGTCATATACCTGCCAATGCACCAGTTCTAGGAAATCTCCCCCTTGATAAAGTTGTCTCCCATGGAGGTAAAAATTTCCCGTGCATGTCACATTTTATTGGAATAACCTTCATGAGGTATGCTTGAGACTAAAAGTTTGGAAAGCTAAAATGGATAAAAGAGGGTGGTTGAGAATATCAAATAAAAACTAGAGCTGTCCTCATAGTGGGACTTATACCCCCGTACTTGCATTTAAGTTGCTGCCATGAAATTCAGTATTAAGGCAATGACATTTTGAGACTTTTGGTTCAACCGTTCATTTTATATAAGCATTGCCTCTGTGTTAGATTAACACATGGTTACTGATAGGTCAATCGGATAGAATTATATTGACCCAGGAACAAATTCAGAAATTTAAGGTCACTGTCAAGGTCAGTACGATGCTTCCACATACAAAGTTTTGTTTTTCTAAGTGCTACAGTACAAAAGTTATGCACCAAACACAAATCAGACAAAGGTTCATTTTCATAGGGATCAAAGGTGGAAATCAATGTTAGAGTGACCTGACCTTGATATATGACCCCCACCCCCATCCATAATATATCAGCTTACTAAGTTTAGTCAACCTAAATTCTATGGTGCAAAAGTTATGTGCAGGACACAAATCAGACAAGGCTTAACTATCATAGAGGTCAAAAGTCAGAGTGAATTGTTTTGGTATATGACACTCCCCAAGCCCATGATGCAACTGCATACAATGTTTGGTTAACCTAAGTTTTACGGTACATAAATTGACATAAATTGGATAAGGTTTTACTATCATACTGGTCATAGGTCAAAGTCAAGGCCTGAGTGACCTGACTTTAGTATGTGACACATCCCAATGCCATGATGCAACTCATACTTAGTTTGGTTAACCTAAGGCTTATGTTACAAAAGTTGTACACCAGACACAAAGTGAAACGGATGGACAGAAAGACAGATAGATGGATGGACAGATGGATGGACATGGTGTTTCCTATATACCCCCAAACTTTGTTTGTGGGGGGTATAAAAATGTAATCTGTAAATGAAGAGGAGATAACTTTAAACTGAAAACATGGAATTTGCTTATTTGCACAAAACTCTACAAATAATGATCTTTCAGTATGAAAATAAATGAAATATATATTAGCAAATTCATTGCAGGAACATTAACCTAAAAATTTATAACCCTCTGATAAAAGCTTTAGGTTTTGATAATTAATCAAACAGTCCATAAGAATTGCAGGTAGAAAATAATTTCACAGTAGAATGTTTACAATACCATGCACTGACCTTTCATCTTTTTTAGATACATTGTTTAATTCTAAACTTCTTCAAATAAACAAAATTTGATTCAAGAAGTGTTTTTTTTCTATTGAAAATTAAGGACAACAATTTTCAAAAATTCTTTTTCCTATATGAAAAAAAAAGAGATTTCGATTAATTTCTTTAAAAGTTGTCACCCTTGCCACTTCACCAAAGATGAAGGTTGGTTCTTTGTATCATTTTTCTGATCATGAGTTACCTCGTGAAGTTTAAATTTTAAGTTGTTAATAAGTTTTTTTCCTTTATTACAGACCATTAACAATGGGTGAAATTGGCTGTTTTCTGAGTCATTATTTTATATGGAAAGACGTAAGTACCACAAACTTATACAACATGTCTGAAAGTGTTCATGTTGTTTTCTGAGTCATTATTTTATATGGAAAGATGTAAGTACCACAAACTTATACAACATGTCTGAAAGTGTTCATGTTGTTTTGTGAGTCATTATTTTATATGGAAAGATGTAAGTACCACAAACTTATACAACATGTCTGAAAGTGTTCATGTTGTTTTCTGAGTCATTATTTTATATGGAAAGATGTAAGTACCACAAACTTATACAACATGTCTGAAAGTGTTCATGTTGTTTTCTGAGTCATTATTTTATATGGAAAGATGTAAGTACCACAAACTTATACAACATGTCTGAAAGTGTTCATGCCCCAACTACAACAGTACAGGAACATTATATTTTGTTGCTTTGTGTGTCAGTACATTAGTCCCTCTGTCTGTTCCTTAAATTCAGTCTAATACAGACATTAAATTATCTATTCACTCATCCTTCAGAAGAAAAATAGATTATAATGTTTTCAATCAGTCTTATTTATAAATAATATTTCACTCTTAACACACAGTCTCTAGCTAGAGCTGTTACAGCAAAACAAGTTATGTGTAGAAGATTTCTGTAAGTGGTTTGAAATATTTAGGAATGAATAAAAGATTTGGAAAAGACAGCAATAAGACCATGAAGACAGCAACCCAATGACAAAAATAACTAAAAGACATCAAGGCGGCAACATAAATCTGTCAACAATAGGCAGGTCTCCATACAATATGTAAAGCTCTAAGTCATCACAAGTTTAAAAACCTTGTGAATAAATTAAACTGAAATTAATTAAATCCTATCTTCAAACTACAAATTGTCCAATATGTAATATTTTTACAGATAGAAGCTCAAGGTTATGAGAATGTGCTTATATTTGAAGATGATGTTAGATTTGAACCATACTTTAAAACAAAGTTGAAAAGAATGATGGCTGATGCAGAGAGGACTGTTCCTAATTGGGATTTAATGTAAGTTTTAAAACTGAATAATCTGGATTATTTTATTTATCATTGTTACCAGTTTTCATTGATTTTGGTATCTTGTATTTTTGAGGACATTTGATTTCATAGATTTGCCAAAGTCTGTATACAAGCCTTTCTTAAATGTTTACTCTGTTGAACATTTAAATTTCTTCACAAAAATTGGTACCCCACGAATAATAATGAATCCACAGAACTGTTGATTCAGGAATGACTGCAATGGCTTTATTAATGCTAAAGATGTGACTGGATAAACATTACAGTAATTGCTAAAGATGTTACACGATAAACATCACAGTAATAGCTAAAGATGTGACACAATAAACATCACAGTAATAGCTAAAGATGTGACAAGATAAACATCACAGTAATAGCTAAAGATGTGACACGATAAACATCACAGAAATTGCTTAAGATGTGACACGATAAACATCATAGAAATTGCTAAAAATGTGACACGATAAACATCACAGCAATTGCAACTCTCATATTTTTGATTTTTGCTAGTAATATGACATGAACAGAAATTTTATTAGAAAAATTATCTCTCATTTTCATTGATAGTAAAAATTTTCAATGAAATATGCATTTTTAACTGGATTTCCCAAGGAAAATATCGGTTAATAATTTGGAGATGTATGGCGGGTGGGCAGGTGGTCTTTGGGCGTCTGGGCAGGCGGCTGCCAAACAGTGTCCGTTCAATAACTTGAAAACACTTTGACGAAATTTTTTCAAATTTATATAAATTGTATCCTGTGACTAAATGAAGGTCAAGTTTGATTTTCACGATTTTAGCTTTAATTGTTGTTGAGTTGTAGACCTTTAAGTAGCAAAAAGTGATACCTCGAGCGTTGTTAGTGCAATAACTTGAAAAAACTTTGACGAAATCTTTTCAAATTTAGATATGTTGTTTCCTGTGACAAAATGAAGGTCAAGTTCGATTTTCACAATTTTATTTAACTTTTATCGTTGTTGAGTTGTAGACCTTTCAGCAGCAAAAAGTGATACTTAGATTGATTTTGGCCTTTCCATTTCTGAACCCTTCAAAAATTCATTTATTTTTTTACTTGATCCCTTTTGGGGCTCCAGATTTGCAAATATTATTTTCATGCAGGAAAATCTGGTTTGCTGTCAATCTGACAGCCTCTTGTTAAAAATCAGTTTGCAATGCTGGCCGAGGTTATTGGACACCTTATGGTTAAGTATGAGAGCTTGAGGTCCTTTATCAGTATTGCAAGGGTTCACACCTCTGAACTTATTATTAACTCTATGGATTATGTTACAAGAAAGGGGTTTATGCTTTTAGTGCTCAGTCAGTGATTTATTGAATGTTGGACTTTCTTGTCACTTGAAAAGCATATTAATTTTTTGGCTAGGTTGCAGGAAGTGCAAAATGGCATTTTAGTGAGGTGATGTCACAGATGGGCTAGCGGTTGAAAAGTGGTTTCTTATTTTATGAAAACACTTCCTTCTGCAGTTTTCAGCCCAGATCCTTGAAACTTCACAAGCAGTTAGCACACATATTGACATTGTTTGCTTGCTATAATGGTAATCTCTGAGGAATTTTTTTCAATTTTTTCAAGATTTTGGAACATTTACAAAAGAGAGTTCCAATTATCTGTAATCAACTCATCCTGCAGTTTTCAATCCAGATCTTTGAAACTTTTCAAACAGTTTGCACATATACTGAGTTTGTGCACCTTCTATTATGTAATTATTAGACAAATTGTTCTACCATTTTTCCTGACTTAGTAGCTTAGTCAATTTCATCAATATTTATAAATGGCAATACCTAACAATGACTTGAAATGTGACTCCTGTATTTTGTAAAATACAACAGGACAATAACTCTATCTAATAGTCTTGATGATTGGATAATCATTGTTATATTGTAAAGTTACATGTGGGGCAGGATGTGCTTACCCTTTAAGAGCACCTGAGATCACCCCTGGTTTTTGGTGGTCTTATGTTGTTTAGTCTTCTATGTTATGTTTTGTAGACTTTTGTTTGTCTTTTGGTCTTCTTTCATTTTTGTCTTGCCTGTGACGAAAGTTGCAGAAAGTGGAGACATAGGGATTGCTTTTCCCGCAACGACTGTGGTGGTGGCGTCAACAATTGTTTAGTTTTCTGCTTAAGGTGGTATGGATGTCTTTCGCCATCTTGGATTGTAGAATAGCAGAGTATCTAAGGTCCAGACTTTCAATCAAGTTAGCAAAATTTGATGAGGAATGCAATTAACTAATGTGTATTTTCATTTAAAAGAACAAATTTATAAGATTTTAACTTATAACTATTAATATTTTTACAAACATAGACTATTTTTGCTTGATTTTCAATGTTTTTAAATTGGCGTATTAAGGGGAGGTAACTCTGAAATAGTACATTTAAAGGAATCTAGATGAAAATTTGCTATTTTATGTTTTAGCAGGAAAAAACGTACGGTGACCCTATCTTTTCTTTTGATATTCGGAAAGCATTTTCTAAAAGCTATCTTCTTGTATCTTATTTTACAATTCTATTATTTAGTTTAGCTTCTATTCACATAATGATGTTTTTTCCTGTATAATCCATACAAAATGTGTCATTTTTTCACAACCTGTAGCTTGAGAAAAAGCTCGGTGACCTATCATTTTTATTATATTTTTGAACATATCACAATATATACTACGTTTTGGCAAAGTATGAATAAATTCTATCATTTTTGATTTATACTCCCATACCACCTTAAGTTAGTTTGATAGGAACTTCTTGCGATAAATCATTATTATTTAGTGTAAACTTGCATTACTATCAGTTCATATCAGTTTGATGACTATTTTGAGGCCCTGCCCCTTAAGTCATGGTCCAGTGACTTTGAATTAATAAGAAATTTTCAATGTTAAGTTTTCTGCTTCAGTTAGTTTGATAGGATCTACTTGAGATAGATCAATGATATTTTGAATGAAATCGCATTACTATCAGTACATAACAGTTTGACGACTATTTTGAGGCCCTGGCCCCTAGGACATGGTCCAGTAAAATTGAATTAATAAGCAATTTTCAATGTTAAGTTTTCTGCTTGAGTTATTTTGAGAGGATCTACTTGTGATAGATTAATGATATTTTATATGAAGTTGCATTACTATCAGTACATATCTGTTTGACAACTGTTTTGAGGCCCTGCCCCCTAGGTCATGGTCCAGTGACTTTGAATTAATTAGCAATTTTCAATGTTAAGTTTTTTGCTTAAGTAAGTTTGATAAGAACTACTTGTGACAGATCAATGATATTTTGTATAAAATGCATTACTATCAGTACATCTCAGTTTGTTGACCATTTCTAGGCCCTGCCCACAAGATCATGGTCCAGCGACTTTGAATTAATAAGCAATGTTGCTGTCCATCAGATTGTCTTTTTCTGAATTTTATGGTGAGACATATCTCTGTGTCAACAGTTTATTTTGACATGGCGTTGTCAGTTTGTCTTAGACTTTTGAGTTTGGATATCACTTTAGTATCTTCCACCTCTCTTTTACCCTGATCTTTTTTATTTTGTAAAAACATTTCTCTAATTTTTAGGCGATTCATCCTTTTTCTGATCTGTTGATTATTTTTATTTAATCAACTGTGGTTCATTTGATGTCAGTTCTTCATTGGTCAAAATTCAATTATGATGTCAAACTTTCTTACCTTCCTCTGAATTTCCTATTGTGACGTGACGAAAAAAAAAGCAACCATGCCTGATGATGTATTATCATGTACATAGAAAGAATACATATTTTTGCAGATCATTGGAAGAAAAGGATTAATTTTATCTGCATATCCTCTAAAAGTCTTTAGAGAAACAGATTCTACCACCAAATCTTGTGCAATAGGATATTTCTCAACTCACTACAGTTTTATTTTAAATTTGAAAATTTTGCTGTCTTAGAGAGGAGAATTTGAAGTATCATATCACACTCGATGCAGTGGTAGAATCTATATATATAAAGACTTTATGGAAATTTGTATGCTTTATGAACATATTCACAACCATCATTTTTTTTACTGTAAAATGTAGAATGAAATAAAAACATCTTGGCCCACTACAATAATTGTAGTAAGATACTTAAGGGGTTTTATAAGGCCCCATAAGAATCCTTGCTCACTATTAAACTGAATCCCCAAAGACTACTTCTCTCTCATATACTTTTCATTTAAAAACACCTGAATAAAAAAAAATGTACAGATACAGTAGCTCTTGATGCAATGAAATACTTTAGTCTTCTTTACACTGCATCAACCACTGAGATTGCAAAGAAACTGGTTAAATCACTGATGGCTTCTAGTGCACGTCATGTCGTGTAAAATGATATGTTTATTATTTTGATAGATACGTAGGACGGAAGAGACTTTACCATAAACAGGAGCAATATGTAGAAGGAACAACTTCACTTGTATGGCCTAGTTACTCTTACTGGACGCTGAGCTATATCATTTCTAATAGAGGAGTTCAGAAACTACTTAAACAAAAGCCTTTGACAAAGATGGTACCTGTTGATGAGTTTTTACCTATCATGTTTGATAAACACCCAACGTATGTATAAGTAAAAGATTTATGTAAATGTTATATCTTTGATATATCAATGTTATAAGAATTCACTACATTGAAAAATGTTTTTTAATGAATGGGCCATTTATTGTTGTTTGAGTAAGTATTTTTTTTGGTGAATCTCAAAAAAGTATTTTAAGGGGCTTAATTTTGTGAGACATCCAGTGTGCAATTTTAAATTTTAAAACCATTAAAAAACACATTGATAGGTTATAAGTTTATACATGAAAACAAATATAAAAACTGAATATAATTTTCAAATAAATAAAAGTCATATATATCACTATGTTGATTTATGGATATATTTGTATTTTCAATTGTTTACTTCAAATGAAAACACCATATTAAATAATTGAATTAAATTTATTCCTTTTACAGAACTGAATGGAAAGACAAATTTTCACCTAGAGATTTGGTTGGTTTATCAGCAGATCCACTTTTAGTATACCCTACACATTATACAGGAGAACCAAACTATTTTTCTGACACTGAAGAGTCTGTTGTTATACAAGCTGATAATGCAGATAACGACAAAATCGGTGATGATCAATTTAAAGTACCAGCAAATGATGCAACTGATCAAAGTTCAAAAGATGAATTGTGATTTATGTACTTTTGTAGTAACTGTTTACTTTACCTCTGCAATATTTAGATACATAGTGCCATATTAAGACCATTAACTTTGTATTTAGACTCACTTTAAGTTGTACTTTTAATTGTTGTAGCACTATCCGTAGTAGTAGTCCCATATTTTCCTAGCAGCATTAGCAATTACCATTTGCATGACAATGAAATAAAACAAACAATATTATAAAATTGTGTGGTTAATTCCAATACAGTTGT
>CM029596.1:99612537-99719166 GCA_017311375.1 Mytilus coruscus | reverse complement strand
AGTTTATTAACATTATAAATATAATTAATTATTATCGTTAGAATTATAATTCTTCACAAGATAATGTTAAAATTAATCAATATCTTTATATTAGATAACTTAATAATAATTATCAATTGAACTAAAGTTTAAAATATATCGATACATTACATTAATGAATAAATCGTAACAATTAATGTCTTTAAGATACGATTAATTTAGTGATTCTGGTAAACAATGCAATTTATTATCTTAAACATTACGTATTAAATAGATTAGATCATTGTTAGAATTGAATTACAGCATTAACATTATGAAATGATAGTTGTAAATTCTAATTACTATGACAAGTATTATCATAACAGTTAATGATGTTTAATAATGTAATACTATAATGAGGATTGCATGTTAGAATAGCTATGTGATAGTTATTCCAATGTATAGATTAATTCATAAGATCTCAACTGTTTAGTGACTTAGCTGTTCACACCAAATATCAAAGTGACAAAGCTTTACTTAAAGTCAAAATAATAATCATAGATTCGTCAAATTAAATAGTTATAGTCTAAGTAAATATAAGATCGATAAGTATTAAATCATTTGTGCAATCAGTTAATAGCATTGTATATGTATGAATAGCCATGATCGAAACTATTGCAATTTCATGATAAGTTGCAGTTTTGCTATTGAATTTAAAATTTGATTTACAAGTTATTTATAATGTATTATCTCAAGTGATTGTTACATTTCAAATGTATGTTACACTTTGAAAACTTATAATGATATATTACAAATGTACCTTGAAAATCAAAGTTACACCAATGTCGTTTAACAAGTATAATCTTTCTATTACAGAATCATACTAGTATGTCTAATACTTAGTATAATATAATCAATATCTTACTATGTGATACTGTATTAAAAATCTTTATATCCTAATACAAATCTTTATAGCATATGCTTATACAGATGCCATTAGTTAAAGTAAGTAATCGTAAGTTATCATATCAATAACTTCATATTACAAAATCGATTAAGTCATATTATCAACTTTACTTTTTATACAAGTAATCTATTGAAATGATAATTAAATAATTAGAATTTTAAGTAAGATCATAAATTGTACATTGATTATATATGACTATCATTAATGAACAATTAGATGACTATAATCATTAGATATTGCATATAACTACGAAGAATAACCATTATTACTAACTTTAGCATATAATTCAAGTTGAACAATTAGCATCATAAGACATATTTAAGACAAGATTATGAGTATATACTCAATTTATGAGTAAACTTATCTAATGATTTAGAATTCAGGATAAAATTAAAAATTGCATTTAGTAATAGTAAGAATTCTAGATTGATAAAAGCTAATGAATTTATCATATATTTTAGAAGATAAGACATGATCAATCTTGAAACTATACAGTCTATGAATAATTACTATATGAACAATTTACAAAGTATATAACAATTCAAAGTACTTATGGAAATGAATTTCATCATAAGTTGAATAAACTATCTAGTCACTAAATGAACCAATGAAGTCTTCAAATAACTATAAATTCGACATTTGAAATAAATTGATAAATTAGAAAAATTATACTCGTTAACAATTGATGTTCTATCAACTATGTATAAGTTTTAATACATTATATACTAAGAATTTAATGAAGCAATTCTGTTAGATTCAATTTCATTCATTAGACATAGTCAGATAGTTCCAGTTAACTTATTCCTTGAAAATACTAAGTTGTTAAGTCAATCTACAATTAGAATGTACATTTAAATTACGTAATAACATTGACTTAATATTGAACTTTATTATGTTTAGTAACTTAATCATTAGTTTCATAAATTCAAGATTAAATTGTACATTGTACTATTTGGACTAATATTCAAGATTAGAAACTATGCATATTGATTCGTTAAATGTTCAGCTATGTACTGGTATATGATATTTACTAAGTTATTGTAGACTAGTTCAAATTTGAAATACTTCATTCAATTGTATCAATTAAATATTGTAAGAATTATCACTATCATTAAGTGAATGTCTAATGAAAATCTGAATTCAATAAAATTGAATAGTTGATCTAGTTACATGATACTAAAATCGATAGATAATTTACAGTATATTAAAGATTAATCAATTATCATGAATATACATCTAAATATTTATGAAGAAATAGTTAGCAATGGTTCAACCTGTAAATAATCATCTTCAAATTAGTTAGACATGAAGTCAAATATATGCTGTAGATGTCTGAAATGTCAAATTTTAATGTTAAATTGTATGTATATATGTGTCATAAGTATGATGCTATTCGTTTATTGCTATAGATGTCTGTCATTCAATTGGGATATGAACCTCTATGTTTCTAGTTATAAAATTTTGTACCTATGTGATACATGTAAGCCTTGCTAGCCGATACTGGTTGTTAACACTCATGTCTTGATTAGTACATTCAACTTGGACTAAATTGCAGTATTGCAGATCTTGGATCTCTTGATTGCCATTGATATTTCGAACTTATTCATCAAATTTCAATGTGCCAGTATCGTCAATGCTGACTATGAACGATTAGTCTAAATTGATGATGCTTATAGACAATTTCGAAGGAATAGTCATCTAAAGACTCTGGATACTAAACTATAGTGACTCTTCCTCAAGTTGTCATTCTATAGCGTACATTACCAACTTTCACTAAGCTTATACTAGATCGTGATCTATCAGTATACTTCATGGATTCATTCAAAAACTCATAGAAGGTATAGGTACATGTTGACTTACATATATGACTACTTGTATAGAATGATATGATTCAGTGATTAACGTGTGATCAAATTGTTAGTATAAATAGTATATAGTCAAATTCGTTACTTTAAATGTCATCGAATATAAGTACATGTTCATCCATATTATGAACATACTTGCAGCAATTAATTATAATTACTATTGAATACTTATAAGATGTCATGACATGAAAATGTATTTAAATGAAATTTTCTATGATTGACTTGAACCTTAAGCATGGTTAATAAATGAACATTCGATAGATATCAGACAGTCATAATTATAAATGTTATCTACAATTCATAATGAACCATAACGTTCAATCATTAGATTTTCTTATGCAAATAACTTAGAATTCGACATGGATATGAATTTCCATTGGTCAAACATATGCTACTATAGATTTGAATCATTCGAATAGTCGTTTAGAATTCAGTAATTATACATGTTAGAACATCATCGTTAGAACATTTATCAGATATGTTATAAATTTCAATTAATTATTGAGAATTCAAATTTTACTATTATGAATCATTTTGAAATATCAAATTGATAAATCTATTGATAGATCTTTCATATCGTAAACATCATTCTAAGATCTATATGACTTATCTCATGAATATTCTCAAATATAGTTAATTATGACATTATCATAAGTTCAATAATTCTCTTATCAGTAACTTTAACAGTAATTTATTGAACTACTAACTAAGTGTATCAATTGTATTTAAAGACATTCAGTACCGTAACGTTCATCATTAATACTATTCAATATAGGACTACTATTTCTAAACGTATCTAATTCAGTCAAAACTGAATATAAATTGATTTTATTATGAGCATACGGTAAAATTTTAGACTAATATTGCAAAGTCTATTTGAAATTAACCAATCTATACATATGACAATGTTAGCTTTTTTAGAAATTTTGATTAGATTAGACTTTTACAATGACACTATTTGTAAACAATAGATTACATGAAGAACTGTTCATAATCAATTGATCTTTATTAGTTGTAATCAATCATTGATAAAAATATAAACATTAAATATCGTACAAATAATGTAATTATTCTTACAATTATAGATTGATTTAATCACTTAATCATGTCCAAATTGACAATTTACTCTTCTTTATGATCTTTAGATGATTTTACAGCATTATGAGACATTATTTACTTGTAACATTATTCCATACTGATAAGTTACAAAACTTTAAAAGTATGTATATCATCATGATGGCTATTTCAAATGTTCATTGTATTTACGATTATAGTACAGTATGTCTGATTCATGTCGAATGTGACTTCCAATTTCTTTTCGAAGCTCTGACTTTCGATATTTCCGTGATACATTTCCAGGCTTTATTCATAGAATGATCTATAGTTCTCACAGATGTTCGTGTTAATGAGTGAACTTTTAACAATAGTCACGATAATGAATTCTTTACGGAATTGTGACGATATTTAATGATTTGTAATACTTTCGATTGACTACGAATTACTAATGTCAATGTTACGTTTTACAGACATCTTTCTACAGTAGTTTGTACACTTGTGCATTGTCTTGTTTCTAGACTTGTCATCATTTGTGATCTATAGTTTTACAATTGCTATTAGATATTTTTTTTATGTTAATGTTATGTATTTACTATTGAATTTATTATATCGACTATTAATTCTGTAAACTTCTCGAATATCTTGTAAATGCTATCATAATTCGTAATTAACATGATCAATTGAGATCATCAATCTTGAATATTACTAATTGTATATATCATTGAACTATTAGCAAGATCTGATAAGCAACTGGTATCAATGATTATGATATGTATGTGATATCTATGAAGTCATTGTAATATAGTCAGTAACTTACAGATAACTAGCTTGAATATCAGCGACATTGAATGATCACCAATGGTTTTCGAAGCTAACAATAATGTCAATTGTGGTATTCTAAATTGAATTTATCAGAGCCATTAATAGAAAGTTTCAAAGATTTTAAGTTCTGAATTGAGTATTACAAATAGTAGAATTCTAACATCAATTCATTTAATATTAGATAATACATACAATGTTACTATTAAGAATTCATTGCAGCGAGAATTTAATGTTAAATTAGCTAGGTTGTATCTTAATATTTAAGTTACTTTATAATTGCTATGCTTAAATGTTTAGTTTCTATCGTAGTTTGTAGCATTATAGCTTGAATACATAGTTAAACTTTGAATAGTTCATGAAATGTAATATTCAAGTTGGTTGTTTATTGATGCTTTTATCTGTATTACTGATTGATGTTAATGTCCTAGAGTCATTAAATTTGTATGTACATTAATTTAATCTGGTATTTCATCTTTGGTTTTCATTCATGAATTTTAATTTTGTGTACAGCTTGTTTTATGTTATATATTCTTAAATTCTGTAATGATGTTTCTGTGATAATAGTCATTTAAACTTCAATGAATCTATTTCAAAGTTGATTTCAACTCAAATTATTGATTCAACAGTTTTATCAAGCGCAAATTAGTGCAATTGTATTTTACTAAGTAACTCAAAATGTTGATTTACATCATTTATAAGTATAGATAATGAATAAAAAATATATAATTAATAATGACATAATAATAATAAAATTATAATTAATTTACTATAATTTACCATATTAACAAAATTCATAATCATTTAATCATTATTATAGAACTAAATCTTTGCATTTTTATTAATTACGTTCATAATGGCAATGTCCAAATATGCAATAAATGTACATATTATGTTTACAATCGTACTATTTTTCTAATACGTTCATTAAAATCATTATTTTATTCGAAGATATTTTTATACTTATATACTATTATATTTCTAATATTTTAAATCTTGATTTATGAACATTTGTGCAATAGTATAGCCAATTACACTGATATCTATACTGCTCATACATTATCAATGCCATTTCTAAATTTGCATATTCTGACCAGCAATTCAATAGTTAAAGGTCACTGTAATGACTAATCATATGTATAATTCATATGAATGCATTACTTAGCAATGTTAATTTGTACTGAGTCATATACAATTTATATAACTATAACATTTATTGTAATATACTGAATTTATGACAATCATGTACAGTTACTACTTAAATATCAACATTTTACTTCTAATATTAAATGTACTTAAATTAATCGTTAAATGTCATTACATGTGATTATCAAATTCATATAGACTATGTTATTTACATATGACATTCACAATGTTCGACATCAAGTCTATAAATAAGCTTAATAAACCTTCAAAATTCTAAAATGTGATAACAATAACCAAAATATTAGCAATCGACATTTCAAAATTTGACAGATAATATCTTAATTAAAGTTTCAAATAATAAGCAAATTAAGTCAAAATAATAATGTAATTTCAACGTATTAAAAGAATATCAAAACGCATTGAAATGAACATACAGGTCCAGTAATAGGAAATTACAAGTAACTACAGCTGTCAACAAGAAATTAATACATTAAAGTCCAATAAACGACTTCACGAAAACAAATGTCAATACATTACAAATTAACAATTAAACAAATGCGATTATCAGAAAAGGCATTAACACATGACAACATATCGATCTACTGAAACATGATAACGAGCTGAAACTGTGAACAGTTAAAGTTATTTCAAAATGAAGTAAATATAAAGAAAACTTGAATTTGCATTAAAGCTTATAACAGTACATATTCAAAATGTAAACTGACAATTCAATATTTAAATCTACAGTCATAAACATGTTATAAATATAAACATAATGTTAACTTACGAAATCCTAAACATGTATCAATCTGAATAATAGTAAAGCTAGAAAATGTAAAAATGTATAACATTTAACATTGAAATGTTAATCTAGCATATAATGTAAAATAACTTAATTAAAATGCTTACAGATATCATTATAACTTTACATTAATGAATTAATGACTTATGATATCACATGTTATACATATTCAAGCATTTAATTAAGTATTTATAACATTAACATATTAATTTCTCATTACTTAACATTTAATTACTAATTTAATTGTATAATGCTATTACTATATTTAATATAATGTTAATTATGTTCATAACTGTAATAACAATTTATTAAATAATACAATGATAATCTATAATAATTAAACATATAATATTAACTTGATTAGTAAATCTTTAATTAATTATTAAACTTGAACAACAATAAACTTATATTTATAATTTTATCATAAAGTTATATACATATATAACTACTTTATGTAATATTAATTGTAATTAACATGATGTTTTATATTAATTAAACTACATAGACTATAACATAATGTCATTGTTAACTGTAATTGAATATAATTAACTTAATCTTTATTAATAACATATTAATATGAATTATAGATAATGATAATTTATAACTCATACTGTAACGTCTTATATAATCGTGCTATATGTTATTTAATGATCTAGATAATATTTCATTATACATTGCATGTTTATATTGATCAATTAATTAATATCTGAAGATTAATAATCTGATTTAACTAATTTATACTGGATATTTACAATTTACAAATACTTAAACGTTACAACCGTAGCATACTTTCTATAACATATTCAAACTTAGTAACTGCTATTACTACTTTGATCAACTAATCACATTAAAAGCATTGTGTAATTGAAGGTCACAAGAAGTATGACACTTGTCTTAATATATTAATTACTGTTATACCAATAAAAGTATAAGCGGGTATAGTTTATATTATGAGACAGCATGAAATTTGAGAAATTATTCTAGAATAATAAATGTATCTCCTTTATACAATGCTCTGATTGCTTGTCCGGGTTTTGTCATACTTTTGGTCCTCTTCAACGTTTGTATTATGTTGTAGATTTTCAAATATTTTGGCATCGAATATCACTGAAAAGACCTAAATTGTCGACATGCGAATCTAGGTTAGTACAAAAGGCTCTTATTCATGACTTATTTGATATTTTGCCATAGTTGATCTTTCAACATACTAAAATTTGAAAAAAAAATGTTGGACACCTTTATCTTAAACTTCTACGATTTTACTCTCAACCTTATTTTATTGATTATCAAATGTTGAAAATAATCATATATTTGATATAGATATATAAACTTGTTCGCAAAAGAGCTATCCCTTTTTCCCCATATAGAACTAGTTAAAAACGATATATTCGATGTGTTAATAGTTTTGGAGTTGTTATATGTTCAACAACGCCTGTTATTACCCCAAAAAAAATCGCAAAACAATACATTTTATATCATTTCGTTAAAAGAGTCTTAAGATAGAAATAATAACTGAAAAATCTTTAATGAAATATAAATGAAAAATGCACAGCCTAAAAGATGGCGCTCAACTACTTGAAGACAGGAAGAACCAAATAGTGTATGCTTCTTTTAATATATAAGACTTTGCCGAATTAGTATAAAAAAAACCCTCTTAGAATATCACGAGAGAAATGAAAAGGAAACTGAAATATTAATTTCTCTTAAAGAAATTATGGTTTAATGGTTTTCAACTTCGTAATAGATTTGGTGTTCCAAATATTTTGATTCGAGCGCAACTTATAAGTGTCAAGTACACGAACTGTTCCTCTGGCGTCCTGAATTATAAGCCTCGTATGCTTATAAAAAATAAGAAGATGTAGTATGATTGCAAATGAGACAACTATCCATCAAAGACCAAATAAGGTTAATGTAAGCAACTATAGGCCACCGTCAATGAGCTTACCCAATACCGTATATTCAGCGAAAGGAAGCCAGACATGACAAAATGTGAAACGATTCAAACGAGAAAACCAATGGCCTGATTAATGACCCCAAAAAATAAAAAAAGACAAACAAAGACAGCAACTCATGACAACCACTTCAGACTTGGGACAGGTACATACAGAATTTCACCGAGCGCATTACCCTCTCTTGACCTGAACAGTGGTGTAACAACAAGATCTAGCAGTATTTGCAGTTACTGAAAGCTAGATTTAAGCCAATTACAACTGATATTATCAAACTAATCACGGCGTGGATGAGATCATTCATTGACAGGTAAGTTGGCAACGTCCATTGGGCAATATTACAGAGATATTAAGGACGATGCCAAATGATTAATTTAGTCTTTATCTTTCAAGTACCAATGTACGTCTTTTTCATTTATACCAGCAGGTTAATAAGTATGGAGCTAGCTGGTGGATCGAAAAGTTTTCTCTTTTGCTTCTCGCCGCGGGGTCCCATTCAGTGTTAACTTCTATAACTTGAAAAAAGTAACTTGATCAAAAGATTTTTTTTTTAGCGAAGATGTCTTGTGAGGAGACAGTTTTTGTTGGTTTTGTACCAGGATCGATGGTTGTTTAGCCGAATGTAAAATGTGTCTATTTTTCCCGCGTACTGAATGCCATAGGTGTTACATGTTACATTGAGTTCTGCATTTTACAGTTGTAATTTACAATTGTATAACTTTGTTTTGAATTGGAGCTGATGAAAGAACTGCTAGTATTGGCAACTTTACAGAATTGCTTACATCCACCACATTTGTACTCTGACATATATGGTTTTCTCGTAGGCAGTCATCCGCATCTTTTGTTTTATGTTTATGTTAAAAAAATGCTCAGCATGATATCATGCACTAGTGTATTGGTATGAAAATATGGATATTGTTTGATTGAAATTTGCTGTTATTCAGTTTTGGAAATCATTTCAAATTAACGAATACATCCCTCCCTCATGCAAAGCTCTGATTCCTTGTCAGGATTTGGCTATGATTTAGGCCCTTTTGGTTTGTTCGGATTACAAAGTTTGAAATAGGTTTTGGAGTTTCAATCAACTATTTTAGCCTCACTGAAAAGACATTTATTGTAAAAATACGCATCCGATGCAGCAAAACTGGTACTGTTAATATTATTACCAGAACATTTGACAGTTTCGTTAAATAAAAGTCTTACCTTTGGGATGATTTAGACCAAATGCGTTAATTTTTATAAGCTAAAAGTTATTTTTAATTGAGTTGATAAATTTCAAGTTATTCAAATGTCAGAACTGATGTCAGAGACGAAAACTGATAACATAAAAAAAAAAAAAAAAAATTATCACTTATTTTACAAATTTAGTATATAAACATGTTATTTATTCAAGCAAGAACAATAATCATCATCCGTTAGACTGTCTGCACATTACTGAAAGTAGTTAACCTTAGCTATAATGTCTATTGTACTTCCATCTGTCTTAACCTTCGGAAATGATTTAGCAAAGGAATGGCCACTGGGTCAACAGATTGAAAATGACGGATGTCCAGGATCGACACTAAAATGTTCGATGCGAGGAGGAGAATACAACGGTTTAATTGGCTATGACAAACTGAGCTTCTCCACTGGAAAGGAACCAAACAGTACCGATAACTTCCAAATCAAAGATTCTCTGGTAAATTTGAAGTAATTTGATGTACGCAAGAGATTAAAAGAAAAACAGCAGTGGATACAAAATAACAGTGGAACAATAATGACTCTTTGTATCGTACTCTTAAATTTTCCATGTTTTCAACTGTATTCTTGTGAATGAATACAAAAAATTTATAGTTATTATGAAAATAAAAACAGATAATATAGAAAGAAATTGAAGTTGTGGTTATGTGTCTTTCTTTTATTTTGGTTTTCACTTTATAATTATTAAGTATTATCATTTTTATTGTAATGTGTCGTAATGCAGATTGTTTAACACACCAATGCCCGATTGAGTAGGTGGACGCCAAGAATATAGTACAAACTGAAGGTTTAGCGCGTTGTAAAACCTGGCTGACCAACCATATGTGTGCACAGGACGATGAATAACTGTTTTTATGAGATCGTTTCACTATAATTCCGCCAAAGCAGTTACCTGTATGTACAAAATTCATTTTTTATAATAATCCTTGTAATTAAGAAGATTAGATTTTCCCTTATGGAAGTACACCACTAATTCATGGCCCCATTGCTTTCTATGTTAAATTCCTCAATTTCAAGCAGGCACAGCTCTTTTGTCTTAAGTTCAAATACAGAGACAATCATTGCATGTCAAGGCAACACCTTATGGTGTCTTGTACTGGAAAAATCAACATACCTTTAATGGCATATAAGAGAAAACTGGTTCCCGGAACTTCGGATGTACCAAAACAGGTACTTCGGATCTGACAAATAGGCAAAATGTACCCTTCTTATTAAATTTCATGCATTTGTTTATTCTTTAAAATTCTAAGTCAAAAAGTGTTCTACAATAATAACCAGTCATTTAGCTTTCATTTAATAACAAAATTACACCCATACGTAGGAACTATTTTGTGTTAAATATGTACTACTTTCTGGTATGTGCTTTCTGGCCGGGCCCGAATTAGTAGTGTTACACCTATAACAGAACCAAACTTACTATATTGACTTCTGCTTTACTTAATTTCATTCTGTGATCTATTTCAAGGAATAAAAAACATATTAAGCTTAAGTCAAACACTATTTGACTGATTTTAAGCTCAAATTGGACTGGTAGTAACATATGGGTTATGCAAAGAAAACTGCATATATGGGATATTACCAATGGCCAATATGATTTTTTTATTTTCAATCTCATGGTTCTAATTAGTTGATTTCTACTAGGAATACAATGTTCTTACCAATAGACATATTTTTATCAGATATTGTTCATCAAATAAAAAAATATTAGTCCAAACCTAAGACATAATTGAGAATATTGTCCCCCCTTTTTTCTTCAAATTGGAAAAGGGACATTTTTTATATAAACCGTTCTTCTGTGGTACAACATTGATTATTAAGAGCAATTTATATATCCTTTAGCTGGATTACTTGCTAAACTGTTTCAAAATTGCATATACAGTGAGATTTGGGAATTCTTATATGAGCATATACCAATTGCCTAAATTGTAAATGGCTACCATAGGAAAACCAATAAATCTGCAAAAATCATAGGACTATTTTACCAAGAGCTTGTTTTTTAACAATAAACAAGTCATATTATACATGTTTCATTGGTTTCAATCCAAAATAATGCAAAAATAAGGACTTCAGGTCAAGTCTTAACTGCATGCAAGTTGTATGACCAAAAAAGGCTAAAATACCTTATTGTGGCAATTTGAGAGCCGAAATTTCCCATAAACAGAATTTTTCATCCAAAAAAGTTGATTAAACATGATTACTGACATCAAATATGACTTATATTCATTGGAATAGGTACAACTTCTTAAAATTGATTTTCTGATGATTCTCTGTAATAGGAAGTACACCACTAATTCATGGCCCCATTGCTGTCTATGTTAAATTCCTCAATTTCAAGCAGGCACAGCTCTTTTGTCTTAAGTTCAAATACAAAGACAATCCTTGCATGTCAAAGCAACATCTTATGGTGTCTTGTACTGAAAAAATCAACATACCGTTAATGGCATATAAGAGAAAACTGGTTCCCGGAACTTCGGATGTACCAAAACAGGTACTTCGGATCTGACAAACAGGCAAAATGTACCCTCCTTATTAAATTTCATGCATTTTTTTTTTATTCTTCAAAATTATAAGTCATAAAGTGTTCTACAATGATTACCAGTTATTCAGCTTTCATTTGATAACAAAATTACCAAAATATTTTACATATTTTGAAAGTAACACCCATGCGTTGGAACTATTTTGTGTTAAATATGTACTACTTTCTGGAATGTGCTTTCTGGCCGGGCCCGAATTAGTGGTGTTACACCTTATCATGGTTAATGTCACTTTAGTGTGAAAAAAGCAGTGAAATATGATTTTTGTCAACATATGAACAAATATGTTAATTTAAGCTCTTTATGAAATAATATAAACAAAGCCTTTTAATAATTTTCATCTTCGTATCGAATTCTAAAATATTTGTACGAATTTTAGGTGAAAAATGCATAATTTCGTGTGAAACGAACCTTTGAATCGTTTAAAAAGTGTTATTGAAGCACGATTTTTTGATAGGATGGTGGAATCATTTATATTTAAAATTAAAAAAATATATATTATATGGACTCTGATTAAAACTTTAAGAGTAGTCATATCCGACATATCATTCTATGCATGTTTATAAAGTATCAAAATGCTGATCTCGTTTACTCATACATATGTCTTTTCACTGTCGTGTTAGGGACGTTGGTGGACGAGTGGTCTAAGAAGTCGAGCTACTGTATCACTAGCCTGTCAACACTGAGGTTGTGAGTTAGAATCACGCACGTGGTAGGTGCATTCGACTCCAATCTTAATTGACTAGGATTGTCAATTTTCCTACCGAAGGTCGGTGGTTATCTCAGGGCACTCCGGCTCCCTCCACCAATAATAACTGACCGCCAAGAAATAGCACAACAGTGCTGAAAATGCCGTTTAACAAAAATCAATCAATCAATCAATCAATCACTGCCACACGAATTAACAGGGAATATATAGAAGTCATTAAAATTAAATCTATCGAAGTCAAACCAGACAAGTATGATTTCAAGTTTTTCTAAAGTCATCTGGATGGATCAAATCAAGTTGACTAGCGCTATCGTTACCAAACCTTAGGACAGACCTGCATTTTATCAGTCATATTGAAAACTCTTCACTTTGGCAGAAGTCTTGACATGTATGCTTTTGAAAGTTAATTGAATTTTTAGCATGTTAAGAGAAATTTATTATTCATAAATATATTTGCTATTATTATATGACTAAAAGTGTAGATACAGATTGATATGAACCATTTTTCAATACTGTATAGATGTTTAAATAGTTAGAATAAGATTATTTTATTGAAATTAATAGATATAAAATGGTAATCACAATTAAAACCAATTGTTCAGAGAACAATTGAAGGTCTTCCACACCAATTTTCAAAGTTTTTGAAAAGAGGCTAGTTCCTGTTTATTCAAAGTTAAAATTGGCATCCAATCATAGGTTTCTTCATACTGATACGATAAATAAGTCGTTTCTATTTACTTTTGAGTGAAATATGGAAGATAACTACTTCCGGTCAGGTAAATATCGCTTCTTTCACACTGATTCCAAAAATACATAGTTTCTATATACTTTTGCCTGTAAACCAGGAGAAAATTGGCCACTTCCAGTTTATCGAAAGTCATTTCTAGTCTATGGTGATAAGTTAATGCATCTAAATTACAAAGTATATAGATTCCAAGTACTTTTTCATGAAAAAAGTACAAAAATGGCTATTTCCAGTTTCTCAAGGTCACTTTCGGTTGTCATTTTTCAAGGTCATATGTCACCCAACCTTTTGTTAAAGGTCATATGGCTTTATAATGAACCAAGTTGAAGTAATAATCAATTAACCTTATAATTAGACATTTCAGGGGCACTAACTCCTATAAGATGCCATTAGATTGTATCAGACCAAATGTAACATATTTTCATTACAATGAAGCAATCATTTAGCACTTGTTCTTTTATACATATCTTTTTAAGTGTTGGAGAAAGTGCAAAAACAAGGAAAAGTCACAATTGATAACTTGACCCTGACCTTTGACCTTGACCTCATTTTTTGAGTTAGGACATAGGGGCCTCAAATAAAAACATTCCAAGGTTATACGGTAAACGGATGATGAATTAATAACACATACCGACAAATTTATTTTGTAAAGGTAGATAACTGATATAAAATTTCATCGAATCGCTTCGATTCAAATTAGCCAAAAATTCCCGAGGATGTAACGAACAATTTGTAAGAGAAATTTTGTCGATATCTTTTTTTGTTACGAAGGAGATGCACACACTTGATAAACAGTGAATAGGGAGATAACTCTCACAAAGAAAATTGTTCGTCTTAGCAGGGTGAAATTTAAAAGCGCATAAACTATACGATACAATATGAGAAATATCTAGGCGACATATTAAGAAACAAATATTTATCGCAAGAACAAAATTAGGCGGAAAAAAAATAATAATAATTAAAAACCAATTGTTCAGAGAACAATTGAAGGTCTTTCCACATCAATTTTCAAAGTTATTGAAAAGAAGCTAGTTCTGGTTTACTCAAAGTTAAAATTGGTATCCAATCATAAGTTTCTTCAAACTGATGCGATAAATGAATGGTTTCTAAATACTTCGAGTGAAATAAGGGAGATAATGTGCTACTTCCGGTGAAGTAAAAGTCACATCGGGTCTGATTTGATAGCTTCTTTTACACTGATTCCAAAACTATATAGTTTTTATATACTTTGCATATAAAACAGGAGATAATTGGCCACTTCTGGTTTATCGAAAGTCACTTCTGGTCTTTAGTGATAAGTTTATGTATTTATATTACAACATATATGGATTCTGAGTACTTTTCCATGAAAAAAGTACAAAAATGGCTACTTCCGGTTTTCTAAAGGTCACTTCCGGTTGACATTTTTCAAGGTCATATGTCACCAAACCTTTTGTAAAAGATCATATCGCTTTATAATGAACCAAGTTGAAGTCATAATCAATTAACCTTATAATTAGACATTTCAGGGGCACTCACTCCTATAAGATGCCATTAGATTGTTTCAAATCAAATGTAACATATCTTCATTACAATAAGACAAACATTTTGCACTTGTTCTTTCATATATATCTTTAAAAGTGTTTGAGAAAATGCAAAAGCAAGGAAAATTCAAAATTGAGAACTTGACCTTGACCTTTGACCTTGACTTCATTTTCTAAGTTAGGACTTAGGGGCCTCAATAAAAAGATTCCAGGGTTATACCGTTCATGGTTTATGAGTTAAAAAAACATACCGACAAATTTATTTGGTAAAGGTAGATAACTCATATAAAATTTCATCGAATCGCTTCGATCCAAATTAGCCAAAAATTTCTGAGGATGTAACAAACAATTTAGAAAAAGAATTTTGTCGATATCTTTTTTTGTTACGAAGGAGATGCACACACTTGATAAACAGTGAATAGGGAGATAACTCTTACAAAGATAATTGTTTGTCTTAGCATGGTGAAATTTAAAAGCGCATAAACTATATGATACAATGTAAGAAATATCTAAGCGACATATTGCGAAACAAATATTTATCGCAAGAACAAAATAAGCCGGAAGAAAAAAAAAATAATTAAAAACCAATTGTTCAAAGAACAATTGAAGGTCTTTCCACATCAATTTTCTAAATAATTGATAGGAAGCTACTTCTGGTTTACTCAAAGTTATTAATAGCGTCAAAGTATAGATTTTTTCATACTGATTCAATAAATAAATGGTTTCTATATACTTTTGCCTGAAATAAGGGAGATAATTGCCAACTTCCGGTTTAGAAAATGTCACTTCCGTTCTTATATGATAGCTTTATTTACACTGATTCCAAAAATATATAGTTTGTATATACTTATGCCTGTAATAAGGAAGATAATATGCTACTTCCGGTTTATAAAATGTGTTTAACGACCTTGACTGGCTATTAAGCCCTCGCACGGTCGGCTCGGTGCCCAAAGGCGTTTGGTGAGCGTTTAAATAATTTTGTGCCATCGGTCAGGAACAGGTGGAGGACGCCATTTTGGTAGGCCGCCATCTTGGTTTTGTGAGTTGTTTTGATTTTCTTTTGTTGACTATTTTGATGTTATTTCTTCACAACGGCTGCTTTCAGGGCCAGATTGGTCAGCTTGGCAGCCCGCTAACCTCGATGATGGAGTATTAAAGATGACAGGAAGCTTTATCAGGACCAAAGTCGTGAGACAGTGAAATAAAGGTCCATCATCTAACACCTCGGATACAGCCCTCGGACGTCAGTCGGCATAACACTCCCCCATCCACAATGGATTTTGGAGTGCATGTTGACGCGGGAATTTACGCACAAAACAAACGTTTACTGTACAGCGTTGGATTGGTTTCTGTCATCTAAAGTAGTAAGTCGTTGATCCATCTAAAAGTAAACCCTCATCGAAGATAGCGGGTAAAAGAGAGTTGACCAAGCACGTCCGTTCAGCTGTAATGACTGAGACGTGACTGTGATGGGATGACTTTCGGTCTCAAATGATAGGTTAACCTATGATCATTCAAAAAATTTATGGTTTCTAGGTACTTTTCCATGAAATAAGTGCAAAAAATACTACTTCCGGTTCACTCAAGGTCACTTCTGGTTTACTTTTTTCAAGGTCATATGTCAACCAACAGTTTGCAAAAGACCCTATGGCTTTATCATGTACCAAGTTGGAGTAATAATCAATTAACCTTAAATTGAATCATTTCAGGGACAATAACTCCTATAAGATGTCATTGGATTGTTTCAGACAAAGCGTATCATATCTTAATCACAATTTAGCAAACATTTTGCACTAGTTCTTTAATTTGTATCTTTAAAAGTGACAGAGGAGATCAAATAACAAGGAAAAGTCAAAATTTAGAATATGACCATGACCTTTGACCATGGCCTCAATTTCATTTAAATGAACCAAGGAACTCAAATCAATATACCTTAGGTCTCTATCACTTACCATTCATGCTATACATTTATATATCCCTTATGTCAAATACAGAAGGGGAAATAACTCTCATATGGAGTTTACGTATCGCTTCGGTCAAAATTGGACAAAAAATCCTGAGGATATGAAGAGCAATTTGGTAAAATAAATTTGTCGCTTTCTTTTACGGTTACAGAGGAGATTGAAGAACTGGAACTTCCATCACTTTATTGGATACCTAGTCTACATAAGTGTCCTTACAAACAACGGTATATTGCTAGGACTTCCAAGTGCTCCACGAAACCTCTTTCTGAATTATTAACATCAATTTTATCAGCAATCAAAGCCGGGCTTCAAAGTTATTGTGAAACTACCTATTCTAGAGGTGGCGTGAATCAGATGTGGATACTGAAAAATTCCAAAGATCTTTTAGAGTACATACAATCTAAGTTTCTTTCATCTTGCAAAAAGTATTAAAGCATTTGACTTTTCTATACTTTACACAAATTCCCCGTTCCAAACTAAAAGATAAATTGAAAGAGTTGGTCCTGCTTTGTTTCATAAAAAAGAATGGCCAACGTAGATACAAGTATCTTGTCTTAGGGAGGGATAAATCCTACTTTGTAAAAAAATCACTCTAATTCAAACAAAAAATTCTCTGAAAATGACATTATCAAAATGTTTGATTTCTTGATTGACATTTTAGTTGCGTTTGGAGGACGCGTTTTTCAACAAACAATCGGCATTCCCATTGGAACCAACTGTGCCCTTCTTCTTGCCGACTTGTTCCTTTATTTAGATGAGGCTGATTTCATACAGGAATTTTTTAGGAAGAAAGAAAAGAAGTTAGCAGTATCCTTTAACTTTACTTTCCGCTATATAGATTATGTTCTCTCACTAAATAATACAAAATTTGGTGACTATGTTGAAAGCATCGATCCCATCGAACTTGGGATAAATTAAACAACAGATACAGTTAAGTCTGCCTCATATCTTGACTTACATCTAGAAATTGACAATAGGGGTCGGTTGAAACGAACTTTACGACAAATGAGATGATTTTGGCTTCCCTATTGTGAACTTTCCATTTCTGTTTAGCAACATTCCAGCATCGCCTTTATACGGAGTATATATTTCCCAGTTGATACGATATTCCAGGGCTTGTACTTCCTATCAAGATTTCCTTGATAGAGGGTTGCTGCTCACAAGGAAGCTATAAAACCAAGAGTTTCAAGTGGTGAAGTTGAAATTATCTCTTCGTAAATTTTACGGACGCCATCACGAGTTGGTTGACCGTTATGAAATATCCGTTATACAGATAATAACGGATATGTTCCAAATGTTGTAACTGCAATCCCGTCCGCTTTTTCCCGAATATGACCTACCGATTTAGACTTATTACCGGGTTTGTACTAACATGAGCAACACGAC
Organism: Mytilus coruscus; assembly: GCA_017311375.1. Taxonomy (NCBI): domain Eukaryota; kingdom Metazoa; phylum Mollusca; class Bivalvia; order Mytilida; family Mytilidae; genus Mytilus; species Mytilus coruscus. The sequence goes on along the minus strand of CM029596.1, from coordinate 99,700,504 downwards.
GGGTGCCACATGTGGAGCAGACTCTGCTTACCCTTCCGGAGCACTTGAGATCACCCCAAGTTTTTGGTGGGATTCGTGTCGTTAGTTTTCTATATTGTGTTTTGTGTACTATTGTTTGTCTGTTGGTCTTTTTCTTTTTTAGCCATGGCGTTTTCAGTTTATTTTCGACTTATGAGTTTGAATGTCCCTTTGGTATCTTTTTCCTCTCTTGGTACATATCCTTGGTCATCTGTGACATAGATATTCCGTAACTGTCAATCAACTCGTAATGGCATCCATCTAAATTTGGAAGGGATAATTTCAACTTTATATACCACTTGATACACTTGGTTTAATAGCTTCCTTGTAAGCAGCAACCCTTTATCAAGGAAATCATGCTCGAAAAGGCAAGCTCTGGAATATCGTATCAACTGGAATGTATTTATTCTTTATAGCAGGCGCTGCTGGAATGTTGCTACATAGAAATGGAAAGTTCACAATTGGTAACTGATAACAAAGCTGATGATACTCTTGGGGATCAACAGCCCACCACTAGTTGTATTCACCCAGGGCTAGTTATCGAAAATAACACTTAATAAATTTCGTGCTTCCGAAGCGCTCTTCTAAATTTGAATTCATCAGGAACGCCCAAACAAACTAAGGAAAGTCAAAGATGTATTTAAAAGTCTCTGGAAATGTTAGGAGCGTTATTACCAAAAGGGACCTCAAAGCCAAATTCATTTCGGGTGAACTTGCCGTGTTACAATATCTTTTTTGAATTTAAACACAATGTCATAGCAATACTATAACGATCAAGTTCAATGTTGACAGCGGACATTTAATGTTAAAGAATTATGCTGCAGGCGGAGTATCTTTGATAACTATTAATCTACTTTGATCTCAAATAAGCTGTTTATCTACTACTACACTGGTTATGTTTGAGCATTTTGTAGTTTTTAAAGCTACGTAGAAAGCCTGTCGAATTCATGCAGTTATGGTAAACGAGTATTATGCATATATTTACAGTCTAGAAGAACATGCTCAAAAGTTTCAACCTCGGTTTTTGGTGGGGTTCATATTGCGCAGCCTTTAGTTTTCTTTGTTGTGTTTTGTATACTGTAATTTATCTTTTGATCGGTTTTCATTTTCGCAATGGCATTGTAAATTTGTTTTCCACTTATGAGTTTGAATTTCCCTGTGGTATCTTTCGCATCTCTTTTCTGAGTTTTCATTGCAGAGTCGACAAGTTGGATCTACTACATTTTGGTTGAATACAGCCTTGTTTTTTTTGTAAATAATAGGTTCCTGTTAAGAGGTAAAATTCTGGTGGAAGATTTTAATGTTCTGATTAGAGGATCAAGTACAAACCCTTACAATGACAGGGTTCAGATTTTCCAGAACACAAATTATTGGTCAACCAGGTTTTACAACGCGCTAAACCTTCAGCTTGCATGGTATTCTTAGCGTCAACGTACTCAATATGGCATTGGTTTGTTAAACAGTCTGTGTTACGATACATAATAATAATAATAATAATAATAATAATAATAATAATAATAATAATAATTAATAATTATGAAGTTAAAACCAAATTTAAAAGCATAATTATGACCACAACTTCAATTAAGAAACAAACAATTTCTATATTATCTATTCTTATTTTTGTTATAACTATAAACTGTTTGCATTCTTTCATAAAATTAAGGTGGCAGACATGGCAAATGGTTACCCAAGAGTAAGATACAAATAGTCATTATTGTTCTTAGTTTTAAAGTTCTCGGCGTTCACCATATGAGACAGGCATCCATCATTTCGTCGTAAAACTGTACTGTTCATGCTAGAAACGCTGTTATTTTTGTATTCACGACTGTTTTTTTTTTTTTTTTTTTTTATTTGCATACGTCACATTAATTCGCATTTACAAGACAATTTTTGATTTTCAGAGGAAGCAATATGTGTTGTGTGGTTCTATTCTAGTAGAGAAGCTAAAAATGTCATAGCCAATTTTACCACTGTATTCTATTCCTTGCATCGAACATTTTAGTTCTGATAATGGCCATCTGTCCTATTCAATTTGTTGACCCAGTGGCCACTCCTTTGCTACATCATTTCCAAAGGTATAGCTAGATGGAAGCACAATAGACATTATAGCTAAGCGTTCAGTAATGTGCATGCAGTCTAAAAGCTGATAATTATTGTTTTATCTTGTAGTAAAACAGTTTTATATACAAACTTTGTTATATAACTGATATTTATTTTGTTAATATGTATCAGTTTTCGACTCTGATATCAGTACTGCCATTTGAATGACTTTCATAACTTATCAACTCATTCAAATTTTTTTAACCTTCTAAAACTAGATTGATTAGCACATGTGGTTCAGATTCGTCACAAAGTCAGTTCAGTAAGGCTTGAATATTTGAAACTCCAGAACCTATTACAAACAATGAAGTGTCGAACAAACCAAAAGGACCTAAAACATAGCCAAATCCGGACAAGGAATCAAAACTTTGCATGAGGTAGATGTATTCCTTAATTTGAAATCATTTCCAAAATTGAATAACAGCAAATTTCAATTAAACAATGTTCATATATTTATGTCTGTACACGAGATCTTGATATCATGCTGCGTATTTGTTAAGATAAACATAAAAAACAAGATACGTGCGATTGCTAACGAGAAAACCATATACCAGGGTCCAAATGATGTAGATGTAAGCAAGTAAAAGTCACCATACGGCCGCCTTCAAACAATAAGCAAAACCAATACTATATAGTCCGCTATAAAATGACCAGACATTACAAAATGTGAATCATTTCAAACGAAAAAACGAACGGGCAGATTTATGACAAAAAAGACATATGACAAACCACAACCAACGACAACCACTGAATTACAGGCTCCTGACTCGGGAAAGCACGAACAGACTGTGGCGGGATTAAACATGTCTACAAGAGCTTAATTCTCATGTAGCTGGGACAGTTGTATAAAAGCATAACATAAGAACACACTGAAAATCAGTTACAAGGGCTTATTTCAACAGATTAGTACGGGGCACAATTAATTGACATAAGAACAAACTGCACATTTGGTTAAAGTACCGACTAAAGAGTACTCATAGTTGCTGAAAACTAGTTTAAAGCCAATTACACCAAATAAATTAAACATGTTCTCCTAGACCGAAGTATCAATTAGTAAACATGTAATGGATTAAGTAAAAAATAGTCTACAAAAAGCATGAAATGGTTAATAAATTACGGACAATAACATCTCGTGTTTTATCACCTTGAAAATGGGTGCTCCAAGGTCTCACTGGCAATCAAAACGTGAAACATCATATTAGTTATAAAGTTGATAATCGCTTATTGATATTTAAAAACATGGGTAGACGTCAATTATTAAGCAAAACTTGGTCAAATACCAATTAGTTAAACATATTTTCAAGGAATTATTACAATTTCGTTTTTCAGTCCAGTCTTAGAGTCTACTCGTATAGTTACAGCTTTTTGTCACCATATGCTGTTCCTACGTATCGATAAACCTGGAGTTAACAGTTGTATTGATTTTATCGAACTATTAAATATATTTAATTACTCTACCATTTAAAACTTTATAAATCCTTATTTTGATAGCATAGACCCATCTATTATTTCGTATACAAACAAAAACCCAATAAAATTTGAATGTTTTCAGTCAATGTAAAACAATCAATCCTATGAAAAAAAAAAACTTGATACGGCTAAAAGATCTTTGAATATAGTTTTGATTGGTACTAACATTGATTTAGTTATTAATGAATTAAAATATAACTCAATATATATGCCTGTATATTAATGAACACATGCAGCCCTTGTCATGTCTAAACTTATATTTTGACATTGTACAAGGTGGTGTTTTTTTTTTTATATCAAACTGTCCATGACGTCTTTACACTAAATCCATTGGATGTGCACTGATTGATGTTAGACTTGAACACATAATTTATGCGTGAACCTTATATATTGGTGAGTTTTGGAAGCTTCTATGGGCCATTCGGATATTTCAGGAAACAAGATTTTCGGAACTTCTCGAAAATGTTCGATCATTTATAATTAGTTATCTATGTCTTTGATACGGTCATACCACGTGGCATTTCATATTTCAAGAATCAATGTTCAGTTGTAGATCGGATAGTAAAGAAATGAAGACTAGGTTGCAGTTAAAAAATAATTTATATGTTAGAAACAATTTGCCATTCGACAAAACATATGTGTTTTTAATAATGCGAATGTTAATTAAATATCAAATATAATGATAACGCAATTATATAATTCATGCTCTGAGACGGTCCTTTAACGTGTTGTTTGTGTAGTTTTCATACAGCGTGCTGTTATGCATTGTGACAATAAACCTGGGAATAGTTTATTAATATATAATATCTCAGAATAAACGTATCATTTCTGAACGTTTGTCACATGCAATTTTGTATTTCAATCATGATAGCCTGGTAAAATGTCGGAAAGCAGAAAGATAATTAAACAAAAGGATTTTTCTGTCAAAAATATTTAATGTCATTAATAGATACTACCAGACCAAGAGAATATTCATTTAAATTATTAAGTTTAAACTGAGACTAAATTTATCCTTAATAGAATATAATTTAAAATGTTATATATACGTATAATATTATTGTGTATATTCTAACTAATTTGATTCGTTTAGAAAGAGTCACATGTTCAATTATATTTTCAAAGGTAGACTGAAAACAGCAGATAGAAAAGTGGTATTGCAAGGTTATTTTTAGAATATCTGACAAAATCGAAGCAGCCAATCAAATGAATTGGTGCACTACTTCTGGCTTTTTGGAAATAGTGATATAACAATTGTAGCATTTGTATGAGGTCGATACGAGGATATATCGACCTAAAGATATTATATTTACGTGTATTATGTCCCACAGATTTGAACAGTGAATACATTTATGAAAATTATATGCAACATATGAGCACTAATGAGCAGGGATGCGAATACATAAGTTAGTATCTAAATTTTAAACGGTAGTGAATGAAAAATACTTGCATGGTTTCAATTCACAAGGGTTTTAAATCCTTGCATCTCACGAAAAACGTAACTAATATTTTACAATAATCTTTAAAAAATCTAATTACTACGTTAATTACTTGATACTGTTTTAGTATGGATTTAAAGTCTCAGCTTATTTTTTGTATAGTAATATATTCATAAAGTGGAAAGTTAGAGTTTAAGAAGAGATTGATTTGATAAATCAAATGTCCATCAGTAAATACTTGACGTTTGTACTTATTGATATTATATTCTAAATTTTTCGGAAAAGATTCAATAACAGGAATGTATGTTAATAATTAAATTTTAATTCTTTTTTGTTTTTGTTTTAATAGTTCAACCTTACAGCATCTAAATCTTTGCTATATGGTGCGATTTAGAAAATTGTATTCAATGTGTTGATCCTACACGTCTTGGTTCATTTTCATTATATATCACCCTGTTCATACGACACACTATAGGTTTGCGTTCATACAAATTCCGGATTAAATGGCAGTGAATCCGGAGTCAAAACACTTGAGGTAGGTAGTTTGACATCCGAATTCAACTATAAAACTTTAGATTTGAGCCACGATTAATATATGTGATGAGGCAAATGTGTATTTTTATCTAGAGAATCAGTGCGTATGCTCTCTATGTACTATTTTTTGCGCTAAAAAAACACGTGCATGCATAAATATTAATTTCACTCGCGAAAGTGAATTTTCGCTTTTCTAAATTCAGGACACAGCAGTAAGAGCTTGACACGTGACTTTCAAATATGGTTATCATTACTTAAGGAATTCTGACCTCTAGTGTTTCTCTTTTTTATTTTGCGTGACTGTCCTATTATAAACTTTGACATTTTCGAATTCTAAGGATTTCCTACCCCAGAAATAGATTACCTTAGATGTATTCGGCAAAACCGTTTCGAAATTTTAAGACCTCAATTCCTTTCAACTTCGTACTTTATTTTGCCTTTTTAACTTTTTTTATTCGAGTGTCACTGATGAGTCTTTTGTAGACTGAACTCGCGTCTGGCGTACAACATTTTAATCCTGGTATCTTTTTATATCTTCATATCTTTTTATATAAATTGTTTCTTTTGAGAGTATGTTCAGGTATTCATAAAACTTCTGAAAATAAGATATTTTTCAAAACCAAGTTTTCCTGTAGAATATTTGGATTGATTTAAGTAACTTCAGGAAATCCTTAAAATGTGAGATGTTTTATGAGACCAAAATAATGGTCAATATATTTGAGGTCCCAACGAAGATGATGTGTTACTCTCAAGAAAATTATAGGAAACCTTCTTATAAGTTGCATGCAACAGGGTTTCACTTCACATGGAAATTGGATTTTAAATTTATCTATACATCAACCATGAGTACAGACAGATTCAATAACGAGTATAAGAATAATTGAAGGCATCCAGGAAACAAAATATGAAGATATGATAGATAAAATAAATGCATCCAGATTATTAAGCAAACTGAGTGCTTAAATTTATATTGCGATTGGTATGTGCAATTTGCATTAGACATCCGGTTTGCACACTCCCAAGTAATCAATAAAATAGTTAAGCCTTAAAATGTAAATTAAATAGTAGCAGTATATATTCACTTTTCTATTCACAACTATCCAACATTGCTTTCAATTGACTTGTGCAAGAAACTACACACAATTACATATTTTCAATAAAGATGTATTAACATCATCATTATCTTATTCTATCCACAGTCAATTATTTCAAATAAAAAACAAACAAAATTCAGCAACAATTTTTGGTGACCAGTCAGCGGTCTTGGGTTCACGTATTGCTTTTCTTTTTTTAAAGAAAGCAACTTGTTTAGAATGAACACCAACACTGCTTGGATACAGTAAATTAACTAGTTCTTTCATCTCGGGTTCCCTCGGGTTGTTTTACGGTAACCGATTAAGTTGTGTTTACAACTGGTACGAGTTACATTGAGGGACCATCAAAGGGTATATATTCTATCGCTGAACGTTTATTATTCTTCAACTTTTAGATATTTGAAGTGCAAATAAGTTTTACTGTACTTTTTTAATACTTCAAGTTGTACATACATTATATTCAAAGAACATTTTCAAAAAAGATGTATAGTCACACTTAAAAACAAAATGCGTATGATTGCACTGTTAAAGGATTATGTTGACATGATAACCTGCAAATTATATTGTGTTTCTGTGTGAACATATTATTTAGGTCATGGTATATATTGAAACACAGATAAGGTAATCGAAAAGAAGTAAGTACAGATTTAAATTGTAAGGGTATAATCAATTGGTTAAAATTAGGAGCAGAGGGCTATAAAATTTAGGAAAAATTGAGAATATTCAGTTTAAGTGTTCATATACCACATTGACTGAATAACTCCTTCATTTAACATGTTTTAAATAAAAGATTATTTATTCTACGTTTTCAGGTTATAATAAATGCCAAATGCATATTAGCGTTTTAATTAGATTTACTCTATGTAACTAAGAGGCAAAAATAAGTAATTGTTTTCACTAGAGAAATGCAACTCTTACGGCTAACCCAGTCAAAAAGTACATAACGAAGTACACGTAATATTAAAAATCGATTGTTGTTATCCGTCCCATTCTAACTTCAAACCAACAGAACAGTTGAATTTAAACAAAAACTTTTCAATTTGACTTTTTTACTTTCTTTTTGTCTGGGATTTTGTTTTGTTATGCAAGTATAGCTAGATGTCTTTTTTGTTGTTTGTGTCGCTTTACAGCTGTCTCATTAATGTTGATCCAGCATATGCTTTATTAATATTTTACATCAACCACATTGGATTGGCTTAGCCTTGGTAAGCCCTCTCCACTCTCATTCACGCTGTTTCTCATGTTCGTGTTTAACATTATCAGAAGTTTTATGAACAAACAAAAAAAGAATTTCCACAATTCACATATTAGACGAAAATCTTGAAGTATAAAATTTGTACCATTGTGTGTACTTACAGGAACAACAAATAAGAACCACACGGGAAGTGAAACATATAATCATGCGCCAATTATATAGAATCAATAAATTGGTATAAAACAACACTTCAAAGGTTTAAGAATTAAATTACTAGACTTGGCAATACTTTGAAATTACATTCAAAATACCTATGCAAACTAACAGGGAAATAGATCGAAATACACACTAGTAAACAACATATGTACAAGAACAAGACAAATTAGAATAAAAACAAGACAGACAACAAACGCCACAAGGTCACTCGTATGGCATGACAGACTCAATTGAACACGGAATATAAGCAAGTGTTTTGTAAGGGTACATTTTGATTGCTCTTCAAGATTTTAGGCCATTTGTTTTTTATGCTTTTCGTCCTAATGTTACCCCCTCCCAGAAGAGGGTGTATATATTGATGTATTTATTCGTTCGTCCGTCCATGATTCATCACACTTTTTGGTTTCCGGATGGACATTAAAATACCACTTGACCATCTCTATTGGTCTTTAATCATCAAGAGATATGCTTCTAAAATATCTTTAAAATTCGGATTTTTGTTTGTTTCGGGATGATAATTGAAGTATAAAATGACAAAATCGTTAAGATTTTAAGACAAAGTAATGTACCATAATTGCAGGTCAAGTTTGATTTCGACAGTTTTGCATTATCTTTTAAGAGTTATACCAGTAAAGTATCTTTTTGAAAAGATAAAGGATTAGGTTGATTTCAAGAAGAATTTAAAGTACCGCTTGACAGAATCTTTTTCAAATTTTAATATAATGTCACGGACCATATACAAGACAAAAAGTGTGATTTTGACAGGATTGACCGGTTTGACATTTACTGATCAACAGTTATGCCCATATTTTTTTCAAATATTGATTTCTTGATGATAGTAGATTTCCACTTAACAAAATCGTTTCAAATTTAAACACAACTTCGTCAATCATAAAATAAATGTCAAGTTCGATAGTAGCTGTGGGCATGTACCGTTCATGAGTTATGCTTTTGGGGAGGTATATGTGATCTTTAGATCACCAATTCTAGGTAATTTTGATCTAATAAATGACATATCTGGTTATAACATTTAAACTTGAACAACGCTATCTATAATAGAGAAATCAAACTAATTTGTAATAGAATGGATAGTTGAGGAACTATTGTGATCCTTCCTGTAAGTCATAAAACATATGGTATTCCTGCTTCATCTCTCTGTTTATCATGACTACGGGTTAAAACGTAAATCATTGAGGCCCTTGAGCAATCCTTACCGATATCCTAAAGCAAGAGGTATCATAAGTAGCGTCAATAACACAACGTCCCAGAAAAGCAATAGAATCGGGCTGTTGCGATCGACTATCAACATCAGATATATTGACAAGGCAGAGGCATGAAGTCTTTAGAGGCCAGCTGAAGCGGGATTTTCTCGCTGTGTTGAAGACCCATTGGTGGCCTTGGGCTGTTTTCTCTCTGTGGTCGAGTTGTTGTTTCTTTGACACATTCCCCGTTTCCATTCTCAATTTTATTACCTGACTCATTTGTAAAAAAAGAGGCGGAAGATACCATAGGGAGAATAAAAACTCATAAGTCGAATAGAAACCGATAAAATCGTGGTAAAAAACGAAACAAAACCACAAAAAGACACAGTACAGTCTACAAAACACTACATAAAAACTAAGACTAAGCAACACGGATCCAAGCCTAAACCCTTGGTGATTTCACCTGAAGGGTAAGCAGAAATTGCTCCACTTGTGGCACTCGTAGCGCTGCGCATGGTAAATACAAATTCAGCGTTAAGTCTCATTCGATAATGTCGACATTGGGCGAAAGAGGACTTGAGAATGGCGACAACAATTGGAACATATTCGTGGTCATCTGTGACGGAGAAATTATATAACGGTCATCAACTCATGGTGGTGCCCATAAAACTTTCAGAGAGATAATTTCAACTTTACCACTAGAAACCGTTAGTGAAGTATATGCCTTGTAAGCAGCAACCCTCTATTAAGGAAACAATTACTAGTTAAAACGGAAGCACTGAAATATCGTTTAACTGAGAGATATATGCTCCATATTCAGGCGCTTCTTGAATGTTGCTTCATAGAAATGGAGCGTTCACAAATGAAAAGCTGAAATCATTTGATTGTCGTAGAGTTTTGTTCTCAACCAAATCTCATTGTCAATTTCTAGATGTAAGCCAAGGTATGAGACAGACTTGACTGTATTTAAAGGTTATATCAGATAAACATAGACACCAAATTTTGAATATTAAGTGAGAGTGTATCATCTTTATAGCTTAACGTGATGTTAAAGAGTATTGCTAGCTTCTTGTCATTTTTCCTGATAGGCTTCTATACACATTTTGTCTAATTAGAATAAAGGAACAGGTCGGCAAAAAAGAAGAGCAGAGTTGGTTTGCATAGTAATGCAGGCTGCTTATTGAAAAAAGTCCTCCAACAGTACCAAATATGTTGTCGATAAAAACAAATCAAGCGTTGTTAATGCTGTCAGTTTCAGATAGTTTTTTTGTCTAATTCAGGTTATATTTCATTAAGTATAATTTATCCCTTATTGAGAAAAGATATCTGGATCTACGGTGACCATTATTTTTTTGAAATAAGGTTAGACTAATTATTTCAATTTGTCTGTGCGTTTAGAATAAGGAAAACTTGTGTAAAGGGTATAGAACTCAAATGTTTTTAATGCTATGTGATTGTTCATGACTACCATTTTGGTAGGTGTCCAGAGAATATATGATGCGTTTCAAAGTGAATTGACTTTACCTAATTCCTTTTTCAAGCAGTACATGTAATGCGATTTACAAACAAAAACGTTTAAATATTATTTGGGGCTTCGTCTGCGGGGAAAACAACATATTTGTCATTGACATAGGACAGATGTTTAGCAACATTTGGGTTTTTGAAGATAGATATAGACAGACTTAATGATTTGGCATCGATTTTAGTACTACTGTATCATAGACATTCATTTAATGACTCTACGCAACAAGTGGTATACGCTTTTTTTCTGAAAAAGGCTAAAATGCTTTCTGTCTAATAACATATTAGACTTATTCATTTTTCATCTGTTTTCTATTGGATCATGTAAACAAATTTTCTTTGAACATTTACGAAAACAACAAGCAAAATTTAAGACAACAAATACAAACGTTAAGATATTGCACGCCGTTCACACTGAATAATCACTTGACAATTGATGCGGTAAAATAAATGAAAGAGTTTTTAGGTAGCATGGTAATATTTCCTGGCCCATTGGGATAATGATAGCCTTTTTAGAATGCTCACCACTTTCTAACACTGCCCGAGAACCTACATACACAGTTAACTGATGTACTTTCATAATGATATTCAGAAATAAATTTGAATATGTAGGATGACTGTTAACTTTTCTGCCATCTTTATAAACCTTGTGCTTTTATGTCTTTTATCATTCAGTGAATACAAAATTTTAAAAAATCTCAAAATTTCATTTTCACCTGTATGTTAAATAATTTCATACTTTATTACACCGGATTCGTCCCTCAGTTTGGAAAAGTATGTTCAGTATTTTTGTCCAATCACAGTGTTCAGATAAATTGAATTAAGTAGGGAACACTAAAGAGCAACCTAAATTCCGGAATGTAGATACTACCGTGCCACCTAAAACCTTCAGGAGATGCTTAATTCGAAGGAAGTAATAAAGAAAGGAAAGAAAAAACTGGGATCCTACAGTGAATTGAGCGAGTTAGAAGTACCTTCATTAACACAAACAAAAAAAGTCCGAATGGTCTTTGATCAATTGAATTAGTTGTTTTAACAATCTGTAAGTTGATTAGATATCATCATTGATGTTACAGAAGAGGTTGCGGTGTTATGTTTCCTCCGCTTTCTTTCGTGTCTGATTTCCTCTCTGTTATTTGATATTTTAAGTCGGATTACCTTGGTGTTAACTCATTTTGACATTTATTTCTCAAATGTTTTCGTCTGGTAATGTCTATGCGTTCACCGACTTCTTTCAACAAAAGCAGAGTAATATGTCATGTCTACTTATAAAGGTGGCATGTCACCATTTATTTGCGATATAAATGAGAAAAAAATAATACCAACTTAAAGATGTCACAAACACCACACTGAATATTCACTTAATAATAGATGAGGTATAATATATGAAATTATTCAAGGATATATTTGATCAAATATGAAAATATGTTGAACAAATTTAGAATTAAAAAAAATAAAACGCATTCACCTGGGAACAAAAGATTCACCATGCGAAAATGTTCAAGTAGTAAAGTTTTTTAATTAAATAATTGACCTATTTACATCGTCATATCAGAATAGTTTCAAATTCACAATAATAATTGGCCGTATCTGACATCGTTAGTGTGTCTGTGAGGAACAACAATGTATTTCGAGTATAGACAAGGAAAACTGAAACAAACTTTAAAAATTAAAAGAGTAGTTAAATACACTGCAAGCTACGATGAGATCCTTCCTGAAGAATTACCCATGAAGTAAATGAAACAGAAATTTTAATTATTTAATATAACAACAATATCTCTTTAATGAATAAAGCAACAAAAACAAACCACCGTACGGTAGAACAATACAAAAACGAGAAAAAAATGAGAAAAATAACAATAATGTTTTTGTTGATTATCTGTATTCTTTGATAAAACCATCCTTATCTTGTGATTCGATAAATGTATTGTTGAATATACCAAGTATGAAAAACTTATTTTTACTTTATCCGGTAGTCTTAGTGAATATCATTGTATTATAAGTATTAACATCATCAAATGACAATAATTGTATACAAGCAAAGAAAGACCTGTAGCAAGTCAATATTTTGAAAGGAACAGTTAAGAAAGGAAAGAAACAATTTGGATCCTGTAATGAGTTTAGCAACTTATAGTACCCTGAATAACAACCAAAAAAATAGTCTGGATAGGCCTCTGATATAAAGAATAAGTCGTTTTAATAATTTGTTAATCTGTTAATTGATTAAATATCAGCCTTACTGTTAAAGAAGACGCCGTGGTGTAAAATTCACTTCCTCAGCTTTTTATTTTTGATTGCATCCTTGTTATTTGATATTTAAAAACACATTGCCTGTGTAGAAATGTCATGAAAACATGAAAAAATCTAAATAATTAACTTTCTTTGCTTGTACAAAACTGAAACCATAGGAACGGTTACCAGCTTTTTCACATTTTTATAAAATCTCCTCTCTTCCTGATGCTTCTATGCATTCAAAATGCATTGAAAATTATATTTCGGAGCTATTACTTTAATTTGTATTAAAAGAAAATGTGACATTTCATTAACAAAAGTTTTTGTTTTCTTCCAAATCAAACGTAAACGGTTTTTAGTGAACTATAAGGCTAATATTTGAACTACAGAACATTGCTTGTTAAGGTTGATCAATGTTTATTGTATTCTTATATTAATAATTAAGCTGAAATTATAGAGAAATAGAATTGAATAGAGAAATCATAATTGCAAAAGAGATGCTAAAGATACCAAAGGGACATTCAAATTCATAAGTCGAAAAAAAATAGACAATGCCATGGCAAAAAACAAAATAGTCAAAAGACAAACAACAGTATACAACACAACATAGGAAGTCAAAGCTTGAGCACACGAACCCCATAAAAACTTGGAGGGGATCTCAGGTGCTGCAGAAGGGAAGGCAATGTTTTCAGTTATCATGAACATTTTGATTATATCTGTTTTGATGATATATGTGCATTCACAACACTGATTCGTTAAAGTCGTCTAGCATTCATGCAATGTACGTCCACGTTCCTAAGATATACGATTAAAATATATTCTCGTTATAGTACGGACAATACACTGACAGTAATAATACTCTTTAACTTCGTACTTTATATGGCCTTTTTATTTTTTTTGTATTAGAGCGTAATTAATCAGTATTTAGTAGACGAAACGCGCATCTGTCGTACACAATTTTGATCCTGGTATATATGATGAGTGTCTGTGATGTGAACATGGTCTGGATCAAAGAGTCTAAACACTTATATTATGTTACATCATTACTTTGTTCATTTGTGTAAATATTAGCCATTTGAATCTGAATTACCTTATTGCGTTTGGTTACCTATTCTTCTCATAGAAATAAGCTTATAAGTATGGGACATCATTGATAATAACATTTGCACGTGTGACTGTTACATTATATGAATATCGCACGCTTAGAGGAACGGTGGAAATCTTTTTATGGCTACCTGCTTCCTGAGATTTTCATTTCTTTTAAGCTTGTAGTCAAAAGTCACAGTTTTTTCCTCCGTCTACCCCGGTCAGGCATCAATTTTCTTTTTCAAACTCTTTTCATCTTACCCCAGAAGGTGCGCTGGAACATAATTTACAAACAATCATCATTATGGTTTAACATTAAATTTTTAATTGTACTCTTTACTGCTAAAATAAACCAATAATGCTGCTTTACATAAAATTTAACAAAACAGTGCGAAAGATACATTTTTCATTTACTGGGGGCAGAGAAGACAGTCGAACGCACGACGGATGTTAAATATATCTTCATTGCAAGAACCCCTGTAACTTTCTTATCAAAAAAGAGAAGGAACTTTTGATGTTGAATTTAATCTAAGGTTACTTTAATTCTATCACGAATCTTGGGAAAGTCATTAAAACATTCCTCTTGCAGCGTTTTGGTTATCTTTTGATATAATTTTGAATTGGTTTGTTGTTTAAAAGTAAAGCTATTTGTTTTTAGCATCAGATAGAAAAGGTTTGCCAAAATTACACCCTATTATATATAAAGTTGGTTACGTTAGAATCCTATAGAGTCCTTACCGGACCAGATCCTTTCGTGTTCTGAAAAAATAGCACACAAAGGGAATTAAATGAATTGTAAATAATGCGAAGGAGATGTTTTGTGATAAGAAAATAGTGCAGAGAAGACGACCAAAATGACGGCTGACGATAAATTTATTTTGTAATCTGTATGCAAGATCATCTTTGAAAATATATTTTGTATATGAATATGAAACAAACAAAAACAGAGAATGAACATTCATCTGTGGTTGATTTGAAGTTACTGGGAAATTCATAAAAAAGAGACAAGGTTGTGAATATGCGAAAAACTATTTTATGCCATTGGTGAGGAGGATGAAAGATGCAAAAATGGATATCAATACAATTATCACTTATCCAGTTGTTCGGATATAAGGATGTTGCTCTTGAAAATCATTACACTAAAGATAAGCCGACAAACTCATTACTTCATATTGATAAAGAAGCATTACGTTGCAATAATGTCTATCGTGCTTCCGTCCATCGATTGCTTCGGCAGAAATACACAAAAGGAGGAAAATACTTGGTCAACAAACTGAAAAGAACACATTTCTAGTACTATCAAAGCAGATGTTAGATTACAAAAAGAATTTTAAAGATATATCGATAGTCTTTGAGGTCATTTGCATTGGAAAAGAAAAACTTTTCGATTAAAACAGTTGATTTTTCAAGAATATTCTATGAAGCAGTGTGTATCATCAATATGTACAAATGTGATGACTGATAAAACAATAGAAAGAGCAGTATGTTGAGATCATCAGAAGATATACGAGAAAAAAACAACCGCAAATAATGACTAGTTGCTAATTTCTGTGACATTTGGTCTTTTGTTGAGAATTGTCTCATTGGCAATCATACCACATCTTCTTATTTTTATAATTAGTCGGTTTCATGCCATAAAATATTCAAAAAATAAAGTGGTATCAAATTTTATGTTCTATGATTTGATTTACTACCTAACCACGTTTTTCCATTAACATTGTTTATATACCTGAAGGGTTTGTTCTGAGTATTAGGTCTTTTACCTCTCCGTGGAAAGACCTTTTGATTTTGTTCTGATTATTATGTCTCTCCACTTTTTCATGGAAGACCTTTTGATTGTGAACTGATTATATTTTTACTTCTTCAGCCACTTTTTGTTCTTGCGCTATATTGTGGTTTTATAAGATGTTGATTAGATATGTGGAAAATGATATCATACAGTTATTATGCTGTAAAACGCACACTATTTTACCAAACAATTTTATTTGTGAGAATTATCTCCCTGTAGACTATTTTTAGCTCACCTGGCCAGAAGGGTCAGTGTGAGTTTTTACCACCACATGTCATACGTCGTCTTACGTCGTCGTCCGTCGTCCTTTACAAAGATCATCTCCACTAAAACTAATGGGCCAAATTTAACCAAACTTGGCCACAATCATCAATGTTGTATCTGATTTTAAAAATTGTCTCCGATGACTCCGGCTGCCGACAAACATGGCTTAAAATAGAAAATAGTTGTAAAAATGCAAATTGTGTCTATTATCTTGAAAATTACTAAAGATAAAGAAAATCGGACAAAACAAAAAAGTTTAGAATGATGAGATCTACATAATGACTATTTCCATCAAAACTGTCAGACGACTTGTTATATGAGATATTGCCCTTAATTGACGAATAATACCACTTTTTTCATTTTCACTATTATCTTGAAAATTATAATAGATAGACGGAAATTTATAATATCAAAAATGAGCAGCAAGACAAAATCTACAAATAGGTCAACATGAATGAAATCGTCATTTGACACCTTATTGAAGTTATTGCCCTTTAATAACTATTTTTCCCATTTTTAGTTCACCTGACCTAAGGGCCAAGTAAACATTTCTCATCAATTGGCGTCCGTCGTCGTACTCGTCCGTAAACGCTTACGAAAATTTTCTCTGAAACTACTAGGCCAAATTTACTCAAACTTGGTCAAAACCTTCATTGGATTATTTAGTTTAAGGAATGTGTCCGATGACCCCGTGTTTTAACCAAGATGGCCAACATGGCTAAATATAAAACATAGTGGTAAAATGCAATTGTTGTCTATTATTTTGAAAACCGCAATAAATAGAGAAAATCTGACGAGACAGAAATGTTAATAGTGTTGAGCTCTATCTATTGTCTATTTACAACTAAACTGTCAGACGACCTCTTATTGGAGTTATTGTCCTTAAATAACGAATTGTAACATTATTTTTCATTTTTGTCCATTATTTTGAAAACTATTATAGGTATGAAGAAACTTAAAAAATGTAAAAATCATCAGCTAGACAAGATCTACAAATAAGTCAAATAGCTGAATTATTCAATGGACTCATTACTCTTTAATGATGATTTTTATCAATTTTTGGTGTTATCTTGAAAACTATAATAGATAGATAGACACTTTAAATAGCAAAACCGATCAGTAAGATAAGTTTTACAAAATGAGTCAACATAGCTGAAATCATCAGTCGACTCATTATTGGAGTTTTTGCCCTTTAATGACGAATTTTACCAATTTTTTTAGTTTTTGCCTATTATCTTGAAAACTATAATAGATAGATAGACATTTTTAAAAGCAAAATTAATCTGCGAGACCAGATCTGCAAACAAGTCAAATTTAGCCAAAATGGTTAGCTGCCTCTTTATAGGATTGATTGCCCTTAAATGGCGATTTGTTTGCTCTCATTCTCACAGAGAGAAATTGTAAACAAGAAAATTGATCAGCAATACAAGACCAACAAAGAAAAGATTTTTGTCATGAATTATTCTAGTCTACAATGTTGGAGTGTGTCCATTTATGAAGATGCACATAGACCTAGGTGAGCGATACATGCTCTTTAGAGACTCCAGTTCTTGTTATCGTTACTCTTTCGCAATCGTTAAAGAAACCGAAATTTTATGTTTATGTAAAAAAACTTAAAAACCAACCAAAAATGCATGTTAGAAAAGGAAAAAAAAACCTCCCTTCACAATTGTTTGTATAAAAAAAACTTAAAATGTTTTATTTTTTACGCCACTTTTATTTCTAGGAAACCGAAATTTTATGTTTATGTTAAAAAAACTTAAAAACCAACCAAAAATGCATGTTAGAAAAGGAAAAAAAAACTCCCTTCACAATTGTTTGTATAAAAAAAACTTAAAATGTTTTATTTTTTACGCCACCTTTATTTCTAGGGATTTTGTTTTGCTTTCGCAAGAAGTCGCTTAAATATTTGGTATATGATATCGAACAGTTTATACACTTTTGAAAACAACACTATCCAATCGAACCAGAGAAGACGTTAAATATAACTTCACTTTTCTTAAACTTTTGATGAATTCCTTGTAAAATTTATTTCGGTTCTAGTAACTTTTATTAAGCATATAAGAGGAGCTGTCACAGCTTATTAAACACACCATGTCTCACTTTTGAAGTTTATGCAAGTCTGTCGGTATTTGTTTTTTAAACTTTGTGGGTTACTTCCTAATGGAATAATGAGATCTAAATGTCAGGAATCTTCTGTTGCCTCCAATTTTAAAGGAATTTGTTTTCTAATTCAAATCATACAGTGAATCGTCAGTTCTAATATTTGAACTATAAAACATTTTTTGGAATATGTTATTTGATATTCATTGCATTCTCATATAAAAGAGAGGTGGAAGATTCCAAAAGGGATAGTCAAACGTATAAGTCGAAACAATCTAACAATGTGATGGCCAAAAAGAAAAATCGACCAAAAGACAAACAACAGCCTACAAACAGAAACATTACATTGAACCACTTTTGAATAAAAGAAATAACAGAAATTTTGAATTATAAAATAACAACCATGTATCCCCCTTATAAAAAAACAACAACAAAAAATAAAAATAAACGACCCTACGACTGAACAATACAAAAACGAGAAAACAATTGAGATAAAACAAAAGCAAAATTTTTTTGAGTCGTATAATGAATTTGGCAATTACAAGTACCCCTGAATAACAACACTATAGTCCGGATAAATCTTTGATATATGGAATAAGCTGTATTAACAATCTTTTGATTAATTAAATATCATCATTATTGTTAGAGAAAAGGCCATAGTGTACAATTCCCTTTATCGGCTTTTTATTTTTATTGCCTCTTTTTGAAAATGGATATTTTAAATCACATTGACCGTGTAGAAATGTCATGAAAACAGGAAAAATCTTAATGATTAATTTGCTTTGCTTGTATATTACTGAACTATTGGAACAGTTACCAGCCTTTTCACACTTTTGTAAAATCTCCTCTTTTCTTGATACTTCTATGAATTCATTGAAAAATTCGGGGCTACTACTTTAATTTGTATAAAAAAGAAAATGTTACATCTGATTGACAAAAGTGGTTGTTTTATTCCAAATCAAACATAAACGGTTTTTTAGTGAACCATAAGTGCTAATGTTTAAACTTCAGAACATTTATTTTAAGTGTTATTTACTATTTATAGTATTTTCATATTAGTAATTTACGATAAAATTAAAAAGAAATAGAAGTAAATGGACAAACCATAATTGCAAAAGAGAGGCGAAAGATACCAAAAGGACATTCAAATTCAACAGCCGGAGAAATAATAGACAATGGCAAAATCAAATATGATCAAAAGGCAAACAACAGTATACAAACACAACATAGAAACCCAAAGACTGTGCAAATGAAGCCCACGAAAAAACCAGGCCAGGAGGTGGAAGGGGAAGGGGGAGGGGGGTCTCGGGTGCTTCTAAAGGAAAGGCAATGTTTTCAGTTATAATATGGAATTTTGTTTATATCTGTTTTGATGATATCTACGCATGCGCAACAATGATTCGTAAAAGTCATATAGCAATTATGCAATGCAAGTGCATGTTCCGAAGATTTACGATCAAAATACATTCACGTAATAATACTACAATAAGGACAATACGCTGACATTAACAATACTCATTAACTTTGTACTTTATACGACCATTTTAACTTTTTTTTATTCGAGCGTCACTGATAAGTCTTTTGTAGGCAAAATGCACGACTGGCGTACAATATGTTAATCTTGGTATCTGTGATGAGTTAATGAGTATGTGAACATGATTTGGATCAAAGAGTCTCAACACATTACATCATTACTTTGTTCATAAGTGTAAATATTAGCCATTTGAATCTGAATTAACTTTCTGCGTTTTGTAACCTATTCCTCCCATAAAAATAAGCTATCGTATAGGACATCATTGATTATAATATTTGAACAGTTGACTGTTACATGATATGAATATTGCACGCGTAAAGAAAACGTGGATTTTTTTTGTTGGGTATCTGTTTCCTGAGATTTTCATTTCTTGTAAGCTTGTGGTCAAAGGAGTCACAGTTGGTTTCCCACTTTTTCGTGGAAAGACCTTTTGATTTTGTTCTGATTATATTTTTTTTTTCCTTTTTCAGCCAAATTGTTTGGAATATCTTCAGGATATGGGAAATTATTTTGACCGAAGCGATCCTTGAACTCCATATGGCAGTTATTATCCTCTTTGTATTTGATATAAGTGATATGTATTTGTAACTAGTAGACCATAAAGAACTAAATCCTAACTTTTATATTTTAGCCTCGTGACGTCACAATTATTACCACGCACTTGAATCTGCGCTTTGAATTAAAAAAAAAAACAATCCACATTCTTAAATACAGAAAGTGAAACGACGTGACAAAATAAAAGTTAAGTTTCTCTATAAATTTTAAAAAATGCACACACAATAAATAGATAAATTATAAAGTCCGAGGGTCCTTAAAAAATGAAAAAATGTAAAAAGGAAGATGTATGGAATATTTTTATAGGGGACCCAGACTCTAATTCGCTTGTTCCTTGAGACCTGGTCCCATGTACTTAATAGGGGATCCAGGATACCCCTTTCTTTTACTGTTGCTCTCATATACACGGTCCCGTGTAATAACTCGAAGGACTGGTACCTCACACAAACAATCAATCAATCAATCGATTAATCAATATGAACTTTGCGTCTTTATGTTATGAAAACTGCAAATGATATTCATAGAAATGTATAGGAGGTAAGATAATCTTCATTGTGGTAAAGTTGTGAAAGATTTTTTAATGGCAAAATGATGTCGAGGGCGTTATACGCAAACATATATTAATACAATTATCACTTATCCACTTGTTTGAGTATTTAAGGAAAATAAAATACCTTGGATCCTACAGTGAATTTGGCTATTTAAAAGTAAACAACCAAAACAAAAAGGTCCGCATGGGTCTTTCTTAATTTGAATTATTTGTTTTAATAATCTGTAAGTTGATAAATATCAAAATTGATGTCAGAGAAGAGGTCGCAGTTTATGTTTTCTTACGCTTATGATCATGTTTGATTTCCTCTATGTTATTTGAGATTTTAAGTCAGATAACCATGTTTAAAATCATTTGACATTTACTTCCCACATGTTTTCGTCTGGTATTGTCTATGCGTTAAATGAATTCTTTCAATGAAAACAGTGTGACATTTCATGTGGCTTTATAACGGTGTCATGTCAATTTATTTGCGATATATACGATGTTCAAATGGGGCGCAACACAATTATCATAACTTGTAACAATCAATTTGCCATTTTGTTTTGCTTTTTTTTTTATTTTGAAACCATTTGTATAGTTAATAGTCTTTCCATATTTTTGTGAACTTTTCACTTTTCTAAAACTTGAAAAAATGTATTCTTTGAAAAAAATTTCCGGATCTAGTACATTTATATTAAGGACAATTGCCATATCTTATTTATGCACCATGATTTGATATTGATGGAGTTTATGCGAGTCCCTCAGTTTTTGATTTTTACCTTAATTTGTAACTTCTTACAGGATTAATGAGATTTAAACATCGGTAATCTACCTTTGCCTATGATTTACAAGGATGGTTTTTTTTCTAATTCAAATCACACATACGGTATATTATTGAACCATTAGTCCTATTTTGAACTACAAAACATTTGTTTTTGATATTTATTGTATTCCTATATAAAACAGAAGCGAAAGATACCAACTGGATAGTCCAACACATAATTCGAAAACGAACAGAAAAAGTCCATGGCAAAATCGATAGACCGCTAAAAGACAAACAACAATCCACAAAACACAACATAGAAAACTAAAGACTGGGCAACATTAACCCCATAAAAAAGGGTGTGATGTTAAATTTAATCTGCGTTTACTTTAATTGAATAACGTATCGTGAGATAGTCATAAAAAACATTGTTCATGTAGAGTACTGGTTTTCGCTTGATATAATTTTGAATTGGTTTGTTTATAGGTCAAGCTATTTGTTTTAGTATCAGGAAGAAAGGGTGTGCCAATATTACACTGTGGCAGATGTAAAGTCGGTAACTTCAGAATCCCATAGAGTCCCTACCGGACCAGATCCTTAAATAATGCAAAGGAAAGGTTTTGTTTTTAGACAATAGTATAGAAAAGACGGTCGAAATGACGATGGACGAAAAATATGTTTTTTTTTAAATCCGTATGCAAAATCATATTCAAAAATTTATTTTGTACATAACTATGAAACAAACAAAAACAGAAAAAGACATTTCAGCTGTGGGAGATTCAAAATAAATGGGAGAGTCATAAAAATAGTCAAGGTTGTAAAGTTGTGAAACACTATTAAATGACAACATTGGTGTTGAGGGCGAAAGATGCAAATATATATATGAATACAATTATCACTTATTCACTTTTTCGAGTATATAAGGATGCTAATTTTCAGTATCATTACACTAAAGATAAGCCGACAAACTCGTTACTTCATTCTGATACAGAATCATTATATTGCATTAATGTCTATCGTGCTTCCGTCCATCGATTGCTTAGGCAGAAATACACGAAATGATGAAATACTTGGTTTGGAAACTGAAAAGAACTAATTTCTAGTACTATCAAAACATATTTAAGATGGCAAAAAGAGTTTCAACGATATGTCGATAAACTTTGAGGTCATCTGTATTGGAAAAGAAAACCTCTCCGATTAAAGCTGTTGGTTTTTCAAGAATATTCTTTGAAGCAGTGAGTATCATCCATATGTACTAATTGATTGTCTTGTAAAAACCACAGAAAGAGCAGTATGTTGAGATCATCAGAAGATATGCGAGTAAGAACCAACTGCGATAATGACTAATTGTTACTAATGGCACTCATACCACATCTTCCTATATCTATTTATACTACGGCCTCTTCTCTAACACTAAAGCTGGTAGTTAATTAATTAACAGATTATTTATACCGCTAATTCTATAAATCCGGGCTATTTTTTGGTGTTGTTATTCAGGGAACTTTGAATTGCTAAATTCATTATAGGATCAGATTTATTTCTTTCCATTTATAAATGTTCTTTTCAAATTATTTATTTGCTGCAGGTCAAGATGACTTTTGTACTCATATGAAGCAGAAATCATACAGAATCTAGCCAATGGCTAAAAGAAAAAGCATCTCACAAAGTTCTTTAATTTCAATTTCAGAAATACTGATGATGTCTTGTCGCTAAATAACACACATTGCAATGAGTACTTACACCTCATATATCTCAGTGAACTTGATATTAAGGATACTATCAAAAGTAGACGGTCTGCTTCATATCTTGTTCCTTTCCTCGATATTGAAACAGATGGACGCCTTTAAACTAGTATTTATAACAAACGTGATGAATTCAACCTTCCAATTGCTAACTTCACATTTCTCAGCAGTAACAGCACCGCTCCCCCTTTTTTTTGCACCGTCGTATGGCGTTTATATATCTCAGTAAAACGTTACGGTTTTGTATGCTCAAACTTTTGGGACTTCGTTAATGATGGTTTACTCCTTACACAAAAACTGCTCCAACAGAATAATGAGGAAATACGACTGAAATAGGAACTACGTAAGTTTGATGGTCACCATTACGAATTGGTTGACCGATACACGTTATCGGTGTCTTAAATCACAAGCTACATGTTTTCGCATTCATAGATCTTTAGATACCAGTATAATCGTATAATCTGTAATAACATAAGCAACACGACGGGTGCCACATGTGGAGCAGGATCTGCTTACCCTTCCGGAGCACCTGAGATCACCCCCAGTTTTTGGTGGGGTTCGTGTTGCTTAGTCTTTAGTTTTCTATGTTGTGTCATCTGTACTATTATTTGTCTGTTTGTCTTTTTATTTTTGGCCATGGCGTTGTCAGTTTGTTTTCGATCTATGAGTTTGACTGTCCCTCTGGTATCTTTCGTCCCTCTTCTGTAATTTACCGATCGTGTCCTATTCCTCAGTTTTGACATTTTGAGTGAATGTGGATTCGAATGGCGGGGTGCAGCCTGCATAACAGGAGATGGTTACCCGGTCTCGCTTCTTTTTGGAGTTCGTGCGATTTCCTCACTTGTTGTTTGTTACATGTACCTTGATTTGTCTCTTCTTTATAGATTTACGAGATTTGAACATCAATAAACTACTTTTGTCTTAATTTGTCATATGTAATTTCTTCGACAGAGAGGTTAAAAGGTAAACAAACGATACTTTTACCAATGAAGCACAATATCATCGTTTTCCTCAATATCTGGGTTGAGACTGACCACACTATTATTGTCTCACTCTTGAGCCAAAATTTTTTTGGGGGAAATCAAAAAGGTCGATCAATAGGGACTTTGTAAACAGGAACTTTCTGTCAAAGAAAACAAGATATAGACTTCATATTCAAGCGCTTCATGAATGTTGTACACAGAAATTACAAGTAAACAATAGGAAAACTCAGATCTCCATCTACCTTCACTGTCTGTTTCTAGATGTGAGCTAATTTATGACACAGAAAAAGCGTGTTTCTGTAGTAGCGGTATTCACATTTAAAGCCTTTTATAAAATAATAATATCAGAAATTTGCATTGTCGTAACATTTTTAGCATAGCTATCTATTATTCAATTTAAATTTGATTTGTTTTCTGACGGATAAAAGAGTAAACGAGAACAGATATCAACAGACCTGGAAACAAAAGATGTTGTTGCTTAACCTATGGGAAGAAATCCCGATTTGCGTTTCCACTAGTACAAATCAAAATATCAACATGATCAAGACGTGAATGCACAAACGCAACATAATGCACAAACAATATGTTCCTGATGAAGGCGACACCAGAAAAGAGCTTCGGTCGCACGAAGTTCATAACGAATTATTTCCATTTGCAATATTTAGAAATATTATAACTTGATGTGTTTTCTCTTGACTGAACTATTTACGGTAAACTAAACAAAATTTTTAAACACACAAACTGGGTAGAATTACAAGTTAAACTGAGGAATAACATTATCTTTGTATGCAAGACCATAAAAATGGTTTTCACAAAAATAACTTTGAAGTGAAAAGTTAATAATTTAACTGAGCCTTTATAACGTCGTTTGTTTGTCGTCCTTTTCGGGTGTTCTATAGAGGATGATTATATGTTAACTTCCCATTTCTCAGTAGTAAAATAGCCTATATCCTATCATTTGGCATTTATAAATATGTCTCAATTTACATGTCAAGCCCAGTGCATGTTAACATAAACTCACAGGAAAAAAACGAGATAATGAGGAAGAACGACTGAATTCGAAACTGCACAAGTTTTACGGTTACCCCAAGAATAAATTGGCTGATCGATACGATGTGTCAGTGTCGCAACTCACAAGAGAGGCATGTATTTCGTAGTTTTAATTTTGTTTGTATTTCAGTATAGTTGTCTGATCTGCAAATTAACCGACATTTACTCTATTCTTCATCTTGACATTTTGACCGTCGATCCAGATTTGCATTGAGGGTAAAGCAGGATCGACGCTTACACTGTCGACGCACCTGATCTCACTGTTTAGAGATCATGCGATTTCCTCTTGAGTTTTTTATCTTGATTTGTATATATATTCAAAATGAACGTACGGGATTTGAACATCGGTAAAATACTGCGACTCTTTTCACAAAAAAAACTTACGATTAAAATTGATTGTAAGTTATACTGAAATGTGTATGACTTACGAGTATTTTTACTCTTAAGATTTTTTGTAAAAAGAGCCGCTGGTGTCTCGAAAACAAGAAATCATTTTTAAGTCTGAAAAAATTGGTTCTAAGACATGCTAATTTTTACTTCATGTTTTAACTCAAAAACTTTTATCAATTACGTATTTTAATGTGTCGTTCCTACAGAAAATCCTTTTTTTTTTTCAATTAAACAATCAATATATATTCTGCTACAAATTTATTAAAATGGTAACAATGAGAACCGTTGTTTTTCATATAAAATGAAAGTTAAATACAATATTTTTCTTTATAATTGCGTAAAACCTTTTTATTTATCTTGGTCGGTGTTATATATTTTATTTTCTGTAAGGTCGGCCAGAAAAAGTATGGGTTGCAAAATGTTATAAAAAGAAAACCTCAATTTGGATTAAAACTCGTGGATGTGCCATTACGCATTGGATGTCTTTCACGTTGATGTGCCCTGACGCAATGGATGTCTTTCTCGTGGATGTGCCCTGATGCATTGGATGTCTTTCTCATGGATGTGCCCTGATGCATTGGATGTCTTTCTCGTGGATGTGCCCTGATGCATTGGATATCTTTCTCGTGGATGTGCCTGATGCATTGGATGTCTTTCTCATGGATGTGCCCTGATGCATTGGATGTCTTTCTCGTGGATGTGCCCTGATGCATTGGATATCTTTCTCGTGGATGTGATGCATTGGATGTCTTTCTCATGGATGTGCCCTGATGCATTGGATGTCTTTCTCGTGGATGTGCCCTGGCACGTTAGATGTCTTTCTCGTGAATGTGCCCTGATGCATTGGAGGTCTTTCTCGTGGATGTGCCCTGACACATTGGATGTCTTTCTCGTGGATGTGCCCTGACACGTTAGATGTCTTTCTCGTGGATGTGCCCTGGTGCATTGGAGGTCTTTCTCGTGGATGTGCTCTGGCACATTGGATGTCTTTCTCGTGGATGTGCCCTGACGCATTGGATGTCTTTCTCGTGGATGTGCCCTGACGCATTGGATGTCTGTGTCGTGGATGTGCCCTGATGCATTGGATGTCTTTCTCGTGGATGTGTCCTGACACATTTGGTGTCTTTCATGATTTTATTTATTTTGGCTTTTTTTTTTAAATTCTATGTTGCTTTATTTTCGATAAATTAATGACCAAAATTACTCAGTATATCTTGTTTTGCTATATCATTACCCCACGCTATGAATTAGCAGGGTTACATAGTTTTTGACTCTCCTTTAATCAGTCAAGTCTTTTTTTCGTTTCTGGCTCCAATACTTTATATAGAATTACAAAGTTACTTGAATATATGATCACATATCATGAAAGGAAGATCCCTATTAATGTTAAGGTCAATACATCAAATGTAAAGATCAAAGTTGGTAGAAATAGACAGTAACTTGTGCAAGTAAAATGGTTTCCGAATACTTTATCAAATACTACATATGAGATTGAAAACTTACTTGGATATATGGTCACATATAATGCGAGGGAGATCACTTTTGATTTTAATACCTCATAGGTCAAGGTCATAATTCTACCAAAAGTGTACCATCATTTGTGCAGAAAAGTGTTTTCCGAATGCTTTATCAAATACTTCAATTGATTGAAACCATAAATTGACGACTTCAAACTCCGCTCTATGACAAACAAGACGATTTCAGTTTTCCCACTGTTAATTTCTCATTTCTAAGCAATTACAGTCAATACCCTCTGTTCTATCGTTTTTCGTGAATATGTCTCAATTGATAAGGTAAGCGCATGCATGTTAATATCATACGGATTTCAATAACATGATTGTGCTCCTGAGGTTGCTCACTAAAGGTTCTTTCATATTTTTATCATACAGGTCGTATGTATCTGCAAGTTTTGTTTTGAAAGTCGTCATGTATAGTAACAACATCCATGAAAGTTACTGCATTTAATGTTCGTCATGAGATCGACTTTATAGATATTTACTATACCCAATCTTATCGTACAATTTCAAAGTTACAATTATTTAAGTTTAAATGCTCATATTATATGCATCTGGTAATTAAAGTACATTGTACTCAATTCTTTACTCGTGTAAATAGAATTTGATGTACATTTTGTACAGTACAAGAAGATACTTAAATTCACAATAATCTGTTCTCGCAACATTGAATACGTTTTTCAACAAAGAATGTTCATGTTTCTTAACCAAAGAGAAAATTTTCTTTAAAAAATAATAGCTGCTACCAAGCCTCCTGATAAAGATAAATCCAGGAAAGGGACCCAGACGCACACAATTTATTAAGATCTATTTTAATTTTTAAATATTTTATAAGAATTTGCAAAATAAAAAAGTATTGAAACTTGAGTGCACACGTTGCAATGTTTGCCTGCATTACTGATTATGATGGACAACTATGCTGAAATTATTCAAATCAGGCTTTAATTATAGGTGCAACATTAAATTAATAAAACATTATCAATAATCCATTAAAATGAGTCCACAGGCCACCTACAGACCGCTCAATGAGTTAAATTGTTGCAAGGGTTTTTTACATTCAAAAAGCGTGGTACTTACTCTTCGTGACGCATCAATGAAATGAGGTTAAAGACATAAGAGCCTTGTCTGACGAACATGTATATCTTGTGATTATTCTATTTACTACATGAGTTTTGTCCTTTTACCCATTATAAATGAAAGAATCATGATAAAACAACAACTTTTTTAAGCAGTTGCAGAACCATAAAAATGAGATCAAGAAGAATGGACATATGCAAGATAATTCAAAACATAAGGTGTCTGGGTTGAGTGCTCACAAACATGTTTAACCCCGCCACATTCTTTATGTGCTGTCCCAAGTCAGAAGCCTGTAGTTCAGTGGTTGTCGTTGGTTCATGTCTGTCATATTTGTTTTTCGTAAATTGTTTTGTTATAAATTAGGCCCTTAGTTTTCTCAATTAAATTGTTTCATATTTTTCATGTCAGGGCATTTTATAGCCGACCATACGGTATGGGTTTTTCTCATTGTTGAAGGCCGTACAGTTTCCTATAATTGCTTACATCCACTTCATTTGAACTTTGGTGGATAGTTGTCTCATTGGCAATCATACCACATCTTCTTATTTTTATATGGGTACAAGTTATAAAGTCTCCAGGTCTTCTACATTCTGAAATATAAAGCTTTAAAAGTATAGTTTATGCCTGGTGTTAAAATGGCCCATTAGCTGTATACTGATATGAGAGAAAAAAAAGGTTTGCCAGTAACATTAAAAAAACTTAGTGATTGTCCAGAAAAGAATGTTTATATTTTGAAAAGATAACTATGCAAAGTGATGTAAACACATGAAAGATCAGTGTGGAGCAAGGTAGGTACATTATTGCACAATAATGATGTACATGCAAGATTTCCGACTTAGATTTCTGTTTACAAATCAATTGGTTTCAGAGCAGTTGGACTGGCTATAAAAAAGCTCAATACCCAACTGTCTAATTAAGATGATGTGTTACAATTTTAGTGCTAACTGTGTATAATCAATACTGATGTAATTGCAAAATACTGTCTCAAATGAAACCTCAATAAGTAGCTCAAGGCCAAAGGTGTTTGACATTTCAGAGCATCAAAATCCAAAAGGGCTTAGACAGAACAGCCAGTATCATCCACGATCAACTTCCCTGAGGGAAAATGCAACCTGAATTCTTGTAAAATTTACAAAAATAAAAGTGTATCGTTTAAATAATGGCCACAATGAAACACTCCCTTCTTGGCGGCCTTTAATACACAAGATTTCAACATCAACATGTTTATTATGAATGAGAAGAAATGTATATAATATATTTAATAAAATACATATCACAGTATATTTTCAAACTAAAAACATCAAGGAATACCATATTGTGGGGTTTTCTTTTCAGAGTTTACATTTTGCGATTTCTAGGGCCATAAACATGATAAACATTTCGCAAGATTAAATTTTTTGCCTTTTACACCTGATCCTGATCTTTGTTATTCCGTAAAGGTTTACATGTAGGGATATCTTCCTGATTATATCTTCATCCCAAAATTAGCAAAAATTAACCCCTTGCAAAATTTACCCACTTTAATAAAATCTTGAAATATCATTAAGAATTCCAGTTTGAAAGGCAAGTTAATAATATTAACCAATAACAATGCAATAAAAATATTTGGATGGAAAAGGAGATGACAGAGGCTGGCCCTCCACCAGAATATACAATTTACTTTAAAATTAATCTTAAAAAAGTTGATTTATCTTAAAAAAGATTCATGCATGAATTGTATTAAAAGATTCAAAAATGTATGGAATTTTCTGAACTCATCCAGCAATTATAAAATATTTGGAAATATACATTCCACCACTGCAACAAGTGTGTTACGATATTTCTCCACTCAAGACAGTTAAATTTTATTATTTTAAGCACGAGGCTTTCCAAGCTTTTTAAATAATTAAAATTTCACTGTTGAGAGTGAAGAAATATCGTAATACACGAGTTAAAGTGGTGGAATCTGTTTCTCTAATGATTTTTATCCTTCCTTTTCAAAGATTTGCAGAAAGTGTTCTTTATAGGTGACGTCATCAGGCATGGTCGCCTTTTTGCAGGACATCACAATAGGAAATTCAGAAGAAACCAAGAAAATTTGACGTCATAATTAAGTTTCGACCAATAACTTGCCAAAAACAGATATTTCACTAATGAGGAGAACAATTTTTTCACAATCGGTTGGGAAATGTGAAAATAGTGAAAAATTAGAGAAACTTGATTTCCAAAAAACAGAAAGAATAAATCAAAGCAATAAAAATCTGCAGTCAACTATTGCTTTGTTTCAAGCTTTAATCTTGTTTGAAATTTAGAAACAGTACTGCATAGGATAATATTACCAGCTAAATTTATTATTTTCTATTCAATACTGACCATGTTAAATTTTAAAATAATGCTGTTTGTTTTTGAGCAGTGACAATAAACTTTCAAATGGTTAAATAGATTAAATTCTTTTTCAAATAGTCAAACACATCTACCGGTAAGATGTTTTAATGGACATAAAATATAAAATAATTATATTTGAATGGAAAAATAAGAAAAAATTTGTAAATAAAAATGAAAAAAGAAAAACATGCAACCCTAACTTTGAAATGTTGTTGTAAATAATCTATTGATAGTTTTCAATAAATAGAAGATATACTGATTGGTATTCTTTTTTCATGAAATGATCCATAAAAAATGAAGCAATGAAATCAATGAGATTATCAGATGTAAACTTTCTGTAAAAAGAAAGAGTAAGATATATAACATTAAACTTGATGGAAAGTTCTCGCTCCGTTTTTCTTTTACAAATACATCCACAGACAATAGTTAAAGAATAAACTACAAAAAAATAATAACTGTTACTACATAACAATGAATGAACACAAATGATTATAACTTCATTTAAATACTAGTATCCATACAAAAAACAATACAGGGATGATCTATCTCAACAATACAATTATAGAGTACAACTTAGTACTGCTAAAAGTATTGATGCTTATCTATCTTTCAGTATGAAATGAATAGCTATTTATCTGACTATTGAAGAAAACCCTCATCAATGATACCAGGCTTATAATTTTGTAAGCCAGACGAGTGCTTTGTCTACAAAAGACTCATCAATGATGCTCAAATAAAAAGAATTAAGGTCAAATCAAGTACAAAGTTGAAGATTGTTGAGGACCCAAAAATTCTAAAAGGTTTTGCCAAATAAATCTAAGGTAATCTTGAAATAATTTAGAATTCAAGAAAGGAGAGTTCTTCCTCATGTTATTGTCATGGTGAATCTCAAGAGAAATTTATCACTCAAATAACCATGTTGAAATCTATCACTTTCCTCCCTTCATTTGATTAGAATTGAGGAATAACAGTACAGTATTGGAAGAGTTGCCACCATCACTTGGGCATTTGATGATCGCAAATGCAGTTTAAGTGTCAACATGGAGCTCCATTCTGATGCAGTATTTGTAAATGTTCAAGAAAATATCCCAAAATTGTCAACTGCGATTGCACAATGTTATTGCCAATGACTCCAACCATCATTGCCTCCACTTGATATTCTATGGTAGATGACTGAAGGTTTTTACTTTAGCTGATATAAATATCTAACTTCATGAAGATGGTTATAATGTGAAATGAGACAATTTTGAAAGAATTAAAAATTACCAAAAATATTTCTAACTATTTCTTAGCAGTCAAGTGTAAATTATCTTTGTAAGTGCTCTTTGTAATTATAATTCTAATAGACCTTGACATGGCAGATTTATCAATTCTAACAAACAGAATAAATTTTGCGGACGTAAAATCTACGGTTACCTGGCATTAAAACACAATTATCTATCTGTATATACAAACCTTGGAACCAGCCAAGATAATAGATTTTATTTATAATATATTGCATTGATATAATATTCTAAATAATGATGTAAATATAGAATATATGTTTTAAAAAAGAAATTTGCATCAACTGCCTTACAAATTTGAATAAGGAAACAACTGGTTTATTCCTTTTTTTAAGAAAAGTAAAGTTGGAATCCATTGTCTGATCGTGAAAAAATGAACATTTTCTAGTTTCTCAGTTTTTTTTTCACAGATTCATTGCTTTCAGTCCTCAACTTTACATAAATATCTGTAACACACAAAATGAAAGAAAATCTTATAAAAATTTTCATTTTATACAATTAACTTTAAAACAAATCTACACATTAAAAAAAACATTTATTAAACAATTTATCTACACATAAAAATCTTTCATAATATATTTATAAAAGAATATAAGGAATGTATATAAAACTGTGAAAAAAATTGATGGGACTAAATTTTTTTTAGATTTACATGAGACTTTATGAGGAATTATAACATGATCTGTATAGTGCAATATAAAAATTAAAAATACCTTCAAAAGAAACAGGACTTCTCAAGTTGTACATTTAATATTAACATAACAAGTAAAATTGGTATTAAAGCACAGCAGTGGATATCAATTAAGTGGGACAATATTACACTTATTTCAATGCATTTTTGTGTATGAAATGTGCACAATAACAATTAACAAATACCCAACAACATTTTCTCAACATAATATCTCCCTTGCTAAAAAATACCCTGATTCAGCCATTTGCAATACATGTACAATATTTCTTCACAATAATCAACAATTTATCACAGTCATTCTTTTGATTGTATATGGGTGGGACAACTGGCATAATACACATTTTTAACATAAATATCCTATTTTCAGTAATTCATCAGTGGTAGATAGAAATATCTCATGACGGGTGTATCCAAATCCCTCAGTCTTATGATTGGATAAATTCATCTGTAAACAAGACTTGAACTGGTTCCTTATAAAGAACTGGTTCCTTTTAAAGAATCTTACAACAAAGAACAAAATTTAGGGATTTGGGTACCATAGGCAATCTGGGTACACTGAGGTTACATTTATGGATTATCTTAATGTACAGATGATTACCAGTATGAGCCATTAAAATAACATTAATCCCCCTTCCAATGATGAATTAAAGAATACGGCGTGCAAGTCTGGCAAAAATAAGTCCTGTGTCAAAACCATGCTCAATCCAAACTATTCAATCCTTCAATATCACTATTCAGAATTTAAGTACTATAACTGACTAAAAACATAAAATCTATCAGATGAATAACCATCAATATTGCTGAAGACATTAAAACTGACAAAGGGAAAAAAATTAACATAAAAATTAACATTCAAATTTCAAATTTATAAATTTTAAAGAATTGTTCCTGAGTTATGTATTTTTTTTAAGTTAAAAATCTAATTTACAGCTTCCATTGTGAAATAAAACTTATGTTCCCGCATAATATCATACAAATTGTAAATTGTACAATAACAACTCTCTTATACCTTATGGAAACCTCTAATATATATTTATTTCTTTCCTTTTGGTTCTTCAAATTTGTTAGTCTTATTGAGGATTTTCATCAAACTCTTGCTCATAAAGTATGGTTTTTCAGGTGATCCATCATGCATTTCCAAATCTTCCACTAAAAAAACAACAGATGAAATCAAAACAATTGTTTCAGATTTTCAGACAATCTAAAATAATAATACTTAAATTGTGGATTCAACTCCAACCTTTATAAAGGAAGAACAGGGTATACTGCAAATGTTTGCACCTGTCCTAAGTCAGTTATCTGATGTACAGTAGTTGTCGTCTGTTTAAGTAGTTCATACGTTTTCTCGCTTCTCAATATAGATTAAACCTGGTTTAATTGAATGGTTTTACACTAGTTCAAAATGGGGCCCTTTATAGCTTGCTGTTCGGTATAAGCCAATGTCCGCATTGAAGGCCGTACCTTGACCTATAATGGTTTACTTTTATAAACTGTTACTTGAATGGAGAGTTGTCTCATTGGCACTCATACCAACTCCAACCTATATAGAATATATATATATATATATATGTTTATGGTTTCATGTGAAAGAATCAACTACTGTTTTTAACATTGAATAATTGGTGTTCAATGACACTTTCAGCACTATTTGCTATTTCGTGGAGGTCAGTTTTCATTGATGGAGGAAGCCGGACTGCCCAGAGAAAACCACAAACCTTCGGCAGGAAAACTGACAATCCTAGTCAATTAAGATTGGAGTCAAGCTCACCTTCCATATGCGGATTTCAAACTCACAATCCAGACTAGTGATACAAGAGTTGAACTACTTAGACCTCTCAGCCACTGAGGTCCCACTGTGTCAACATCATGCAATCATTTTACAAAATCTAAGTTTCTATATGTTTACAATGGTTTACAATTTAATCTAGGATCTAACTAAATGCTTTAAATAATATTCCATTTTTCTCCTCTGGTCAGTAAACATGTTGTTTTAAAATCTATTTTTATATTAATGGTAGCTTATCAATAAATATTCTCGTCCAAATCACATAAATGATAATCAGAATGTTTAAATTACTAAGTTTTGTAAGATTTTATTAATAATGGATAAATTCAATTGTTAATGATGGGTAGAAACCATCTCTGCTAACATTAGAAAGATTAATTGGTACAATTTAACAATTGCCAAGGAACAATGGCATTCTGTAAAAATTAAAAGAATAAAATATTGTCATTCATAGACCTTTCATAATAAAATTTGTCTTTTTGCTTAAATAAATCTATAATGTTTTCCTTATTATTGATACTCACAGAAACACAAGAATAGTGTGTCTACAGCCATGTTATAAACACTGAAGAAAGTGCAGGCTATGATAAACATCCCAATAACTACAACCTGAAAATACAGGGAGATAATTACAAATGAAAGGGAGATAATTCTATTATCAATTAAAATAGAGTGGATAGATGTGTGTACCTCACAATGGTTGTCATTCACTTGTTTCAATAGACCTATTTACACTTTTGGGTATTTAGATGAATTTGCTCAAAATTACCCTAGATCTGTCTCCAAATAATCATCTGGCTTCATGCAACAATCACTTTTTAATTATGACATCAAATATTTTAAATTGTGATGCAAAATTTTGCAGAAACTTTTTTGACTTTTAGTAATGGTGGAAAAATTTGCATACAAGTGTAAATATGTGTATAACATTGCAGTTT
Source organism: Mytilus coruscus (assembly GCA_017311375.1). Taxonomy (NCBI): domain Eukaryota; kingdom Metazoa; phylum Mollusca; class Bivalvia; order Mytilida; family Mytilidae; genus Mytilus; species Mytilus coruscus. The sequence goes on along the minus strand of CM029596.1, from coordinate 99,665,039 downwards.
GATTATTGTTGAAATAATGAAAATATAAAATAAAACTTCGAATTACACAAGAGAGCTGATACAAAACCTTCTTTCTGTGAATATATTCGATCAAGAACAGTATGTCAATATTATTCAAGTATCAGTTTTAAACAGAAAGGAATATAATAAACAAAAATTAAAGATAACAAACTTAATGATCAGAAATTTTAATATAACTTACAATCACTGGAGTAAGGAAGTAATTCAAATTGGGATTGTACTTCTGGAAAAAATCTATCCCACCTGAAAACCAGAAATAGGCTCCAACACCTGCAAAAATAGATTTTATACATGTATCATAATTTCTACTTCCTATTAAATATGAGAAATATCAAATAACATATAGACATTTAATACTATTTTCCTTTGAAATATTTAATTTTCAGTACTAAAGGTTATCATTAGAAGTTTTTGTCAAACAATAATGTATCCTGATTGATGTTAGGGTTACTATTGACCTGTCAGAAATTTTTAACGTCATTGAAAAATGAGTTACACTCCAGCTTATTCAGGGCAAATAACGTCATTGAAAAATCGGTTCATACTGTGATGTAATAATATACCGGTAAGCATTATGACATATACAAGAAATGTATGGGAAAATTAACTTAATTTGAAAGTTGTCTTTTTGGGCATACATCAATGAAACAGCTACCCAACAACACAAAGAATAAAAAAACATCTACATAATAATGTACAAGTAAGTTTAGTCTTCAACAAAATACTGATGTCAATTTCAATATGTCAAAGTTAAAACAAGAAAATTATTTAAATCCGGAATAATTTTGAATTCTGGAAAATTGATTAGAAATGTAAAATGAAAACTAACCCAATTAAATAGGGTTAGCAATGCACACATGGCTAAGGTTCAAGATACTTTCACTGATAGTTCAGTATGAACTTCTAACCCTGCATGCATGGCTAACCCTCTAAATTCTGTTAGTTTTCATCATAGATATAAGAAGATGTGTATGAGTGCCAATGAGACAACTCTCCATCCAAGTCAAAATTACCATCCAAGTCAAAATTTATAAATGTAAACCATAGGTCAGCACGGTCTTCAACACGACCTAGGCTCACAACCAACAGTAAGCAGGGCCCCAAAATTACTAGTGTAAAACCATTCAAACGGGAAACCAACGGTCTAATCTATATAAAAACGAAACGAGAAACACTAAACAAAATTATTTAAACCGAATAATTTTGAATTTTGTAAACCATTATAGGTCTAAATCGGTCTTCAACATAGACCTAGGCTCACACCGAACAGTAAGCTATAAAGGGCCAAAAATTACTAGTGTAAACCACCATTCAAACGGGAAAAACCACGGTCTAATCTATATAAAAGCAAGATGAAACGAGAAACACTTATGAACCACATCAACAAACGACAACTACTGAACATCAGATTCCTAGCCATGCATGCATGCATGGCTAACTCCTCAAATTCTGTTAGTTTTCATCATAGATATAAGAAGATGGTATGAGCCAATGAGACAGGTGCTCCACTTAAATGGACAGGTGCAAACAAATGGTACAGCGGGTTTAAACGTTAGGGCTTACATGGTAAACCATTCAAACCTTCACCCTTTTTCTGAAACTAATAGTGTAACATCACAACATAGAAACACACAATAAAATATCAACTGAAATAGCTTAACTCAATCTTAGGAAAAAATTAACGGTCTAATCTATATAAAACGAGAAACGAAACACTTATGAACCACATCAACAAAAAACTACTGAACATCAGATTTCTGACTTTATAAAGGAAGAACAGGGTATACTGCAAATGTTTGCACCTGTCCTAAGTCAGGAATCTGATGTACAGTAGTTGTCGTCTGTTTAAGTAGTTCATACGTGTTTCTGTTTCGTTTTATATAGATTAGACCGTTGGTTTTCCCGTTTGAATGGTTTTACACTAGTAATTTTGGGGCCCTTTATAGCTTGCTGTTGGTATGAGCCAATGCTCCGTGTTGAAGGCCGTACCTTGACCTATAATGGTTTACTTTTATAAACTGTTACTTGGATGGAGAGTTGTCTCATTGGCACTCATACCACATCTTCCTATATCTATATATATATATATATATATATATGTTTAGGACAGGTGCAAACAAATGCAGCGGGTTTAAACGTTTTAATGGTACCAAACCTTCACCCTTTTTCTATTTCATGGAGGTCAGTTTTCACATTGGTGGAGGAAGCCGGACTGCCCAGAAAACCAGCAACCATTGGCAGGAAAACTGACAATCCTAGTCAATTAAGATTGGAGTCAAGCTCACCTCCATATGCAGATTTCAAACTCACAATCTCAATGTTGACAGACTAGTGATACAAGAGTTGAACTACTTAGACCACTCACCCACCGAGGTCCCACTGTGTCAACATCAATCATTTTACAAAATCTAAGTTTCTATATGTTTACAATTGAATCTAGGATCTAACTAAATGCTTTAAATAATATTCCACTTTTCTCCTCTGCTCAGTAAACATGTTGTTTTAAAATCTATTTTCAATGGTAGCTTATCAATAAATATTCTCGTCCAAATCACATAAATGATAATCAGAATGTTTAAATTACTAAGTTTTAGTTTTGCACAATGGCATTCTGTAAAAAATTAAAAAGTCATTCATAGACCTTTCATAATAAAATTTGTCTTTTGTTTCAATAAATCTATAATGTTTTCCTTATTATTAATACTCACAGAAACAATAGTGTATCACAACACAACATGAGAAACACACTATAAAATATCAACTGAAATAGCTTAACTCAATCAAAGGACATATCAACACCATAACATACACTGAACAAATAAATTTGACCTATGATACAATGTAAATTCAAAATAAATAAACTAAGGAAGAATAAAAAGTAACATGTTATATCGGTATGAAATGTTAAACAATTTAAGAAAAACAATATGCTCGAACAAAAATATCAGCCATTTGCAATAAGTTTAAACACAGGTAAATAAAATAATTTTGTTGTTAGGTATACGTATACAGTTACAATAGAGAAAGGAAATATTTTAACAAAATAAATAATTTTGATGTTCATAGTACGAAGTGGAAATTTATATTAGTACCAAACACTTATCAAAGCTGGTACTTATCAAAGCTGGTATATAGACCAGATATAACCCTGAATAACATTAAATAACAAAAAGCATTACAATTAGTATCAACAGGTCAAATAAACAAGAAAGTACGATTTGAGAGTACTGCGTAGTTACTGACAGCTAGTTAAAAGCCAAAACAATTAATAATAAAAAATCATGCATCATACATTTCTTATCAATTTTCCAGAATTCAAAATTATTCCAGATTCAAATAATTCCTTGTTTTAATTTCTAACCATAGTTTTGGGTTTCTTTCTCATTGACATGTAGCACTTATCTTCTTTTATTTTGATTAAGAGTATATAGTTTCTGGAATAATGGTTTTCTGAATTAAACAGACCATGACACTGTGCTAATTGTGGTTAATCTACTTCTTGATATTATAACAAATATCATACAGGAAAAAGTGCATTGAAGACTGTGCTTTTTTGTGGTATTAATATTCAAAGTTTGTGAAATATATGGTTTAAGGGGTTTTTAAATTCATGATTTTGATATTAAAACATTGGGACTAGATGAAAAGTATATATTTTGTTGGGTACGTACATAATTAAGAGGTTGGAGGGATCCTGGAAATTGACTGAAAAATGGTACCCAAAGGAAAATAATTATTTCAATGGAAATCTAAGTTAAGCCTTGTGTTATCTGTAATTTTTACGATTGCATCCAATTCTCAATTGTAACATTTTGACTGAGTGTGGATATGGGCCTTTTTTTTATTTCAATCAATTCCTTCAGTTTTTGTTTATAAATTTGATTTTTATTTTCTTTTAAAATTTTTGTATGAGATTTAAACATTGGTAAACTTCTGCCGCCCAAAATTAAACTTGTCGCTCAAAAAGAGATGTAATTTTACTCACCGACAGCTGCTGTTACCATCAGTTTGCTGATAAACAAAACATAATCACAAATCTTGTCTAATACAACAGCTCTGTAATACAAAAAAAAAAAAAAACTATTATTACCAAAAATATTGCACAAGTCAGTAACCTACACAAACAATTAACACCCATTAGAGAGACATTTTTCCAAATATGGATTACAAATTATCATTTTACTGTAATTGCAGTCTGAAAATAATAAAACTTGGTATTGCCTTAAAAGTACTGTCAACAGTTGAGTGGACTTTTAAATATTCAATGAAGGTCACATTTTCTTTATAAAGAATAACTATACATTGTTGAAATATAGAATTTATTTGTACAAGGCTTAGAAACAGGTAGAATGCACAGCTTTGCTGAGCATTTCTATCTTGTATCAAACCAAGAACAAATAAAATTTATATTTTGAGACAATGTATAGCTATTCTCTATATACTGCAACTCTCACAACTGTACCAAATGAAATATTTTAGGTCAAAACCATCAATTTTAATTTGAAGTGAATGTGGTAAAAAATCTGTATTCTTTATTGACATCATAAATAAAACTCTACACATTGTCGACCTCATAAACAAGGGGATATACTGTCAGTGACTGAATATTAAAAATGATAATATGGTCAATGCAATTTGACTGCGCAAATAGCACTGTTGCAGTATAAAGGCTTTCATGCAGACTTTGGCAATACCATCAATATAAATACAATTTTTCCTGAATCCACGAAAATTGTTTTAATGAAAATTGTTCCCATGAAAATAAATTAATTCACAATATGAACAAAAATATAAAAATATCATTTTACCTTACAACATTCCTAAGAAGTAAGAAAAATGCTTCTTTAGCAGCAGAACAAAAGTTTCTTCCATACACTGCAGTCTGAAAAGAAAGAAAAAGATCCATTTGTATCAGTATGTTGCCTCAGGTTATTGCCACAATGGCACATAATCAAACTTTAAGAGCTCTAACTAATCAACTATCCTGAATGAATTTTTTGTTATAAGCTTCTGTTGAAAAAATCAAATTGTTATCAATTTTTCTGTTTATATACACATCAAAGGGAGATACTTGTTGATTTTTCTCCACAAAAATTCATTATTCATTTAAAAAAAAAAAAAAAAAACTTCTTCATGCCCATTGCTTATAATGCAATCCTGTATTTTGAAAGTTAGCTTTTCCCATTTCCCATTTGTTCATTATTCTGTTGCAGAGTTCCCCTAAAAGTGGTGGTCTGAAAGTTTTGATCACCAAAATTTTGCAAAGAACCGGCCGGCCTACACAATTTTGGTATTTTTGCAATACTAATATAAGTGAGGATCAAGAGAGAAAAAAAGATTTTGAGAACTCTGCTGTTGTCTCAATCTGTCACCACCATGTCAGATCATAATACAATATAATTAGAGAGCCAGCAGAGGGATAAATATAAACTATAAATATTTACCATTATATAAGCATTTCTGTTCATAAACCTCACAAACTTTTCTAAACACCAGAAGCAGCATTTTAAACACCTAAAAAACACATTTTGTATGCATATTTAAATATTTATTTAAGAAATACGATCTCTACATAAAGATGTCTGTAAACAGAAATTATCCATGAACAATATTATATTGATTTCCTCTGTCGAGCTGTATTACAACAAAAGGATATTTGAAAGCTTTGTATCTTCATAATAAGTATTCTAAAAACAGTTTTTTTGTTTACTTTTTATTGTTATTAAACAAAACAAACAAGTTTAACAATGTACATATACTATATATTATAAATGAGTTGATAGAAATTCCACATGACTTATGTAAATATCAAAAAACACAACACTGGACATGCACTAATCAACTTCAAAGTATAAATTCATATATTTCAAATAATTAATTAATAGTAGAACATGTGTCCATAGGACACCATGCCCCTTGCACTTTCACATTTCCATGTTCAGTGAACTGTGAAGTTGGGGTCAAAACAGACACACATACAAACTGGAAAACATTTATAATGCTCTATACTATCATAGGCAGGGGCATAAAATATCAGTTATGATTTCATCCTCCTGACAGCTTAATGTTCAAAACAAGTCCGTTACCATGACAGTATCGATACTAAGAAAGTTATCAAGTGTGAATTGTGATTTCTATGCAATTCCAGAGGAGGTTTTCATTAGATATTTGTGTTCTGACTTAGTATTGATAATATATATAAATATATATTACGGATTACAAATGTGTTGAGTTTTGTGATTGGATAACAACACAGAGATGTCAGTATATATTCAGGAAACTGCCGGGGTATATACAACGTGTTTTTACCCCAATTGGAACCTCAACAACATCATCATAACAAACGTTACTATGTGATATAGTCTTAGGCTATACAGAACACATAAAGAACATCAGAGGCTCATAGAGGGAAAATAATAACATGTATCCGTCAATAATACGTTTTTAATTTAAAACCATGCGATTTACACATCAAATACTTAATTAATGTCTTAAAGTGTTATTACAAATTATTGCATACTCGATAGAACTATTTTCACAGCAAACTACAAAATCCTTCATGTATGCCGAAAATATAATAATATACTGCATGATGAATGTTTAACAAATACCTGATACTGGAAAAAACTTTAAGGCAGGGGTAATCCGTAATATATGTGTAATTCAGGTTTCAGACAGGGTATATAATGTGACATTCCCAGTTTAGGGTTTATAAAATAATTAATTATTGAACTCTAAGCCGGGAATGTCACATTATATACCCTGTGTGAGACCTGAATAACATATAATATCTTCATTTTGAAAGCACTTCTTAATAGTGAATTTAAATAATTTGCAAAGAAATATATAACAATTAAAAGGTCATACTTTAGAGCTTGAGGATCTAGTTGTATTTTAGGGTGGGTACAATTTCACAAGAAAATCCCAGTGGTGGGCATGTGAAATCTACATCACCAGTTTAATAAAATTATAATTAATCTTCAATTGTTCGATTAATCAAACATTTTATTAAACTGGTGATATAGACGATTTCCCATGAGATTTTAGAGCACAACTAGATCATCAATCCACGTTGAATTGTTGAAAAACCTTCTTTAGGCCATGTTATTACCAAATATTTCAAGTAATTATATCTTTTAATAAACATATATACATTTGTACATTAATGTCCATCATCATGATCATAACATATATCATAAAAACAAAATATTTTACATTTAGCTACTTGATGGTAAAATCTTTTGAGCTAAATTTCTTTCATAGTGTCAGTAATAATTGTTTTATTATAAAATTTTGAAAAGTTTTGCTGATTTCCACCCTGCACTTTTCATAATAGTGTCTAATTTAAGTCCTTGACCTAATGCAGCTGAGGTTGATGCTGAACGACAGCTATGTGGACCAAAACATTCAATGTTTATTCCAGAACTTTTCATAACAGTTTTTACCCATCTAGCAATAGTACTTTTGGTGACAGGTTTGTAAGGTTTAACAGTAGAAATAAACACTTTTGTTCTTTGTTCGAAGAGTTTCTGTTTTTCTTACATACTCCTCATAAGTTCTCAAAATACACAATTTTTCATTGATAATATATCTATCAAATACTAAAGGTTTCATATGTACTCAGGTTTAGTTTGTTTTAACAATTCACTAACATAAGCAACCATTGTGTTTCCTTCAATTTGAACATTATCTAATTCTAATTTATATACAGTTTGACATCTTTGTCCACTCAATAACATAAACAACATAGCTAGTTTTGTGATAACTCTAATAAAGACAACTGTTCATTGTCCGGTATTTTATCAAAATATGTTAATACTTTGTTAACATCCCAAACTTTACTATATTTTGGTAAACTAGGTTTTTAGTGAAAACACCTTTCATAAACCTTTTAACTAAAGTTTCTTTACCAATATTTCTATCACTAACTAAACTACACAATGCTGAAATAGCTGATTTAGCAGTATTAATACCACTGTAACCTACATTCTGTTCAAAAGGAATTTAAGAACTCAGTAATACTTGGTAGGGGATCAAACAAATTGATTTCCTTTCACTTGAAAATAATTTCCATTTCTTGAGATATGATTTATATTGTTGTGATGTACTAGATCTCCATGATTGTAGAATGATGTCGGCAACATTGCTTGAAACTCCTTTACTTTTGAGATGTTCCTGACACACAAAAATCCCAAGTTGAAGATTTTCACTGGACATAGTTTTGTAGATTTCCTGGAAGTACTAAACTTTTTGTGGTAGTAAGTATGGTTGTTGAGTACTAAACTTTTTGTGGTAGTAAGTATGGTTGTTGACAAGTCTGTTGTAGAAGAATTGGAAACCATACTTGAGTTGTCCAAATTGGTGCTACAATCAATGCTTTGTTGACTTTGTCTGTAATTAACTTCTGCAGCACTTTTCCCAGAAGACTGAAAGGAGGAAAATATAATAAACATCAGAACTCGTCCATGAAAAAGTAAAAGCATCAATAGCCATTGCATTTAAATCTGGCAAAAAGACACATACCGTTGTTTTGTTTATTAATGCCAGATGCAAACAAGTCAACTGTTATTTTGCCAAACACTTGTTCAACTATCTCAAAACCTCTGGTTTTAACATCCATTCCATATCCTCATTAAGTTTTCTAGACAATTTGTCAGCTGTAACATTGTCTTTCCTGGAATATGTGCAACACTTGGCCAAATATTCCTATCAACACACCAGTGCCAAATCTCTTTAGTAAGTTTATGCAAAGAAGGTATCGTCCCCAAAATTGTGTATATAAGATACTGCCACTGTGTTATCAACATACAAACGTATATGTGTATCATGAAGCATATGTCCTAATGATTGCAATGTTAAATAACAAAAAAAGCATTACAATTAGTATCAACAGGTCAAATAAACAAGAAATACGATTTGAGAGTACCAGTTACTGACAACTAGTTAAAAGCAAAACAATTAATAATAAAATCATGCATCATACATTTCTTATCAATTTTCCAGAATTCAAAATTATTCAGATTCAAATAATTCCTTGTTTTAATTTCTAACCATAGTTTTGGGTTTCTTTCTCATTGACATGTAGCACTTATCTTCTTTTATTTTGATTAAGAGTATATAGTTTCTGGAATAATGGTTTTCTGAATTAAACAGACCAAGTCACTGTGCTAATTGTGGTTAATCTACTTCTTGACATTATAACAAATATCATACAGGAAAAAGTGCATTGAAGACTGTGCTTTTTTGTGGTATTAATATTCAAAGTTTGTGAAATATGTTGGTTTAAGTGGTTTTTAAATTCATGATTTTGATATTAAAACATTGGGACTAGATGAAAAGTATATATTTTGTTGGGTACGTACATAATTAAGAGGTTGGAGGGATCCTGGAAATTGACGAAAAGTGGTACCCAAAGGAAAATAAGTATTTCAATGGCAATCTAAGTTAAGCATTGTGTTATCTGTAATTTTACCGATTGCATCCAATTCTCAATTGTAAGATTTTGACTGAGTGTGGATATGGACCTTTTTTATTTCAAACAATTCCTTCAGTTTTTGTTTATAAATTTGATTTTTATTTTCTTTTAAAATTTTTGTATGAGATTTAAACATCGGTATACTTCTGCCGCCCAAAATTAAACCTGTAATTCTACAGGGAGGTAATTTTACTCACCGACAGCTGCTGTTACCATCAGTTTGCTGATAAACAAAACATAATCACAAATCTTGTCTAATACAACAGCTCTGTAATACAAAAAAAAAAAAAAACTATTATTATCAAAAATATTGCACAAGTCAGTAACCTACACAAACAATTAACACCCATTAGAGAGACATTTTTCCAAATATGGATTACAAATTATCATTTTACCGTAATTGCAGTCTGAAAATAAAAGTACTGTCAACAGTTGAGTGGACTTTTAAATATTCAATGAAGGTCACATTTTCTTTATAAAGAATAACTATACATTGTTGAAATATAGAATTTATTTGTACAAGGCTTAGAAACAGGTAGAATGCACAGCTTTGCTGAGCATTTCTATCATGTATCGAACCAAGAACAAATAAAATTTATATTTTGAGACAATGTATAGCTATTCTCTATATACTGCAACTCTTAAAACTGTACCAAATGAAATATTTTAGGTCAAAACCATCAATTTTAATTTGAAGTGAATGTGGTAAAAAACCTGTATTCTTTATTGACATCATAAATAAATCTCTACACACTGTCGACCTCATAAACAAGAGGATATACTGTCAGTGACTGAATATTACAAATGATAATATGGTCAATGCAATTTGACTGCGCAAATAGTTGCAGTATAAAGGTTTTTATGCAGACTTTGGCAATACCATCAATATAAATACAATTTTTCCTGAATCCACAAAAATTGTTTCAATGAAAATTGTTCCCATGAAAATAAATTAATTCACAATATGAAAAAAAATATAAAAATATCATTTTACCTTACAACATTCCTAAGAAGTAAGAAAAATGCTTCTTTAGCAGCAGAACAAAAGTTTCTTCCATACACTGCAGTCTGAAAAGAAAGAAAAAGATCCATTTGTATCAGTATGTTGCCTCAGGTTATTGCCACAATGGCACATAATCATATTTTAAGAGCTCTAACTAAACAACTATCCTGAATGAAATTTATGTTATAAGTTTCTGTTGAAAAAAATCAAATTGTTATCAATTTTTCTGTTTATATATACACATCAAAGGGAGACAATTGTTGATTTTTCTCCACAAAAATTCATTATTCATTTTAAAAAAAAAAAAACTTCTTCATGCCCATTGCTTATAATGCTATCCTGTATTTTGAAAGTTAGCTTTTCCCATTTCCCATTTATTCATTATTCTGTTGCACAGTTCCCCTAAAAGTGGTGGTCTGAAAGTTTTGATCACCAAAATTTTGCAAAGAACCTACACAATTTTGGTATTTTTGCAATACTAATATAAGTGAGGATCAAGAGAGAAAGAAAGATTTTGAGAACTCTGCTGTTGTCTCAATCTGTCACCACCATGTCAGATCATAATACAATATAATTAGAGAGCCAGGGAGGGATAAATATAAACTATAAATATTTACCATTATATAAGCATTTCTGTTCATAAACCTCACAAACTTTTCTAAACACCAGAAGCAGCATTTTAAACACCTAAAAACACATTTTGTATACATATTTAAATATTTATTTAAAAATACGATCTCTACATAAAGATGTCTGTAAACAGAAATTATCCATGAACAATATTATATTGATTTCCTCTGTCGAGCTGTATTACAACAAAAGGATATTTGAAAGCTTTGTATCTTCATAATATGTATTCTAAAACAGTTTTTTGTTTACTTTTTATTGTTATTAAACAAAACAAACAAGTTTAACAATGTACATATACTATATATTATAAATGAGTTGATAGAAATTCCACATGACTTATGTAAATATCAAAAAGCACAAAACTGGACATGCACTAATCAACTTTAAAGTTTAAATTCATATATTTCAAATAATTAATTAACAGTAGAACATGTGTCCATAGGACACCATGCCCCTTGCACTTTCACATTTCCATGTTCAGTGAACTGTGAACTTTGGGTTATAACAGACACACACACAGACTGGAAAACATTTATAATGCTCTATACTATCATAGGCAGGGGCATAAAATATCAGTTATGATTTCATCCTCCTGACAGCTTAATGTTTAAAACAAGTCTGTTACCATGACAGTATCGATACTAAGAAAGTTATCAAGTGTGAATTGTGATTTCTATGCAATTCCAGAGGAGGTTTTAATTAGATATTTGTGTTCTGACTTAGTATTGATAATATATATAAATATATATTACGGATTACAAATGTGTCGAGTTTTGTGATTGGATAACAACACAGAGATGTCAGTATATATTCAGGAAACTGCCGGGGGATATACAACGTGTTTTTACCCCAGTTGGAACCTCAACAACGTCATCATAACAAACGTTACTATGTGACATATTCTTAGGCTATACAGAACACATAAAGAACATCAGAGGCTCATAGAGGGAAAATAATAACGTGTATCTGTCAATAATAAGTTTTTAATTTAAAACCACGCGATTTACACATCAAATACTTAATTAATGTCTTAAAGTGTTATTACAAATTATTGCATACACAATAGAATTATTTTCACAGCAAATTACAAAATCCTTCACGTTTGCCAAAAATATAGATACCACATGATGAATGTTTAACAAATACCTGATACTGGAAAAAACTTTTAAGGCAGGGGTAATCCGTGATATATGTGTAATTCAGGTTTCAGACAGGATATATAATGTGACATTCCCGGCTTAAGGTTTATAAAATAATTAATTATTAAACTCTAAGCCAGGAATGTCACATTATATAGCCTGTCTGAGACCTGAATAACATATAATATCTTCATTTTGAAAGCACTCCTTAATAGTGACTTAAAATAATTTGCAAAGAAATGTTTCAATTAATCAAAACATTTGAAGATTAATTATAATTTTATTAAACTGGTGATATAGATTTCACATGAGAGGACAGCCAGGTGGCGCTGTCCAAGGTCATACTTTAGAGCTTGAGGATCTAGTTGTATTTTAGGGTGGGTACAATTTCACAAGAAAATCCCAAGTGGTGGGCATGTGAAATCTACATCACCAGTTTAATAAAATTATAATTAATCTTCAATTGTTTCATTAATTGAAACATTTTATTAAACTGGTGATATAGACGATTTCCCATGAGATTTTAGAGCACAACTAGATCATCAATCCACGTTGAATTGTTGAAAAACCTTCTTTAGGCCATGTTATTACCAAATATTTCAAGTAATTATATCTTTTAATAAACATATATACATTTGTACATTAATGTCCATCATCATGATCATAACATATATCATAAAAACAAAATATTTTACATTTAGCTACTTGATGGTAAAATCTTTTGAGCTAAATTTCTTTCATAGTGTCAGTAATAATTGTTTTATTATAAAATTTTTGAAAAGTTTTTGCTGATTTCCACCCTGCACTTTTCATAATAGTGTCTAATTTAAGTCCTTGACCTAATGCAGCTGAGGTTGATGCTGAACGACAGCTATGTGGACCAAAACATTCAATGTTTATTCCAGAACTTTTCATAACAGTTTTTACCCATCTAGCAATAGTACTTTTGGTGACAGGTTTGTAAGGTTTAACAGTAGAAATAAACACTTTTTGTTCTTTGTTCCGAAGAGTTTCTGTTTTTCTTACATACTCCTCATAAGTTCTCAAAATACACAATTTTTCATTGATAATATATCTATCAAATACTAAAGGTTTCATATGTACTCCAGGTTTAGTTTGTTTTAACAATTCACTAACATAAGCAACCATTGTGTTTCCTTCAATTTGAACATTATCTAATTCTAATTTATATACAGTTTGACATCTTTGTCCACTCAATAACATAAACAACATAGCTAGTTTTTGTGATAACTCTAATAAAGACAACTGTTCATTGTCCGGTATTTTATCAAAATATGTTAATACTTTGTTAACATCCCAAACTTTACTATATTTTGGTAAACTAGGTTTTTTAGTGAAAACACCTTTCATAAACCTTTTAACTAAAGTTTCTTTACCAATATTTCTATCACTAACTAAACTACACAATGCTGAAATAGCTGATTTAGCAGTATTAATACCACTGTAACCTACATTCTGTTCAAATAAGGAATTTAAGAACTCAGTAATACTTCGGTAGGGGGATCAAACAAATTGATTTCCCTTTCACTTGAAAATAATTTCCATTTCTTGAGATATGATTTATATTGTTGTGATGTACTAGATCTCCATGATTGTAGGATGATGTCGGCAACATTGCTTGAAACTCCTTTACTTTTGAGATGTTCCCTGACACACAAAAAATCCCAAGTTGAAGATTTTTCACTGGACATAGTTTTTGTAGATTTCCTGGAAGTACTAAACTTTTTTGTGGTAGTAAGTATGGTTGTTGAGTACTAAACTTTTTTGTGGTAGTAAGTATGGTTGTTGACAAGTCTGTTGTAGAAGAATTGGAAACCATACTTGAGTTGTCCAAATTGGTGCTACAATCAATGCTTTGTTGACTTTGTCTGTAATTAACTTCTGCAGCACTTTTCCCAGAAGACTGAAAGGAGGAAAAATATAATAAACATCAGAACTCGTCCATGAAAAAGTAAAAGCATCAATAGCCATTGCATTTAAATCTGGCAAAAAAGACACATACCGTTGTTTATGTTTATTAATGCCAGATGCAAACAAGTCAACTGTTATTTTGCCAAACACTTGTTCAACTATCTCAAAAACCTCTGGTTTTAACATCCATTCCATATCCTCATTAAGTTTTCTAGACAATTTGTCAGCTGTAACATTGTCTTTCCCTGGAATATGTGCAACACTTGGCCAAATATTCCTATCAACACACCAGTGCCAAATCTCTTTAGTAAGTTTATGCAAAGAAGGTATACGTCCCCCAAAATTGTGTATATAAGATACTGCCACTGTGTTATCAACATACAAACGTATATGTGTATCATGAAGCATATGTCCTAATGATTGCAATGTTAATAAAGCTGCTTTCAATTCTAAAAAATTGATATGTTCCAATATTTCATCATGAGTCCAAAACCCATTATCAGTCAGTTGGTAGGTTTTATTAAAACCACCCTATCCAGTCTTACTAGCATCACTATAAAAAATAACTGAAAGTTGTGAAATAGTCATTGACTTGTAGCTGAACATAATATTATCAATCCACCAATGAAGTAATTCCTTACTTCTAATATCCAACTCAATAATCGCATCAAAATTGCCTTGATTACCTTTCAAGGACTTATCTTTAAAATGTTCTAAATCCTTGAAATACAAAGGAGCATATTTCACTCCTGGTTCACTAGCTACCATTTTCCTATTACTGTTCTAGTACTAAATCTCTGATTGTTACTTTCTTTTGATAGAGAAGCAGTTTACATTGTTCTATTAAACTCTTTTTCCTTTCAGAAGTTAACTGTAAAGTCATATTTAATGTGTTTATAATGAACCCCAGAAAAACAATTTCTTGAGTAGGTAAAAATACTGATTTTTCAGGATGAATTGTGAATCCTTATCCATCTAGTAAAGTAACAGTATCTTCAATATTTTCAAACACTCATGATATGTATCACCCAATAACAAACTGTCATCAATATAAGGCACATTGATGTGTCCCATTTCACGTAATTTTCTATAAACAGGTTTTAACAATTTGGTAAAAACCCTTGGGCTGCTTGATAACCCTTGTGGAAGTACTTTGAATTGGTAGTGATCATTTTCCATCTAAATCTTAAATATTTTTATCACTTTCTTGTATAGGCACACTATAATACGCATCTTTCAAGTCAACTGAAGCCATAAATTGGTTTAGTTTAATGTTGTTAATAGCAGTGTGCAAAGTTTCCATTTGAAATGTTCTTTGACAACATTATCATTGAATGATTTGAGATTTAAAATTACTCTAACACTACCGTCCTTTTTGGTCTAATGAAAATGTTAGAATAATATCCATGAGTATCATTACATGTATTTGACACTTTTTCAATAATTTCTTTCCTTAAAAACTTTTCAATTTCTTTCTGAATTAAATTACTTTCCTGTTCGTTAAATTCAATTGTTTTAGGAATAGTTATTTGGAATGGTATATTGTCTAATTCAATAGTATAACCAGTTAAAACATTTCTTATCCATTTATCCAAAGTTAGTAAATCCCAGTTGTGAATAAATACTGAAATCTGTCCTCCAATAAAATTATCTGGAGTATTGTATAACTTGAACATACAAGTACTTACAGATGCATTTAATGCATTGTCTTTGGTTTCTTTAGTTTCTTTTTGTTTTTTGCCCAGAATTTGTCCTTTGGCCAGAATTTGTCTTTTGGCCAGTTTTTGTCTTTTGCCGGACCCCAATGACTGTCCTTTGACCAATTGTGCTTTCTTTTCCCTAAAAAAACACCTCCTGATTCCATAGATAACTTGTCTGACCTTTTGTCATCTTTGTCCAGTTTGTCTACTTTTTCATCCAGGTTGTCACCGAATAAAAATTCTGTAACAGGTGTGTCTACTTCACACAATTTTCTGTATTTTCCTGGGACTATAGGCCTTATCATCTGCTTTCTTTTCCTGTTTGCCATACATATCCCATGAGTTAGAACTTTAAACAAATCTTTGAATATGGGTTTCGTTTCACTCATGTCCCCTTTGGTCTTAATAATGTTCAAAGCCTTGAGTACCATGACTAATGCTGAACTACATGTCTGAGTCACCTTTTGCATCGCCACATCTCCTTCTCATTTGGTTTTTAACACCTTCCATAATTCTCTGTTTACCAGAGGTACCTAAAAAATCAATTGAGCATTCATAAATGCTTGACCATTTAATCATGATAATAGAATTAATATTACCGCTGATTAAAAACGAACTTCAGTCTAAAAACCATTATCGTTCAATATATAGATATACTTCTTTGCTATATTTTGCTTTAATCTTAACTTATACTTATATCTACAGCAATATAATATATAATCTGAAAATATACCTTTATCTTTTTACAATTTTCTGGCACCAAATATTTGTCTGTTAACTTTTGATACTCCTCGTCTTTTAACGGTTTCTCAATAGCTGTTTCAGCAATTTTTGCCATAGCACTGTCAATCTCAGGACCAAACTTTTTGTCCTCTTCATATTCTTTCTCCAACTCTAGAAAGAAGTCTTCGTCTACCTCATCCAGCATTTGGTCTAAAGAACAACCAACATCTTGGTCATCTTGTTCCTCCTCAAACTCCATATCGTCATCTGATATGTCTGATAATTCAGGAATGTCACTAGCACTGACAGTTACTGTCCTATCGGACTCTTTTTGTGGATGAGTTTTAGCTTTATTCAACTCTTTGCCACTGACTTTGTCTTGCAATTGCAGAATGTTTACGGCTAAATTAGCCATAATCTCTGTTTGAGATTTTTCCATGCTGGAAAACTTGTCCATCATGTCTTTCATTGTTGGACTGTTATTATTTTCACTCCCATTAGTTTCACTTTCACTTTCCGGGTTCCCGGACATGCGCAGTATACCACTTCCCGCGGACATGTGCATTGCATCTGAACTTCTATTCATTACACTTCTAGTGTTAATATCAGTATCGTGGTTTCCCACCGTTTCAGAAACCTTTCCTGATTTAATTTTATAAATTTCTTTTGTACGACGTTTCACCATTTCGGCAAAATTGTTCCTTTCGGACGTCGATTGATCAATATTATTTTCCGCCATTTTGTTGACCACTTTGGTCAACAGCAGTGTTAATCCAATAAATCCACACGATTTTTAAGCCATCACACAAAAATTACGGAATATCCATCAATCAAAAATGTTAATCAATAAAGAGAAAATACAAAAAATCCAACAAAAATATACAACAGATAAAAAAGTTGAAAAACTAATCAAGCTCATAATCAATGCACGTACGACCTCGGACAACAACGTGACCGCAATGACCTTGGACAGCGCCACCTGGCTGTCCTCTCATGGGAAATCGTCTATATCACCAGTTTAATAAAATATATAACTTAATTGACATGAAATATATATAACCCCTTACTTGAGGAAGAATTTCGCCACAGGATTTTCTTTTCCCTTTATCTTATGATCAAGATATTCCAATACAATCCTGACCATCTGTATAATTGCTATGATAAGAGATCCAAATGCTAGAGTTCCCAAATGATATCTGAAAAACAAGACATATATTTTTTGTGAAACATCACATTTTATTTATTACATAATTTCTATTTGTTCCAGTTAATATTAAATACAGCACATAAAGTAATCAAGGTGAATTTTGCTTTAAGCTTTTAATTTTCTCCTGGCTGGAGATAATACTAATGTAGCAAGACTAAAATACTTGTATATTTCCTGCCTAAAGAAAAATTTTCTACAGTTACCATTCTTTTTCTGTTACACACAAGGGCTTTCATCTGTTGAAAACCATATGAGAAAAAAAAACAATAATGTGTCCACAGAACACCATGCTCTGCTTGCAATATCACATTTCCAAGTCCAGTAAACCATAAAATCTGGGTCAAAATCCTATTTTGGCATATGTTTTAAAAAGTCTACATCATAACGAACAGGAGTACTAAGTTTCAAGTCTGTGTGACAACAAATTTATGGTAAATCAAAACTTTAACCTGATATGGATAGGAGTCAGATGCACACATGCACAGATCTGAAAACATCCTAACTCATTGGGCATAAAAATGAAAAATATAAATTTTGGAATTTGAAGTTTAGGAACAATAGATTTCATGAAAAAAAATGAAAGGATAGCAGCATAATATACAATTTTATCACAAATTAAAACAGCTGCAGAAATGTTGGAATGAACATGCATGTTACAGTTTAACAGGATATAGCAGAGTCCTTGCTTTTTATGAGAAACCCCATAAAATATTTACATATTAAACAAAAACATTTCATTGAAATTCAACTACAAGTTTAGGAAAAGTTATTTATAAAAATTTCAGTTGATGAACTAACACTTTGATATTTTGTTAGATACTCTACACAAGGGAAGTAACTCACCTCAAACTTCTGTAAAAGGCAGCAGTTAGTGGGAATGCTGGAATGTCCTTTGGCTTCTCAAATGCCCAGTAGTATGAAGCAAATGACCCAGCAAGAGTCATCTGACCAAGAGCAACAATAAAGTTCATCACCCACAGAAACATGAACAACATAAACACTAATACAGGTATGATGTATCTGGAAATAAAACATGTATTTACATGTACTATTGTGTATTCATTAATATTCTTGTGTTGGTAATTTTCGTGGATTTTTAATGAATGAACAATTCAAATATTCAACAAGATAAAATTTTTGTTACTTTAATAGAAGCAAATGATGATACCACTGAACTGATACATCGAAATAGCAAATTTTGCCCAAACATTGAAAATTGATTCATACAAACACTCTTGAATCCACAGTAATATAATATAATTTAGGTACAGTGATCTTATCATAGTTTAAGATTACATTCATATCTTGAGTTTATCTGCCATTGCATTTAATGTTACACATCAAAAGGTATATTGCTCTGCAAGTACATCTGAACTGTAATTTTCTGTAACTTAAAATTGCATGGTGTATATTATCAAAGGCATATGATAAATAGCTATCCTGGTTGCTCAGTCTTTAGTTTTCTATGTTGTGTTTTGTTTACTGTTGTGTGTCCTTTAATTGTTTTTCTTTTTTGGGCATGACTTTGATGGTTTGTTTTTGATTGTATCTATCACCTCTCTTTTATCATTATTTTACGTTTAATAGAATTTGTTCTTTACATACAAAAGTTTTCATAACAGCAATAAAAGTGTGGACTTTTTAATAATCAATTCACCAAAGATTATGTACAACAGAAATGTTTAATTGTAAATGCTTCTAACAAATCTAAGCAAAGTTTAAGAATGAAATTATAAATACAACAAAAATCAAGTATGTATTAACCAATTTTTCTTCCAAGTGATAAATTTCAAAACATTTTTAGATTTCATTTGAAAAATTATTGGACATAAAAATTCAAACTGCTCATAAGGAAATCTAAGTTAATATCACCTGATGTTTTAGCTGAGCAATCTTGATTTCAATACCTGACAATGTTTCAAAAACTCTGAGTAAAATTCAAATAGAATATATTTGTTGCAAGATTGATTGATTGATTGATTGGTATTTAACACAACTTTCAACACTATAGCGCTATCTCATGGCGGTCAATTTTTATTGGTAAAGGAAGCTGGCATGGCCAGAGAACCACAAAATTTGGCAGGAAAACTGACAATCCTCATCAATTAAGATTGGAGTCGAGCGCACCTTCCACGTGTGGGATTCAAACTCACAACCTCAGTGTTGACAGGCTAGTGATAGAGTAGTTCGACTACTTAGATCACTCAGCCACAAATGCCCTGCTTTGTTGCAAGAAAAATTGGTTCATGCTTAAATGGTTTCTGGTGTAATACTTACTGTTCACCTCCATATTTCACAAAGTCACAGACTTGTCCAGCTGTTGAACTCTATGAAAAAGAATATAAAATTTTAAAGAATTTGGTTATATAAAATATTTTCACAATACCTAAATGTAAAAAAAATTTAATATTTATTTGAAAAAGAAATAGACACAGAGAGAAAACAGATCCTATTAAGAAATTCAGGCATTTTTTTTCAAAACAAGCGATTGTTTGTATTATCAAATTAGTGGGTGTTGAAAATATTTAAACTGTTGCTTGATTTATATTATGTTAACAAATGTTGATAAATCAGTAATTTTGATGTTTCCTCTTTTTTTCAGGGTTGTCAAGTTTTATTTCAATAAAACTAAAATAAACATGCAAACTAAAGTTTAAAATTACTGCTTCAAATTTGTGAATACACAATGAAAAATGAGCTTTAATTATCTTTGCCATGCCTAAAAGCCACTGAGATATAAAAATACTAATTTTTCAGACCTATTTCTGTGTGTATGAAATGCTTCTGGAATAACCTTCATCAGTTATGCATGCGATTAGAAGTAAAAACATATAGTGTGTTTGACAGCATGAAGATCGAAATACTGGAAGTCAAAAACAGAACAGTCAAAACCATCTAAGGTAAACTTTGCCTGAAGGACAAAACAGAACAGTCAAAACCATTTAAGGTAAACTTTGCCTGAAGGACAAAACAGAACAGTCAAAACCATTTTAGGTAAACTTTGCCTGAAGGACAAAACAGAACAGTCAAAACCATTTTAGGTAAACTTTGCCTGAAGGACAAAACAACAGTCAAAACCATTTTAGGTAAACTTTGTCTGAAGGACAAAACAGAACAGTCAAAACCATTTAAGGTAAACTTTGCCTGAAGGACAAAACAGAACAGTCAAAACCATTTAAGGTAAACTTTGCCTGAAGGACAAAACAGAACAGTCAAAACCATTTAAGGTAAACTTTGCCTGAAGGACAAAACAAGTCAAAACCATTTAAGGCAAACTTTGCCTGAAGGACAAAACAACAGTCAAAACCATTTAAGGTAAACTTTGTCTGAAGGAAAAACAGAACAGTCAAAACCATTTAAGGTAAACTTTGCCTGAAGGACAAAACAGAACAGTCAAAACCATTTAAGGTAAACTTTGCCTGAAGGACAAAACAACAGAACAGTTGAAACCATTTTAGGTAAACTTTGCCTGAAGGACAAAACAAAACAGTCAAAACCATGTAAGGTAAACTTTGCCTGAAGGACAAAACAACAGAACAGTTGAAACCATTTTAGGTAAACTTTGACTGAAGGACAAAACAAAACAGTCAAAACCATTTAAGGTAAACTTTGCCTGAAGGACAAAACAGAACAGTCAAAACCATTTAAGGTAAACTTTGCCTGAAGGACAAAACAGAACAGTCAAAACCATTTAGGTAAACTTTGCCTGAAGGACAAAACAACAGACAAAACCATTTTAGGTAAACTTTGCCTGAAGGACAAAACAACAGTCAAAACCATTTAAGGTAAACTTTGTCTGAAGGACAAAACAGAACAGTCAAAACCATTTAATGTAAACTTTGCCTGAAGGACAAAACAGAACAGTCAAAACCATTTAAGGTAAACTTTGCCTGAAGGACAAAACAGAACTGTCAAAACCATTTAAGGTAAACTTTGCCTGAAGGACAAAACAAGTCAAAACCATTTTAGGCAAACTTTGCCTGAAGGACAAAACAACAGTCAAAACCATTTAAGGTAAACTTTGTCTGAAGGAAAAAACAGAACAGTCAAAACCATTTAAGGTAAACTTTGAAGGACAAAACAGAACAGTCAAAACCATTTAAGGTAAACTTTGCCTGAAGGACAAAACAACAGAACAGTTGAAACCATTTTAGGTAAACTTTGCCTGAAGGACAAAACAAAACAGTCAAAACCATGTAAGGTAAACTTTGCCTGAAGGACAAAACAACAGAACAGTTGAAACCATTTTAGGTAAACTTTGACTGAAGGACAAAACAAAACAGTCAAAACCGTTTAAGGTAAACTTTGCCTGAAGGACAAAACAGAACAGTCAAAACCATTTAAGGTAAACTTTGCCTGAAGGAGTTGCGACCTTAGTTTTTTAGTACAATTGCAAAATATTTATGAACTGAAATTTACATTCAAAATGTATGATTTAAATCACACCAGTACCAGAATACCAGTTACTGATCGACTTGAAAAAAAATTTTAATTGAAGGCAAAGGGCTGTATAAAACCTAATTTTTTAGGACTACAAATGATGTAAAATTATCACATGTGTATGCCTCCATACAGAATAAATAATAAAAATGCCTACCATTACTGAAGGAGGAAAAGTGCTATAAATAGTATTTAAAGCTTTATATATGGTGCTATTTCAACTAGTGATTAATGCAATTTCTGTGCAGTGGAAACATTTGCAGAAAAGTTACCGTCTATAGGAAAGACATCAGGAGAGAGAAAATAAGATAGGAAGAGTATGTTAATTTTTCATAAATCTTTCATCCATGAAACAGAATAAACTGCTATGGTTTGTGAGAGTATTGGTAAAATAAAATCAAACATTGAAGAATATCTAGAAGAATATAATACAGATTTGCTGCATCATAAGAAGAAGATATTCCCTATAAGTATTCATAAAATTTTGGTTTATGTAACTGCTAAACTACTTAATAAGGTATTTTTCCTTCCAACTAACTATTGTCCAGTATTGTTGGTTATTCCTGCTATCCCTTTTCATGTTTTTTGTATACTGAATTATTAAACATTTTAAATCTACCTCTCAAAATATCACTTCATTTCAGATTACCAGTACTTAGTCTCATTTTGAGATTTTTTCCATGTTAATGTCAACTTTCAGTTGGTAAATATGAACCACTTTTAATACAGGAAAAATAATACCTTTGTATAAAAAAGTACATTTAGTAAGATTAAAACAGAACTGTAGTTTTTACCTAAGAAAGAAGAGAATCTAGTTAAAAACAAAAACTTTTCAAAGTAGTTACTTACATCAGGAGTACACGGTGTTCTGGATAGATAGTAGTCCACTCCATTGGATGATGTATTGGTCGAATTAGAGTAAAATTCAGAATTTCCCATGGAAGCAATATATCTTTGCTAGGTTAAGGAAATAAAAAAATTTTCGTTTCCTCTTCTTTTCAAAAAGCTGTTTTAAAGTTGATTTGTACAAAACGATTAATGATATACCTATTCAAAAAATATACCAAAAGACATGTTGTTTTCCTAAAATGTTATAACCTGTTTATTAGTACTCCTGAAATAACAACTAATTCACAGTACTCTTTCTTCAACTTCATTATAAAGGATACGCAACACTGAATCCCATGTATATAAGCAAACCAATCTGTAACAGGAACGGTATTATAGGCCAAAACAACGTAAAAATCATGTTTCCAATTGCTCTACAATAGAAATAAATTTAATTCTTGTAACAAAGGCTAAAACAAATTTAAAAATATGTTTCAAATTGATATTATAATATAACTGCAGACAGGCAGAATTCGGACAACCAAAACAATACATAATATAACAACTTTCTTGCAAGTGGTCAAATTTGTTTAAATTTTGTTTTTTAAATACCATCCATGATAAAGGGACTATTCTTATACATCATGTTTAGTGTTTTTCAAGTCATTGTAAATTGGTTTGTTTTAAACAGAAATCCTGAACAGCTGATATCTTTCCTATTTGGTAATGAAGTTGGTATTCTTTTTGGATAATTTTTTTCATAGAGGAACTGAATAATTCGAATATGTACGCCAGTCAGATGGAGAAAATCTTTCTGATTTTTTAGAATATATTCTATTTGGTTAGAAATGCACTGTGAACTACTAGATGGTGTGCCTTCTTATGTTATTATCTAATGCAAATTACCTGCTTCCCTCTTTTATCAATTCAATAGCCAGGCAAATTCTACTGCATAATATCAACAAAAGGAAGACAAATATAGCCAAAATGTTGATGTGGTACAAGCTGAAAACAAACCAAAAATAATGATTTCCATAAGGTTTTGTAATGAAAAGTGTTACTTTTGTTTTTTTCACAAATGCATGTTTGTTATGGGAAGTAAACAAAATGCATAGATTAACCAGGGCGTTTCTAGGATATAACTATATTTCTGTAAAAGCAGCGGTTTATTCTTTATTGTAAAATTTTTGTGAAAAGAGTCAAAGACTGGCCTTTATAATTGCTAAAAATCTAAGTGCTATGGTAATTTGCAATTCTTCATTCAGCATTGTTTTAAGAGTTGTGGGTGTTAGCATAGGTCTAACATAATAAGTTTAAGGTACATCTTAGATACCAATTTTTGTGTGATTGACATGTCTTTACATAATATAATTCAAAATAACGTTTTGACACTTGATAGCTAATTATACATATTTCAAATTCTACCCAGATCCTCAGGTTTTGTTGTGTTAATACACGCCTTCAAAAATTTGGAGGTGGAAATTTCATTGGTTGATGTCATATTAAACTGATCAGAAAGAAAAGTGTTGTCCAATTATTGCAATCAAGGTGTGTTCACAGGGCTTGTCTTTCAATCAGATTGTCAAAAATTATTTGAAAGAAAATTAACTTTCAACTATTTTTTCATCATTTTTCTGCGTTAAATAAATTCATGTAGTTTGTAATCAGCATCCTGTTAATCAACTTACCAAATGCCAGCCAAGTTTCTTTCAGCTGCAGATAATAGGAAAAGTTTAGTGCAAAAGCTTCATCAAATCCCCATTCACTGACAACATTTTGATTCTTCAGTTCATAATATTTTGTAAAACACCAATAGGCACCTGTAACAAGCAATCTAATAATAACTAGTATTGAAATGGCTGCAAAATCGTATGATAAAAATAGTACAGTGTAACCTGTCTAATCCGACACACTGGGGACCAGAAAAATGTCGGATTAAGCAGGTGTCAGAATACTCAGGTTTTTCTGCAAGGATAGGCATATTTTGGGACCAGACAAATGTGTTGGTTAAAGCAGGATGTTGGAATACTCAGGTGTCAGATTAGGCAGGTTACACTGTATTTTTAAGATACCGGTAGTCACTGAACCATAAATATGAGGTTAAGGACAGCTGACATAAGTCAGACAGATACTTTAGACCATGAGGCTACTGTATGCAAGAAAACTAGATTATCTATCTCTTATGATTTCTGAAATATAATGCTTTATACAAATAATTTAAACAGTCCAAAGTATCGCTATATGTCTTGCAATCTGAGTCATTTGTCCCAGCCAAGACAAAAACCATAAGTCATAGAGGCAGAAAAGACTATGGCAAAAAACTGATAGAATGCAGGTGTTGTCATGCTAAGCATACCCACTGGATTATGAAAGTATTGGAAAACACAAAGTAGGTGTCTGACAGATTGTACAAGGGCTCATACTTTCCAACTCATCACTGTCAATCTGCTGACCAAATATGATGTCATCCTGCTCAGAAGTACTGGAGAAATGTGTTGCAAAATGTTTTCAGTTCATTCAACATACATGTATTGAAAAAAATTCTGATTATCGGCAATCAGGAAGTTGGTGTCTGACAGATCCGAAAAGTGCTCATACATTTCAACCCATCACTGTCAAACAACTGACCAAATATAAAGTCCTTCTCTTCAGAATTACTTTTGAAGGAAAACAAACAAATGAACCAACTGATAAGTAGAATGGAATGGAGCCCTCATATCTTTAGTTTTTAAATGCTGTTTTGCATTAGGTTCAATGCAGAAAACAACATGCAAGAGGATAAGCAATATCTTTTACTTGGTGTGGGCCACAGCAATTAATTTTTAAACTATAGACAACCATGTAAAAGTTTGTCTCATTTTGTTTCAAATTGCCTTCAAGTAAACAGCATAGCTTTTTCAAACCTTCATATGAAAATATGATAATGTAAAATGATAGTAGTAAGTAAAAACATTACATGTATTGGAATTCAAAGCCTTGGATATTAAAAATTAATCATCATTTGCTGATAGAATAATTAAAAGACATGACTAAAGGTTTCATAGCTGAAGATATTTACAACTTAAAAGCAGTTTGTAAATTACAATTACTTACCAAATCCCAAAGTCCAATGACCATGAAGATACTGATCCACACCATAGCTCCTGATATCCACCTCATTATTACAATCCACAGGAAGGCAAATACTGTTCCCATTCCAAGGAAACTAGAATATTGATAATTGACATATTGATAGTTGTTTATTTAATGTCCTGCATTATAATGATTAGAATTAGAATGACAATATTGTTGGTTCATGTCTGTCATATTTGTTTTTCGTAAATTGTTTTGTTATAAATTGGGTCATTAGTTTTCTTGTTTGAATTGTTTCACATTTTACATGTTGGGCTTTTTATAGCTGACTGTACGGTATGGTTTTTTTCATTGTTAAAGGCCATACAGTGGCCTATAATTGCTTACACCCACTATCAATAATGTGATTTTTGCAAAACCTGTCCCGTCGCAATTTTTCCAAAAATACAAACATCACAAAAATTTCTGAATTTACAGTATCTGTTAACAAATTGATTGACAGATGTTAAAAAAAGCCATATGAAATCTACATGAAAACAACATTTTTCATTTATAGACAAAACAAACACCAACTATTTCAAAATGAAGATAAGTACAGCAACACTCTATGGTCCATAATAAAAAATAATTGAAGTTTTGGTAAGATTTCAAATGCAGTTTATTTTAGGTGATTTCAACAATCACATACTTACATCAGAATCAGGTAACCAGATGCTACTATGTCTTTCATTACCATTTCAACATGCTGAACTGCAGAGTAAAATTTAGCCAAGTATCTGCAAACGAAAATCAATAACAATATAATCCATTCTTTCCAACTTTTGGAACAGACAAAAAACTAAATTTAATGAAAGATCTATGTTTGAAATTAATTTGTTTGCCGATTCTTTCTGAGATTTTGGAAAGGGATTACAAAATTGACAAACCTATCAGGTATTTTAAAATCCTATTTTCATTTAAACTTAAGACAGTGTAGATCTTTGATAATCTGTATTAAATTTATTCATAAATTTTCAAGACTAGATGATTAATAGCTTTTGGTATTGTACAGGTACTAATTTTTTTACTATATTTAACAGTAATTATGATGAAAACATAATAATTGATGAATGTGTGAGTCTTATAATCAAAACAATATTATGTTTTTGCTTTGCATTAAACTGCAAGATGAATTTAACCTATTCATACTTTCTTTTCTTTAACACCCTTTTAAAAATATTTTCAATTGGCTCTAATGGCTTTTCATTTAGGCAAAGTAAACTAATGTCTTTTGATTATTTGTGTTTTATGATGTCATTTGGTAATTCCTGATGTTGGGATGCTTGTCCATGTTGTATACCCCCATATCTCCTTTTATTCATAATAATAATAGCTCTAAAACCTACATTAACAGCATTGGTAACTGCTGAAGCTATGCATGCAATAGAGTGCACCTGTATAGAATTATTTTTAGAATTACTCTTGGGATTATAATATTATATATTAAGCAGTATTAAAATTAAGGCTTCAATAGATTTAATTTTTAAGACTTTATGTTCAGTTTTCTAAACCTGTCTATACACCTGTCTAAACCAAACCACATCTAAACCTGTCTAAGCCAAATAACATCTAAACCTATCTAATCAAAGACACATCTAAACCTGTCTAAACCAAACTGCAAGTTATTTGACAGGTTTAATTTCATCACAAAAGATATCAGGCAAAAAATCAAGAATTGTAAATTTCTTGAATACTTACCCGCTTGCACTACTAATTAGTGTACCAGTAAGACTGGTCCCACTGCTTGTTTGAAGGGTACGATTAACTCCACCACCATCTGTATAATACAAATCGGCTGCATAATCTGTAATTGTTTTAAATATAGATGGCACACACCTGTTCACCACTGAAAATAATTAAATCAAAATTGAAAGAGCTGCATAATACAAAGTCAACTAGTTCAAGTGTTGGTAATTACCGAAACATAAATGATGACCATGCATGCCTCATTCTAACAAAATAAATACTTATATAACCTTTAAAGAAAAGTTTTCTATGATAGCGTGTTTTTTATCTCTGAAAATTTTGGACTTCATGGGCATAATTTGAATAAAAGAATAAAAGATTCATATCCTTATTCATATTATATAAAAAAGGAATGAACATGAACTTAACTCATGAAAACAGTTCCAGGTAAAAACAAAAAGACATTTAAGGCTATATTCCTTTTAAATTTGATAAGTGGTTTCATTGGAAAAGTTTTTTTAAAATGTTATAAGCTGATTATTACTCCTGAAATAACAACTAATTTACAGTACTCTTTCATCAAACTTTATTAAAAAGGATACGCAACACTGAATCCCATGTATATAAGCAAACCAATCTGTAACAGGAATGGTATTATAGGCCAAAACAACGTAAAATCATGTTTCCAATTGCTCTACAATAGAAATAAATTTAATTCTTGTAACAAAGGCTAAAACAAATTTAAAAATATGTTTCAAATTGATATTATAATATTACTGCAGACAGGCAGAATTCGGACAACCAAAACAATACATAATATAACAACTTTCTTGCAAGTGGTCAAATTTGTTTAAATTTTGTTTTTAAATAGCATCCATGATAAAGGGACTATTCTTATACATCATGTTTAGTGTTTTCAAGTCATTGTAAATTGGTTTGTTTTAAACAGAAATCCTGAACAGCTGATAGCTTTCCTATTTGGTAATGAAGTTGGTATTCTTTTTGGATAAATATTTTCATAGAGGAACTGAATAATTCGAATATGTACACCAGTCAGATGGAGAAAATCTTTCTGATTTATTAGAATATATTCTATTTGGTTAGAAATGCACTGTGAACTACTAGATGGTGTGCCTTCTTATGTTATTATCTAATGCAAATTACCTGCTTCCCTCTTTTATCAATTCAATAGCCAGGCAAATTCTACTGCATAATATCAACAAAAGGAAGACAAATATAGCCAAAAATGTTGATGTGGTACAAGCTGAAAAACAAACCAAAAAATAATGATTTCCATAAGGTTTTTGTAATGAAAAGTGTTACTTTTGTTTTTCTTCACAAATGCATGTTTGTTATGGGAAGTAAACAAAATGCATAGATTAACCAGGGGCGTTTCTAGGATATAACTATATTTCTGTAAAAGCAGCGGTTTATTCTTTATTGTAAAATTTTTGTGAAAAGAGTCAAAGACTGGCCTTTATAATTGCTAAAATCTAAGTGCTATGGTAATTTGCAATTCTTCATTCAGCATTGTTTTAAGAGTTGTGGGTGTTAGCATAGGTCTAACATAATAAGTTTAAGGTACATCTTAGATACCAATTTTTGTGTGATTGACATGTCTTTTACATAATATAATTCAAAATAACGTTTTGACACTTGATAGCTAATTATACATATTTCAAATTCTACCCAGATCCTCAGGTTTTGTTGTGTTAATACACGCCTTCAAAAATTTGGAGGTGGAAATTTCATTGGTTGATGTCATATTAAACTGATCAGAAAGAAAAGTGTTGTCCAATTATTGCAATCAAGGTGTGTTCACAGGGCTTGTCTTTCAATCAGATTGTCAAAAATTATTTGAAAGAAAATTAACTTTCAACTATTTTTTCATCATTTTTCTGCGTTAAATAAATTCATGTAGTTTGTAATCAGCATCCTGTTAATCAACTTACCAAATGCCAGCCAAGTTTCTTTCAGCTGCAGATAATAGGAAAAGTTTAGTGCAAAAGCTTCATCAAATCCCCATTCACTGACAACATTTTGATTCTTCAGTTCATAATATTTTGTAAAACACCAATAGGCACCTGTAACAAGAAAAAAGCAATCTAATAACTAGTATTGAAATGGCTGCAAAATCGTATGATAAAAAATAGTACAGTGTAACCTGTCTAATCCGACACACTGGGGGACCAGAAAAAAATGTCGGATTAAGCAGGGTGTCGGAATACTCAGGTTTTTTCTGCAAGGATAGGCGTATTTTGGGACCAGACAAATGTGTCGGTTAAAGCAGGATGTTGGAATACTCAGGTGTCAGATTAGGCAGGTTACACTGTATTTTTAAGATACCGGTAGTCACTGAACCATAAATATGAGGTTAAGGACAGCTGACATAAGTCAGACAGATACTTTAGACCATGAGGCTACTGTATGCAAGAAAACTAGATTATCTATCTCTTATGATTTCTGAAATATAATGCTTTATACAAATAATTTAGACAGTCCAAAGTATCGCTATATGTCTTGCAATCTGAGTCATTTGTCCCAGCCAAGACAAAAACCATAAGTCATAGAGGCAGAAAAGACTATGGCAAAAAAAAACTGATAGAATGCAGGTGTTGTCATGCTAAGCATACCCCACTGGATTATGAAAGTATTGGAAAACACAAAGTAGGTGTCTGACAGATTGTACAAGGGCTCATACTTTCCAACTCATCACTGTCAATCTGCTGACCAAATATGATGTCATCCTGCTCAGAAGTACTGGAGAAATGTGTTGCAAAATGTTTTTAGTTCATTCAACATACATGTATCTGATTATCGGCAATCAGGAAGTTGGTGTCTGACAGATCCGAAAAGTGCTCATACATTTCAACCCATCACTGTCAAACAACTGACCAAATATAAAGTCCTTCTCTTTAGAATTACTTTTGAAGGAAAACAAACAAATGAACCAACTGATAAGTAGAATGGAATGGAGCCCCCATATCTTTAGTTTTTTTAAATGCTGTTTTGCATTAGGTTCAATGCAGAAAAAAAACATGCAAGAGGATAAGCACTATCTTATACTTGGTGTGGGCCACAGCAATTAATTTTTAAACTATAGACAACCATGTAAAAGATTAGTCTCATTTTGTTTCAAATTGCCTTAAAGTAAACAGCATAGCTTTTTCAAACCTTCATATGAAAATATGATAATGTAAAATGATAGTAGTAAGTAAAAACATTACATGTATTGGTATTCAAAGCCTTGGATATTAAAAAAATAATTATCATTTGCTGATAGAATAATTACAAGACATGACTATAACTTTAAGGTTTCATAGCTGAAGATATTTGCAACTTAAAAGCAGTTTGTAAATTACAATTACTTACCAAATCCCAAAAGTCCAATGACCATGAAGATACTGATCCACACCATAGCTCCTGATATCCACCTCATTATTACAATCCACAGGAAGGCAAATACTGTTCCCATTCCAAGGAAACTAGAATATTGATAATTGACATATTGATAGTTGTTTATTTAATGTCCTGCATTATAATGATTAGAATTAGAATGACAATATTGTTGGTTCATGTCTGTCATATTTGTTTTTCGTAAATTGTTTTGTTATAAATTGGGTCATTAGTTTTCTTGTTTGAATTGTTTCACATTTTTCATGTTGGGCCTTTTATAGCTGACTGTAAAGTATGGTTTTTTTCATTGTTAAAGGCCATACAGTGGCCTATAATTGCTTACACCCACTATCAATAATGTGATTTTTGCAAAACCTGTCCCGTCGCAATTTTTCCAAAATACAAACATCACAAAAATTTCTGAATTTACAGTATCTGTTAACAAATTGATTGATAGATGTTAAAAAAAGCCATATGAAATCTACATGAAAACAACATTTTTCATTTATAGACAAAACAAACACCAACTATTTCAAAATGAAGATAAGTACAGCAACACTCTATGGTCCATAATAAAAAATAATTGAAGTTTTGGTAAGATTTTAAATGCAGTTTATTTTAGGTGATTTCAACAATCACATACTTACATCAGAATCAGGTAACCAGATGCTACTATGTCTTTCATTACCATTTCAACATGCTGAACTGCAGAATAAAATTTAGCCAAGTATCTGCAAACGAAAATCAACAACAATATAATCCATTCTTTCCAACTTTTGGAACAGACAAAAAACTAAATTTAATGAAAGATCTATGTTTGAAATTAATTTGTTTGCCGATTCTTTCTGAGATTTTGGAAAGGGATTACAAAATTGACAAACCTATCAGGTATTTTAAAATCCTATTTTCATTTAAACTTAAGACAGTGTAGATCTTTGATAATCTGTATTAAATTTATTCATAAATTTTCAAGACTAGATGATTAATAGCTTTTGGTATTGTACAGGTACTAATTTTTTTTACTATATTTAACAGTAGTTATGATGAAAACATAATAATTGATGAATGTGTGAGTCTTATAATCAAAACAATATTATGTTTTTTGCTTTGCATTAAACTGCAAGATGAATTTAACCTATTCATACTTTCTTTTCTTTAACACACCTTTTAAAAAATATTTTCAATTGGCTCTAATGGCTTTTCATTTAGGCAAAGTAAACTAATGTCTTTTGATCATTTGTGTTTTTATGATGTCATTTGGTAATTCCTGATGTTGGGATGCTTGTCCATGTTGTATACCCCCATATTTCCTTTTATTCATAATAATAATAGCTCTAAAACCTACATTAACAGCATTGGTAACTGCTGAAGCTATGCATGCAATAGAGTGCACCTGTATAGAATTATTTTTAGAATTACTCTTGGGATTTTAATATTATATATTAAGCAGTATTAAAATTAAGGCTTCAATAGATTTAATTTTTAAGACTTTATGTTCAGTTATCTAAACCTGTCTATACACCTGTCCAAACCAAACCACATCTAAATCTGTCTAAGCCAAGTAACATCTAAACCTATCTAATCAAAGACACATCTAAACCTGTCTAAACCAAACTGCAAGTTATTTGACAGGTTTAATTTCATTACAAACGATATCAGGCAAAAAATCAAGAATTGTAAATTTCTTAAATACTTACCCGCTTGCACTACTAATTAGTGTACCAGTAATACTGGTCCCACTGCTTGTTTGAAGGGTACGATTAGTTCCACCACTATCTGTATAATATAAATCGGCTGCATAATCTGTAATTGTTTTAAATATAGATGGCACACACCTGTTCACCACTGAAAAATAATTAAATCAAAATTGAAAGAGCTGCATAATACAAAGTCAACTAGTTCAAGTGTTGGTAATTACCGAAACATAAATGATGACCATGCATGCCTCATTCTAACAAAATAAATACTTATATAACCTTTAAAGAAAAGTTTTCTATGATAGCGTGTTTTTTATCTCTGAAAATTTTGGACTTCATGGGCATAATTTGAATAAAAGAATAAAAGATTCATATCCTTATTCATATTATATAAAAAAGGAATGAACATGAACTTAACTCATGAAAACAGTTCCAGGTAAAAACAAAAAGACATTTAAGGCTATATTCTTTTAAATTTGATAAGTGGTTTCATTGGAAAAGTTTTTTTTTAACATATTTCCAAAAGGATCCTATGTAAAGTAAGTCACCCCTTAGAAGCCATTTTTTTTAGATCAACAGCAAGGTATGTAGTATACTTCTTTGGTGCCTTACAATAACCCTCCTACCATAATTGGATTCTTCAATTTGTCAATTAGATCAACAGACGACAAATGTTTGAACTTTCAACCAATTAGAGCCCTTAAGGTCATCTTGGAAGAGACATTATCCCCCAAATTTCAATTACTGGTCAATTTCAAGACCTGGCAAGGAATATTTCTTCCAACAGGCCAATCCATTTTACAGAGAACAATCAGCAAGTGAAAAGTTTACAAATCTGAGATTAGTCACACCAAGCGATACTAAATTGTGAATATGCACATTGAAAATTCATATGGGGTTCTGCAGAACCTGTGTCTTGCCTGTAATTGCTGATGTCAGTGTAAAAGTGTAATGTTGACTTAAAAAGTGAGTCCATTTATCAGTAAAATACAGAATTTAAAAAATTCAAACTTTTTCTTTAGATGCTTTTTCATGGTCTTGATGATAAGCTTCTGTCCAAGTTTCATAACAATCCATGAAGTTTTACAAATTTATAATGTCAAAAATATTTAATCCCAGACTGTCTGTAAATGTTAACTGTAAAAAACTAAGTCCATCTATAGAAAAATACTGAAAATGAAAAAAATATATTTTCAAAAGTTTGCTTCAGACATTTTCTCTTAATCATTAAAAAACTTCTGCCAAAGTATAAAATTCTATGAAGGTTTGATAAAGTAACTGGTGTGTAACAAACTTGAACCCCAGACCTTAAAACAAAAACTCAGTTCATTTATCAGTTAAATAAGGAAAAATGAAATAAATATTTTCAAAATTATTTAAATTATTAAAATACTGTATTTTGTCAAGACAAGACAAAAACCTGGCTCAACATGTTGTCCCAGCACAATGATGGGTTCAAATTCATATAACAATAGTATGCTCTCACCCTGACTACATGTAATATTTGCAACTGGACATTAATCATTTTACATATGACTTTGGCTAAGTTAAAGGTCACAACTTACCTCCTGTTGAATCCATATAATATGGTGCACATTCATCATCATCTATAAAAGCTTGAATGTCCGACTGCAAATATAATTGTAAACATTTATTAAATATATATTCAAACCTGCCTGAACATGCCATGTCCACAAAAGCGATACCTACATTTTATGAGATTTAAACCTTATTTGTATCACATTAACTGTTACTTTATCCCTAGACCAAACCTCACCCGTATGGACCATGTCTTTCAAGCAGTATCTACTGGTGGATTTTTTATTTGGCAGTGTTTAAATTTAGAGGTTTCTGTAAATATACAAACCTGTTTGCACAGTTATATTTTTGTGAGGGGATATTTTCAAGTTTTTCTCTTTTATCTTAATTGAAAAATTAGACAATTAAATCCCTTTACAGTATTGCTACTAACCTAAGGTAACCTAAATATATAAAGTCCTGTATCCTGAAAAAAATCTATAACCATAAAAACACATGTGGGTAATCACTAAAGTAAATTAATGTATTTAATCCCAACATTGTTCATTGTGTCTCATTCTACTCTTAAGAAGTATCATTAATAATCAGCTATATAAACTGTAAAAAAAGCTATATAAACTGTATCATGTAGAAAATGAGGGCAAGACAAGACAATTGTAGCTTTAAAAAAAAAAGTTTTTAATAAAAAATTGTTATATTTTGTTTACAATTCTACTGCACTTATCTACTGCATTTTATATTAAAGCATTTATCTACTGCCTGGTACTAACATTTTTCACAAAAGAAATCAATATGTTTTCAATGCCTCAATCTTAGGAAAGTTTCAAATGGAGAGTCTAAGAACTATATGTTTTTTTTATTAGTCTATTGTAAACACTTTTATTAGTCTATGTAAAAACTTAACTTTTTTGCACATTATGATTTTTTTTAGAGTTGTGAAAAAGACAATGATAAGATGTAAAAGATACTTTATTTTATCACTATGCCGTGGTTAAGGAAAACAGAAACAAGTTTTACTGTGCTGTAAATACAGAAATTTGTCCATGCATTTATTATTGTTTGAACAACAGACACAAATGCCAAATTAGTTATTGTTAATTCAGAAAATGCTGCAACAAATAATGCTATTGAAATTCTAAATGGCAGTACATCAATTTATTTTTGCAATGATAAAAACATTGCAGGAAGGTTCACAAAGGGTCAATATTGGCCCTATAATTCGGTGAAATTTAACTTCAGTAATAAAAGTAAACATCTGAAGACAAAATTATGTAAAAACATCTGACAAATACAAAATCAACAAGTTCTGAAGCATTAGAACACTAATCTTTGCTAAAACCCTTTAAACTTTAATACTTTTGAAGCTGTCAAAGGGTTAAAATGAACAGAAGACTGAAAAAGGGTCTAGTCTAACTAAATTTACATAATTAAGATCATAATTATAGAATTTTACATATGATATTACAAAGTTCAATTTTTAGGGCCAAATCAAGTCCTTCATAGCTTACCCTATTCTTTTCTAAATTAATAGTATTTCTTTACAATAATTCTATAAAGATACTGTGTACCTACACTAGAAGAACTGGTGGTAGGTTGTGGTGAGATCCAGTCTTTACAGATCATCTTGTCCACGTCAGCCTGTGTTAAGGTTACAAGTGCTGCTGCCTTTGTCTCTAAATATACATAATAACCAGTTGGACAGGCTGCTTGACACACCTGAAAAAAATATAAGTTTGTAAATCAAAGGTGAATATACATCAAAACTATAAACAGATTGTCTAAATGTTTGCTTAATGTCCAGTGGCAATTATTTCACGTAAATTTAAAATGTTTTTCATGTGTTACATTTTTAAATATATATAAAATTGAGAATGGAAATGGGGAATGTGTCAAAGAGACAACAACCAGACCAAAGAGCAGAAAACACTGCTGAGCCAAAGGCCACCAATGGGTCTTCAACACAGCGAGAAAATCCCACACCTGAGGCGTGCTTCAGCTGGCCCCTAAACTAAAATGTGAACTAGTTCAATGAAAATGGACGTCACACTAAACTCCAAAACATATAAATGAACTAAAATTAAAAAACATACAAGACTAACTAATATATACTTGTTAAGGGACCATTTCTCAATAAATAATACTTTGCCATTTGAGAAAACTAAGAAATAAGGAGATCGGATTTCTACTGTATGTATACTGGGTAGGTAGAGAAGTTATAAAAAGAGGCATTTATTCCCTTGAAAATAAAAAAATGCATTGAAAAAAAATTCAAATATCTCCAAAAATACAATTTTTCCTTAATTCACAGAAATTGGTAACCTCCAAAATAAATGGATCCAAAGTATGAAGAAATAACATGAAATACTGCAAAAGAATTCTTGTTACTAGGATATCAAACTTCTTGGATTTCATGGTTATAACTCCAACCATGAAATTTAGAACCAACTAAACTAAATACATATTTTTTATTGAGTTCAAACGTGGTAAACATTAGATAACCAAAAAAATTCCTTTCACAGTAGCTCAAACCATATGTTACATATATACACAAATAATACAAACCGCAGGTGTGGGACAGCCACTCACAACCACTGCAGCACCCATCTGTGCACATGTTGATATGTCAAAGTACATTAAATATGGTTTGTCTTTTACTCTGTGAAAAAAAAAATCATGAATTAGTTTGAATTAGAATGAGGCCTTCAAATATTTTCTTGAATCTTGTCTTTGTTTAAATTCAGTAGTCAGAGGCTATAAATGATCTAAGCTGTTCTACTTTAACAATCCAATTTCAACTAGTCACATTTTTTTACCAATACATCATATTAACCGACCAGTAACAAGAAAATATTGATTATGCAGACTTGTCTTTAAAGTCATTGATCTCATGGTCAAGTCATAAATTATTTATTACTGTACTATTTACGGTTGCTGTAACCTGATTTCATCACGTAATAAAGATTGTCTTCAAATATCCTCAGCAGATCAAATTATACAACCAAAGGAAATATATTTCTGTATGTTCATATAATTTACTGTGGAAATCTTTTAATTGTTGAAAAATTTTATATAAGTAGACAACTCAATTTTCATAAATAGCTGTTCAAATAATTTAAATGTTGAATCAAATTGCTCAAACAATGGAAAACTTAGTCATCAGAATGAGTCAAGAACCGTATATTCAATACCCTAAAGTTTATCCTTAAGGAAACAAGGGTGATGTTAAAAAACATAAGGGCAGATGACAAACTTCAAGAATGTTGTCGAGCAATTCAGGATTGATAAGCACCACTGATAAATAGGCTATATGGTGGTCTAAATATAATGTATTTTTTCACTTTGCATTATGAGACCAGAAACTTCACTGGACAAGATTTTGATTAATACATCAAAATTTCCACAAATAATGACATTTTGAAAAATAGTTTCACCTAGCTGTCCCCCTTTAATAAATTCTCTTGTAAAAATATACTATACATTACTTACGCTGCATCATAACCACAGATTTGTCCTTTTGTATCCGTTGGTAAAATAAGTTTATATGGATCACCTCTTGTGTATCCTTTAATAAAAAAACACATGCAGTATAATTTGAATTGTCGTAAAGATCTTGAAGGAAAATCAGAATCAGGGACAAGAAAATGTAAAAATAACAATTCCACAACAGGTTTGATCCTAGAAATAGCAAAATTAAAAGACTAGTAAGCCTTTTTACAGTATATTCATTTTCATAAATTTACTAATCTTAACTATGTCCACATGAAACATAACGTTGTAGAACCAATATTGTATCACTGTTGAGGTGTGCCACATTTTTACCTCAAAATTGAAGTAATACAAAATGAGGTGATTTTTTATTAAAGTAATTGCTTATTATGTGCAAAGTTTTAACTATTTTGAAAATTGTGAAATATAATGAATGTATTAACTGAAATTTTGAAGTAGAAAGATAGCATAAATTTCATTGTTTTTACAAAAGTGAACACTTTGATATATATTTTTTATTTGGAAATTAAGAGCACACTCAAGAACCCCAAAAAATATATGAGTCATATATACATGAGAGGTTTGGTTCATATAGACAACAATCATGGTAAATAAATGTGTTGGTACTTGCATGTGCCCTATATTTGATGGTACAAAAACTAGTTGAAAATTTACAAAATATGTAATGTGAACTTGTACCCAATTTGCACCTATTTTGAAAGTTTTTTTCTCCTTTATTTATTTATGAAACAGACTATTCTGTGTTTATTTTGTAGATGTATCCTTATTTACTATTAGTTTCAAAAATTTAATTTTGAATCCATACTAAATCCTAGAAAATTTTAAGGGTTTTGAACCAACCTCCAAACGATACAAGGTTCCTGGATAATGAAGATTACTGTAATTGCACCCATGCTTAACTACACATCAGTAAAATCTAATAACTGATGTTTTGTTTTATTTCTCCATCTCTTTTGAAAATTTGACAATAGTCCATGTTTCCATAAATTTCACTATTTTTTACTGAAGCCTTCACCTGTTGATAAATAATGTGACTGTTTGTATGTTTAAGAATATTTAGCTGTGTCGAAAGATGTGCATAATGATAAATGATAAATATACCAATTGTTTAGTCTCTTAGCAAATCTATGAAATATTGGTAATTTTTTTGGCGCAATGGGTGCAAATTGGGTACTAGGTGCAATTTGGGCAATCCCTATGTCTTTTTTCCCGTAACTTTTGTCACGAGGCAAGACAAAAATAGGACGTAAAATCGTACCATGTAAACCCACCTTAACTGTAATAAAACTTACCAATGATGGTGCAAATAATCATTCCAGTAAAGAAAATTAAAAATAACAAACAGCATATTATATCTGTACATGACCTGAAATGAAAAATATACACATAGAAAATGGGTTTTAATTGTAACTTGTGTTGAAAAATGATCTGATATACACATTAAAAATCTTACTCATCTCCAAGCTTAAGTATATAGTGGCAACTGAGATAAAATTTTATATTTTTCAAATTCAAAATTTTTCGTGCTTGAAATCAAGTAGATATGAAAACATATTATACAACATCAGCATGCTGAGTTAATTGTGCTAGCATCCTACCTGGACATATTATTTTGACTCTTTACTCTTAAAACTATAAAATGCCACAAGCTCTACAGAGAAGTTTCCACGGCTTTAGTGTGACCTTCCAGGGGACCAGGCTACCACAAGAAAGTTCCATTTAGAAAAGACTGCAAGAACCAAACCAAAAACAGTAATAAAAGACTTTTTATTATAAAAAGACCAAATGAATATATATAATCACTGGTAAGAAAGAGGCCATGAATTTCTTTTAGTAAAGCTACTTTAGGTTTCAATCTCAGGAAAATTATTTCTTAATAGTGCTAAAATAAAATAAAATAGGGACTCGTAACGACTACAGTGAAACGTATTACAATCACTTATTTGGATCTGCTGTTTGTTTTTTTATTGTTGTTGAAATATGTAAAGAAAGATCATCAGATTTTAATACATACATTGGTAATTATTGCAAATCTGACAAATATGGGTACGTCTAACTTTAATGGATTTCTTGGGTAAAGGCAAACCACAAATTTAAGTGTCTCATAACAAAATACAATTTGTGTTGAGAACTTGTCAAACCATTTGACACAATCAAGTAAATCCTATGAATAACAATTTTAATCATTCAATAAAAATTAATGCCCATGAAAATAACTGAATCTACAGCAAATATTAATGCAATTCCTGTACATGTTATGAGGGTCTGGATGGGGGTCCTTCATTTCTGTTTCTTTAATTTTTTAGGCCATTTTCTCTATTCTTTTTACTTTTTGCTCATTATTCTCTGTTATTTATTTTTTTGGTCCATTTTTCTCTCTTCTTTATATTTTTTGCCCATTATTCTCTATTAAGTAAACCCCTATTCACACCTGACCCTCTTTTATACAAGAATATTACTTGGAAAATGCAAATGTTACTCATTGATAAATATTTCATGTCGTCATTATTTTCACGTCAGTTTTCAGAATTAACATTGTTCAATAATCTTTAAAATTTTAATCTAAATAACACATTATAAATTCTCCAGACAATTTTACCAATTGTGTGCCAATTGCACTTTACACACCCAAGTAGAAACAATCCATTTAAATGACTATAACATGTTTGAAAACTTAAGTAATTCAAAGATAACATGTGACGTCAAATTCAAATCCTGTTTTAATAATATTAAACTGAATCAGATCATCGAGGAAAAGGAGTGCATTTTACCTGTTCTTTATTGGTCCCTTGAAATTTGGATCATACTGACGTTTTTCCCCTGTAAAAAGAAAACAATATACTTCAAATCAATATCATTGTTCTTAAAAGTAGTCTATCACCTGTTAAAAAGTAAACAATATACTTCAAATCAATATTGTTCATTGAACTATAATAAATATATGGAGTAATATTGTGGTGAAAAATTATAACTGTTTAATTCTGTTTATTTAAGTCTGGAAAAAATATTCTATGTTAACTCAATGTACTAAATGAAAGAAAAATTTGTTATGTAATACATGTAATAATAATAATATAGAAATTCTTTCATAATTGCAAGATATATCATTATAAAATTATGTAGTAATATATTTTTGCCTCAACTTAACAATTA
This sequence comes from Mytilus coruscus, assembly GCA_017311375.1. Taxonomy (NCBI): domain Eukaryota; kingdom Metazoa; phylum Mollusca; class Bivalvia; order Mytilida; family Mytilidae; genus Mytilus; species Mytilus coruscus. Next base: position 99,623,852 of record CM029596.1, on the reverse strand, counting down.
TATGAGTTTTTATCACAACCTTCAATGAGAAGAGGTGGCCTAACTTGTATTCAACTAACAAAAGTTTTTGTAACAAGTTGTAAATAATAAACAGTCTATCATGAATTTCAATAGACAATATATATAAAATAATCAACTGCAATTACAACATACATGTGAAATTAATGATTTTAGATCTTAACACAGACATTAAAGAATAAGAACAAGTTTGTGACTGAGTAATTAGTGTGTTTATATAGATTCCAACACTGCATCAAGTGTGTTATGGTATTTCTCCACTCGAGACAGTTATATTTTAAAATTTTAAAACGCGAGGTTTGCCGAGCTTTTTGACAATGTTTGAATATTTAAAATTTAACTGTTGAGAGTGGAGAAATATTGTAATACACGAGATATAGTGGTGGAATCTATTTCCCTTATGATTATTAGACAATATCTAAACAAGGTCTATTCTTCTTTTTTGAAGATTTGCAGAAAGTTGTACTCTTTATATGTGACGTCATGACATCACAATAGAAAATTCAGTAGAAATCAAGAAAATTTGACTTCATAACTGAATTTTGACCAATCATTTGCTGAGAAAAAAACTTTCTCTAGAGATGAGAAATATTTTTCTCACACTGATCAAGAAATGTGAAAATAGCATGAAAATTAGAGAAACATGTGTTTGTGACTGACTAAGTGTGAGTAACATAACTGTATAATAAATATTCATTCTGTAAATATATTTTACACTTCAGACAAATCAGAAGGTTGACATTTTCAGTACAGAGTTAGTGATTTACTCAAATATGTGTTGCTGTATAATTGCATGCATGCATGTACATTTTTGGTTTAAACTTAATGTAATAACAATTCAATGACTTTTATTTATGTATATTTAAAAGTGCATGCAGATCATGTAGATTTTGATACACAGTGAAAATCCTTCAAGAGATTTGTTATGATCTGATTTTGAAGAGAGATTACTGTTATGTTAACCAAGTTATTGTAACCTTTCTTAAGCCTGAACTTCAAGATTAATAAAAAACAATAAAAAGAACTCCACAGTCCTTGGTTTAACTTTTTGAACGATTAATACATTAATTGTTTTTATAAGTGTGATCAAGGATTTGTATACTATACAAATCCTTGGTGTGATAAAAATTATGTGAGACAATTTTACAAAGGGAGATAATTCATACAGCACACAAGACACCCAGGAGTTGTCTACCTTTATACTCTGGTTCATTCCATGCCTTCTTTTTTTCTGAAATGTTTGAAGTTATCACTACAGTTCACACAAAGTGTTTCAATCAAAAATATTACTTGTGGTGATTTTTCACTATGAATTCTCAGGTGGATGTGGATGATTTGAGCTGGTCTTATCTCCATGTCATTTGTCTCTGGTAGAAATTATTTGTCACATTGGCAATATAAATTCCACCTCTTCTTATTTTTATATATTCAATAATATATGACTTCGAAATTAATTAGTCGTAATGCCATCAATCACCAGAAATCACCCTTTTTCACCATGTATCACTTACCACCAACACAAGTGATTTTTAAGGTAATCAATACACCATGTGCTAACTGTTGTTAGTTTAAAGTATTAGTCACTGCTTACAAAGTTAATCTTAGATGCATTTAATATGCTAATAATATTTGATTATAAAACATAATTCAAAACCTGTATATTTTGGCTGGGAAATAATGTTCTATAGGTCTAATAACTTCCTTTTTTATACAAACTTTCCAAAAATGTACCATCATATACACAATGACATGTACAGCTGTTTTTCTTTTCCTCTTTGGGGCTCCAATAGAGCCCTTAAGTTACGAATTCTCGTTTAAAATTGTATCAGGTCACAAGGTCACTTTTAAGCAAATCTAAGTTAGTAGGTTTCGAGCATTTTAAAGACACGTCAGGTCACCAGGATGCCTGCCAAACCCATCAAAGTAACATGTCGGATTTGACCATGTTGGGGCACGCTTTATAACAAGTTTCAAAAACAATCTGAGACATAATATCAATATTGATACACATGATTCCAAAAAAGTCAAGATAATCCATATATCTTTGCCAAGATGTTAAAAAAATAATGAATCTGAAATAAAAAACATTATACCAGGAGTCCATTTCATTTAATACCAAAGTCATTTATATTTCAAGTTCTAATCAATGATTTTAAATGCTGTTTTTATTCTAATATTTGATTAAAAAAACTTAATCTAATTTAATGTACTAGAATGACAGTAGGTATTGTTTTTTAAATAATGATTTGATTTGTGGTTTGAATTACCTAATATATTAAACCGTCTCTGAATTCATAGAGCTCTTTTGGATTGTGTTTTAACAGGACTGGAGTATTTCCCCATTTGTTCTAACAATTTTCATATGTACATTTTTCAAGGAACTATTTTTGTTTTAATAATAGAGTTGAACTATTAATATCAAATTTCTCTTACTCACTCAGAACAGGAAGTCCTTTTAATTCTTTGTCTGTGAACCAGTCGTTTGTGTAATTTAAAATGTCTTTAACAGTCATAAGCATTCTTATACATACACTTGACAATGGTAGTTTTAATATTTGTTGCAAATTTATTCACTCGAGTTCAAGATGTAATTATCCTATTTTTAACTACTTTGCAATACATGTATTACCTTGAAATTAAAAGTAAAACTGAACCATTATAAAAAGTATATAACAAGGGTAACATATGGTTTTGTAATGTTTATTAATATTACATCAAGCAATGAAAGTCTTTTAGAAACTCTTCCAACTATGTGGTGTATGGCGAACTAGGGTGTTATATACCTTATAGATATAGACATATAAACTAGAATTGTCAAAACATTGTAATATTATACAATACTAGATGTCAATACTACGTATACATGTTCACAAATCACAATGTAAGTAACTAAATATGAAATGGTTTTTGTCTATAAAGCAATATTGATCGAGGACTATGGTTACAACTATATATATGGAACACTCAGAATTTTAATAAAAAAAATTGGTTGAAAGCCATCATCAAATAGCTAGCACAAGAAGCTTTTAAACCAGTTCATCCAGAAATGGTATGCAGATAGTGAAACATCTAGAAAGGCAATAAACTATGAGGTCTTTAAAAGAAATTAGAATATGAAGAATACTTAAACATTCTTTATTTTAAAATTCTGTTAGATTTTGTAAATTCATAACATTTTATTAATACACAACTGCCAATAGAATGTGGTAGGTGGCAAAATATAGAAAAGGACAACCCCTTTTGTAAATTATATACACTACTTATACAACCTATAATACCTATAACAAGTTGCTGATGAGTATCACTACATACTGAATGCACGTCTCTTTTGCCCAAGAACAAAAGAAATATTACTAATAGATATATTAGGCAATAAAACTTCTAGATTTTAATGTCCTGTAACCTTAATGATATTCTTAAGAAACTTTGTAATTATATCAATTAAAATGTACAAATAATTGTGTTTGTGACCTCCTGGCTAAGCATAATGTTATATCAGATGTTATTTGTTTATGTGTGCCTCTTTCATCACTGTATTTCTATTAGGGTATTGTATTATCAGATTATTACATGGCATTTTTCATATCAGATGTATTATCATCAGCCCAAGAGCCGAAATTGACCAAGGGCTGATAATACATCTGATCATGTTATGAACTTTTTATCATATGCTTCAATAACGGAGAAAAATAACAGTTTAATATATAGATCCTTTTAAGTGGTTCTCAAGTAGAAATTCAAAAAGTGAAAAGTTTGCGGACGACAGACGCCCAATGTGATACATCCGATATGAAATCTTTCTATCATATGCCTCAACAAAGAAGAAAAACAACAGTATAATATATTTTTATATTGACGATAAAAAAAAATCAACAAAACATAATGAACACTGTTTGGAAAAGTCAACATTTGTAAAGTAACTTGCTAAATTATGCTGGAAACTTTGAAAAATGCATTTATTGTATCATTTGTTTTGCATTTTACACAATATATTTTCTTGTTTCCTAATATTTGTTTTGTACCCTACTTTGTTATGTTTTTCACTGAAAACGTACCATTGAGGTGTGTTTTCTGGAATTTGCTGAGTAACGATGGAATGCCATGCAATAACTTTACAGAAAGGCATGCGATAATAACGGGAGTTGATAAATATTTCATATTAGCCCGCTAGACACCATTTTTGAAAATATGGAATTCACGTAAATTTAATGCTATTATCATACTGTAAACTCTGTAAGTTATTTACCGGTACTCTAAGTATATGATAAATGGAATTATTTTTCTCTGTACCAAATGATCAATGTAATGCATCGTCCGTATTTATCAATCCCTGGATTTTTCTCTTTTGAATTGTTTCATATTTTGTCATCCCAGAGCCCTTTATACCTTACTAATAGTGTGGGTTTTGCTCATTGTACGAGGTAGTAGTGTTTGTGACCTGAAATTATTCACATCTTTGTCCATTGGTCATTAATGGATACTTATCTCAATGGCAATCATACTATTTCTCCTTATTTTTATCATGTGTATGTATATATGGGGTATACTAGTACATGTAAGTCAATTCAAAAGCAACCCTTACAAAAAATATGTTAATCTGTTTTTGATATATATATATAACCTCCTTGGACTTCCTTTTTATTGTCATTGGTAGATGAATGTTTTTATGTTCCTTCAGTTACAATAAAATGTATTGATCAATCATTGATCATGCCAAGTTTAAATGCCCAAAAGGTGCTAAAATAACCATTTTAAATTTAAAATTCTTTTATTGTTGATAATTCATTTCAAACTCACTAGGCTGACATAATATAAGGGGATAATGTTTTTCAATTGTTAAATCAAATATCTTTCTATTTCATAACACACCAGTCAGTTACTCAGCTTAGATATTTCTATATTTGTTTAAAACTCAAAGAATATGGATTTGATACTAAGAGGTGAAATACTAGTATAGGTATTTTTCCTCAGATTGATTGATTGATTGATTGATTGATTGATGTTGTCTTTAGGCTGCACTAGTGTAAAAAGGCTATATTGCAGCAATTTTTTCTCAGAAAAAAGTATTACCCGGTAAAACAAGAAAAGTTTCATCTTACTCCTGGGATTTCAAAAATAAGCAACCTAGCAACAACTGAAAGACAAAACATGACAGCACTGGAAATCTAGTGATTTTACATATATAGTTAAATTTCTACCCAGAATGAACAATCTTAATGAAATTCTTGTAATATCAAAAAAGAATACCTGTAGTAAACATAATAGACAGTAATCCAACAACAAAAGTTAACCAAAACAGAATGTTAATATCAAAATACCTGGCATGCATTTTAAGTTCAAAATTTTGAATAAGAACCTTTTAAAAGCATACAAGTATACAAGTCATCTACGATTTTTATATTTTAAAAGCAAAATGGAAAACAAGTGCAAACATGAACCTTATAGTCCTTGTATTATTGATGAATATTAATTCATCACATGCAGTCAACAAACAATTAGAGACCGCCAAAATGTATGGGCACTCATCTATTGATGAAATGTATGGGCACTCATCTATTGATGAAATGTATGGGCACTCATCTATTGATGAAGTGTATGGGCACTCATCTATTGATGAAGTTTGTATGTGTGATCTTCATATGATTTTATGTGGGGTTTTTTTTTTGTGTTGCTGAGTTGCTTTCTGATTGTTCTGTATCATAACTTTTAGTATTCATATCTTACACAGGGTCACTTAACGAAGAGAGGTTAAAAAAGAACCAATTACTGTGAATTAATTTATTTTCATGAAATACCATTTTTTGTTGATTGAGTATTTTCATGGATATTTGATTTTTTTCTAAAATCTGCATACATTAGCCTAAAGAAAATTTACATTCATTGAAAATTTACATTTTAAGTTCCCCTATATCCAAGAAATCAATGAAAATGTGTAACCCAGGAATAATAAAAGAACCAATTATTAGGTTACCAGGATATTGACTGAATAATCACCTCTTGAAAATCGGATAATCTATTGTACTTTATTGGTGTGGTTTTCATAGTCTAATTAACTGTTTGTCTTTGTTTCGCAAGCTGATGACTTTATGAGCTCGTGTCAAACTTTATAACTTTGTTGATAAAACCATGTCAAAGTTATTATGGTCAGGCAAAATAAATGTGACGTCAAAAAGGGATTTTAGGAAGAGTTATATATAAAGGCTGACCAACAGGATAAAGGTGATACAAACAAGCTACTTGGAAAACTAAATCAACAGCATAGGACCCCCAAAAAACCCATCTTTTCAATATAAAACATCAAGTAGATGGATTTGGATCAAGCAATGAAAAAAAAGAAAGCAAACCTTTGGGGATTTTTAATGGATAGGTTCTTTAAGTACATACACAAGATAGCTAGGTAAAAGTCAATACTTATACAAACTGGTAGATATAAATTGGAAGCATCTTTTCAGAATTTACCCACTCACCTTTGGAAAATCAATGAAATTTCCATTGTACAAGAAAAGAATTGCAAATAAAACTATCAATCATCTGAATATAAAATTCTCCAATGACAGTTGCTTGGGACAGTTGATAAACACAATATAAGTTACAATTTATGATCTGGTTCTAACCTGTTTGATACTTTTATTTTTACATTTAATCAACAAAAACTGCTAATGTAAGATCCTTGTTTTATTAGAAATTCATAGACTGAAAGCAACTTGATTTCATTGTAAATGCTGGTATGAAAAATTTGTAAGGGGTTCTGTGGAACCATGTGTCTCGCCTGCAATTGCTGCTGTCAGTGTAAAAGTGTAATGTTGACTTAAGTGAGTCCATTTATCAGTAAAATACAGAATTTAAAATAAACAGCTGCGCCATGAGCGCATGATAGGCCTGTCGTTTTATGCAATAATCATAAATAGTTTCTGAGATACAGCGTGACATGTGAAAACACACCTTTTTTAACAAAAAACTCAATAACTCTTAAATAAAATTTTGAATCATCACCAAAAAGTATACAGATCTTGAGATTAATATAACTAAGAAGTGTGTAAAGTTTTAAGCAATAATCGTATATTGTTTTTGAGATACAGTGCGACATGTGAAAACACACCTTTTTTAACAAAAAACTCAATAACTCTTAAATAAAATTTTGAATCATCACCAAAAAGTATACAGATCTTGAGATTAATATCACTAAGAAGTGTGTAAAGTCTTAAGCAATAATCATAAATTTTTCTTGAGATACGGGGCGACATGTGAAACCCCCTTTTTACAAAAACTCAATATCTCTAAAAAATTTTGAATCAAAATCAAAAGTATACAGATCTTTAGATTAATATAACTAATAAGTGTGTAAAGTTTTAAGCAATAATCATAAATCATTTTGAGATATGGCGCGACATGTAAAACCCCATCCCCATTTTTACAAAATACTCAATAACTCAAAATAAAATTTTGAATCATCACCAAAATTATACAGATCTTAAGGTTAATATAACTAAGAAGTGTGTAAAGTTTTAAGCAATTATCATAAATCGTTTTTGAGATACGGCGCGACATGTGAAAAAAACACACCCTGTTTTAGTTACAAAGTCCCGTAACTCAAAAGTTTTAATCTTATTTTCACCAAAAGTATGCAGATCGTTTGACCATCATAAGGAACTACTGCATTAAGTTTCATGAAATTTGGATGAGTCGTTCTCAAGTTACGGTGCGACATGTTTACGCCGGACAGACAGACGGACGGATGCGTTACAAAGTCCCGTAACTCAAAAAGTTTTAATCTTATTTTGACCAAAAAGTATACAGATCCTTTGACCATCATAAGGAACAACTGCATTAAGTTTCATAAAATTTGGATGGATCGTTCTCAAGTTACGGTGTGACATGTTTACGCCGGACAGACAGACGGACGCCGGACATTTGTATACCATAATACGTCCCTTCAAAATTTTGACGGGCGTATAAAAAAATCGAAAATTTCTTTAGAAACTATTTCTTGGTCTTGAAGATTAGCTTCTGTCCAAGTTTCATAACAATCCATGAAGGTTTACAAATTTAACATGTCAAAAAAATGTAATCCCAGACAGTCTGTAAATGTAACTGTAAAAAACAAAGTCCATTCTATCAGAAAAATACTAAAAATGAAAACAATATATTTTCCAAGGTTTGCTTCAGAAATTATCTCAAATTATTCAAAAGCTTCTGAAAAGTTTCATAAAACTCTATGAAGGTTTGACAAAGTAATTAATGTGTAACAAACTTTAACCCCAAACTATATCTTATACCTGTTAACTGTAAAAAAAAAACTAAGTCAATTTATCAGTTAATAGCAGAAAAATGAAAATAAATACTTTCAAAATTTTGCTCTGGATACTGTATTTTGGTCATAAACAATCTTCTGTCCAAATTTCATAAAATTCCATGTAGGTTTGACAAATTAAGTTATTGATGTCTAAAAAAACTTTAACCTCTGACTAAATCTAAATGTTAACTGTAAAAATCTTAGTCCATTATCAATGAAATACGGAAAAATGAAAATAAATATATTCAAAATTTTGCTCTGGATACTGTATTTTGGTCATAAACAAGCTTTTGTCCAAATTTCATTAAATTACATGAAGGTTTGACAAAGTTATTGATGTTTGAAAAACTTTAACCTCAGACTTAATCTGAATTTTAACTGTAAAAAAAAACTTAGTCCATTTATTAGCAAAAAATGGAAAAATTTTCAAAATTTTGCTTTGGATACTGTATTTTGGTCATAAACAAGCTTCTGTCCAAATTTCACAAAATTCCATATGGGTTACACAAAATAATTGATGTCTAAAAAAAATTTAACCACAGACTGAACTTAATTGTTGACGACGCTGACAATGGAATCTAGGATCTCACTTTCGAGAAATAAAATTTGACAATAAAATGAGATTGGAGTATTTGTCAATGAGACAGCAACCCCACAACAGAAATAGTCAAAAGACATAAAAAAACATCATAAACTCTCATAGTTCTGGTAAGTTGTATAGTGCTCATTATCTCAAACAAATGAGAAAAATTAATAGAATATGGAAGAGGAGATCTTTCATTTAGACCCTCTTTCATTTGTAATGACTACTCCAATCTGCTTCAGTCTTAAATTTCACTTAAATTGTTTTGGTTATTTTTCAGTATAATATATTAATGCACATATGACACTATATATGTCTTCAATTACACTATCATTTAGCTAATAAATTATGCATAAAACACTGAATTCAAAAATACAATCGCAATTTAGTTGTCTGATAAAAGATAACATAAATAGAACATAGATTTGGCCATTTGCTAAAATATTGTATGTTACTGATTGATACATTAAATCATGATTAATATAAGGAGATTTGGAATATACAAAAACATCAAGAGAAAATTAACCGACAACACAAAAAAAACAAGACATCAAGAGGTCTAAATTTAAAGAAATGTTCTACTGTGCTCATGATGCTGAGCTCAATAAGATATGTTCTACTGTGCTCATGATGCTGAGCTCAATAAGATATGTTCTACTGTGCTCATGATGCTGAGCTCAATAAGATATGTTCTACTGTGCTCATGATACTGTGCTCAATAAGATATGTTCTACTGTGCTCATGATACTGTGCTCAATAAGATATGTTCTACTGTGCTCATGATACTGTGCTCAATAAGATATGTTCTACTGTGCGTGCTCATGATGCTGAGCTCAATAAGATATGTTCTACTGTGCTCATGATGCTGAGCTCAATAAAATGGACCTTGCTAGAATATTTGACAATTGATATAAAAATTAGGAGATGTGGTATGATTGCCAAGTAGACAACTATCTACCAAATTTCAAATGAAGTGGATGGAAGCAGTAATAGGCAGGGGCAGATTTGGAGGGTTGGGGGTTGGAGCTTCATTTAGGGTTAATCTAGACTATTTAGCGGTTCTAATACAAATTTTGTCTAGTTTGGGGGCTTGCAGGCCCCCTTTTTCAAAATCCTGGATCCACATCTGATAGGCAACCGTACAGCCTTCAACGATGAGAAAAACCCATACCGTATACAAAAAACAAATATGACAGACATGAACCTAATATGACAGATCTGAGAGTACTCGCAGTTACTAACAGCTAGTTCAAAGCCAATTACAACTATTAAAAAATCATGTATCTATAGACTGTTATCAATCAGTACATATCCAACATCTAATGGATTTAGTGTTAAGACATCATTAACAGTCAGAGAAAACATTACCTTGATATTCCATTTACAAATTACCAACTTTTGTAGAGAGGGATGTAGGAGTAATACCACCATTGTTTTTCCCTATTAGCATGATTAGTCTTTGTTTAATTGGCACTTTTCAAAAATTGTGCAGAATTTATCTTTGTTTCAAATAAAGAAATACTTGGCATGAGTAACGTTTTATCCTGTCCAGTACTACAGACAAAATTTCACATAACATTTCATTGCAAATAAGATAATAACCATCACTGGATTTGATTTTGATTTTGATTTTGGTGTTTTAACGCCACTTTTAACACCGCTTTTGGCTATTCGTGGCGGCCAGTTTTATTGGTGGAGGCGGAGTGCAAAAACCACCGACCTTCGATAGGAAAACTGACAATCCTAGTCAATTAAGATTGAGTCGAGTGCACCCACACAGCGGGTTCGAACTCACAACCTCAGTGTTGACTGGCTAGTGATTACAGTAGTAACTACTTAGACCACTCGGCCACCGAGGCCCCTACCATCACTGGAAGTTAACCAATCAAATGTTCACCCCTTTTTTTCCTGTTTACAAGCTTTAGTAACCATGTAACCTCAAGTTTCCAAAATATTTTATAGAATCACCAAATAAAAAAAGAATAGTGCTTTGAAACACTCAAGATATATGTTTATGACTCAGAATTTTTTACCTAAATGAAATGTAGGATTAATTTCCTACAACTGTCAAATTCAAGGGAATATTTTTTTCGTATGAAACCGGATGTGACGTACTATGACTTGGTGGTATTACACCTGTAGTTTGTCTGACCTGGGTGTTATTCCCCTTTAAAATTGGAAACAAAAGTTGCTTATTGGAAAAAGGACTAACAGCTATCAGGCAATAGACTGTGTTGTGAAAACCACAACCATATGTTAGTGACCATACCGGTACTGAACTATAACAAAATAAGATAAAAAAATCAATGGTATTTTTAAATGTGCTGTACATGTTTATGGTATAAAGAACAATACAACATACACATGAAGTATTGAACTCATTTCCTTCGAATATTTTATGGAATTTCTTTATTGTGTCAA